>CM076570.1:1384221393-1384624067 GCA_034641835.2 Pinus albicaulis
TGCCCCAATTGTCAAGGTGTTGAAGAGACAACTTTCCATCTCTTCATTGCGTGTCCCTTCGCTGCAAACTGCTGGATTGAGCTCATCCCTTCCTTCTAGCCTAGTTGGGTGCATCAAGGCACCATTGCAGAGGTTCTCCAAAATTGGAAGAGCAGCTACCCATGGGGGAAAAAGAAGAACAATATTGCGAAGAGCGTCTGAGACACTTTGCCATATGTGGTCTTATGGAATATTTGGCTTACTAGGAACAGGAAGATATTCAGAAACAAAGAGCCTTCTTTTAGGAAAGTTTGCAGCAAGTCACGGAGCCTCACCCTTGAAACAATATCCGCCAAAGGCAACAAAATAATCGACTTCAGTGAAATTTGTGTTGAGGAAAGGAGTTTCCTTGGCAACCTTTGGGACATAACTGGCAACTTTAAGCCTCCCTCAAATAAACCCTCCAAAAAAGACATAACCTGGAAGATTCGGCTCAAAGAAGCAGACTTCACCAAATGGATAAATAATAGTGCAAGACCTTCAATTTTCTTTGATGGTGCATCAAAAAGGAATCCGGGTATTGCAGGTGCGGGAGGCATCATTAGAAATGCAAATGGTAGCATTCTTACAACTTTTGAATGGGGTCTTGGCACCCTCTCCAACAACAGAGCGGAGGCCTTGGCCCTTCTCTAAGGTTTATATAAGCTAAAAAAGCTCAACATTTCTAACGCTATGGTTTTTGGTGATTCCTCCATTATCATCAATTTGATGAATCATGATCGACCATCAAATAACAAAGCTCTCCATCAGACAATCAGCATATGTCGCAGCCTTTTAGAAGGTATGAAAGAAACATCCTTCTATCACATCCTTTGAAAAAATAACAAGGATGCTGATCATCTTGCCAACAGAGCTTGTGCTTGAACCTCGGGACAATTTTTTTGCAATAATTTCCTAAATCTCATGCCTCTGCCATGATATTTTTGCAGAAAATCTCCAGATTTAATCTAATCTCACACTCAAATATCTCTGCGCTCCTCTGTCCTATTCGTACTCCCTCCCATCGCCTTCCCGTGACCTTATCTTTTCGGGTCCCCCCCCGAGCTACCTCCCTCATCATGCACTGTTCTATTTATTCTTCTGCTCCCCGCTCCTCCAGGCATCCCTTAGCTCACTATCTGCGTGGTATTCGCCCCCTTTGCAAAGCTCTTCTGCTTGAGCCTTTGGATTCTCCCATCCCGATCCTTCTCACCTGCACTCATACGTTTCGTTCAGCTGTTCTGACGCTCTACCCTCTCACTCCTCAGCCTTCCGCCTTTTCAGCCTCTGCACTTCTCAGCTCCCTGCTGAAGCTGCGCCTTTGTAGCCTTTTCACTTCTCTATTTTTTGTTGAATCTGCACCTTCCTTCTCCTCCTCAATTGCCTCCAGCATGGCTCGCAGTGAAGATTGCCACCACTGCGCGAATCTTCAAGATGAGCTAGAACAAATCAGAGCTCACCAAAAAATCCTCGATGCAAAGCTACAAACAGAGGTTAAGATATTAGATGAAAAGAATGAAGCAGATGTTAATGTCTTTCTCCATAGGGCCACCTCTCTCCAAAATTAGTATAATGCACTCTCCAATCAGTGTGCTCATGCTGAAGAATCGGTTCAGATTCTCAAATACATCTTGGAGAAGCGCACAACACCTAGTTCCAACTCCAACAACATGAGGAATGCTGGCAATGAAGACAATATTGATGCCTCAACAGGGCGCCATATCAGCATTGATTTATCTCCTCTCTCATTATTAAGCATGTCTTTTAAATTTTTCTTCCTTCTGTCCCAGTTTGTCCGCATATATGCATTGTCTGTATTTCAGTTCTTCTCAAAAACTAGAAGCAAGGAAAATGTAGCATTTTGATGTAGCTACTTCCTCTACTTCACAACAAGCAGTCTGGCATGTAAGCATGGAGCTTCTTATCCTCTTTTTTGGAATACAAAATAGCAACCGACTGTTAAATTTTTTTTTTTATCAAAGTGAGGAGGGTGTCGAAGGGATGACTTAGTATACAAAAATAGTCAAATTACCAAATTTAAATTTAATTTTATGTTTATTAAGCACCCACTTTTTCATTCTCACTTGGAAGGAACTTATGCCAAAAGAGATGCCTACATTTTATAGAGTTGTGAGCCTTAAAAATAACCAAGAACAGATGAAAACAAATATGCATAAACCTAAATATCTTTCAATTATGTTCTATTTCAAGATGCAAGACATGGAAAAATTTATTTTAATAATATTGACTTTCATAGAATATTCAAAGTCAATAACTAATACAAATAATCAAATAACAAGATATAGCTAAAACCATAATGGAATGCCCATTATTTGTTAGTTACCAACCAAAAACAATTCGTTCAATGAAAACCAAAGAATCTTATAAAAAACATAATGTTAATGCAACACACATCACACATTTGGATTCTATCTTATATGGTAATAAACCACATTTAAGCCATGATTTCAATGTTAACTAGAAATGCTATAGGAAACTAGGTAAGTTCATTGTTTAGAAACATAATGTGCCACTCTCACGGATAATGATCCTCTAGATTATATTCCACAATAAAATAATACATACATTAACAAATTAAAATAATAATAATAATAAAATCAAACTAAACCATATATAAACTATTTTAATTTCCACCTTAATAATTAATTCCATATCTTTTACTTATTTATGACCTTTCACATTCCCCACTTTTCCTTTCGATGTTCCTTTACATTTGTCGGTACAATTGCTAATTATTGTTAAGAGAAAAAACTGTCGCTTCTCATGCATCTCACTATCCCACAAGCATAGAAAAACCTATTCAAATGCCATAGTTTTCAAAGTGACAACACCTTACTACAATAGTAATTCAGTCTTACAATTTTCGAGCATCTCACCACAACTTTTGTTTTCTCTGGATTGATTTTGAACAAGAGGACAGTATTTTGGCTTTTAATAATTCCCTAATAATAAATCTATTCCACATCCAAAGCACCACACCATTTCATCGTGGGAATCCTTTCACCAAATATTCGATAAAAAAAACGACGAGTCATGGATTGATTTTTCATTGATTTTTCTTATGTAAAATGAATTTAGTTTTTAAATGAACTCGTTTTAAATACATAAAATCATTTAAAAACTAAATCACCTCTAGCGCTGTCGGGCTTATTTATTAATTTATTAAAAGCTTATATTTTTTTTGTTATGATAATTTGTTGAAGATAATGGAGAATATCCTATTTTAGTGAGTTGGTTCACAAGACCTTAGGATAGGAAATTGGTTTCTATTTCTTAGGGTGTAGTTCTAACTTCCCTAGATCTTGTGTGCTATATAATAGCTGAATTGTATGGAGATTGTAGAGCGTTCTGTAGAAGCCAGTCTCTCCTGGTTCAAACTCTCTTTCGTAGAGATGACCAGAGGGATTGTTAATTAATCCATTCAAACATTGTTTCTTTTATATTGGTATTAGAGCATAGTTGTGCGAGGAGGAGCCGTGTGCTGCCTGCCTACTTAATTTGTTGCGCCGCAATGGTACTGAGGAGCGCTTCCTTCCTAGCGCTGCCTACAGGAGAAGATCTCAGAAACGCTGCTGCGATTGAGGCTCCGATGTTGTCTCAACCCTCAGACAAGAGGAGCGTGAGGAGGAGCAGTGCTGGCTACTGTGGTGCGGTGAGCGAACGGTGAGGAGGAGTTGTGCTGAACATTGGTAGTGAGCCGACGCTACCATTGAGGCTCTGGGACCGTTTTTTCGGGATTTGGGCTGAGCCAGCCATTGATGCCATCCCTCTGATCCTTGGCTATCTTGCACAAAAATAAACTCGTCTTCTGCGATCTTCCAAGTCTCAGTTCCACCTCGAGATTAGATTCGAGCTCAGAAGTGGAGGGCACTCTTTGTGAACTTGGGACAGTTAATCGGAAGAGCTGTGTACTGCCTGATCTTTCAACAAATTTGTGTGGAGCATCGCATCCTCAAAGGAGTTTGATTGGAGGTGCGGTGAGCGTGTTGGTGGAGGAACTCATGCTGCATGGAGCTGTGCTGCGTGGAGTCCACAGCTCTGGATTTGCCATCCTAACTCCATCCTAATGCTGCTTCTTGTGCTGCCTGCCGTGAGCTCAAGAGCACTGCCACCGTTTGCCTACTGTCCAAAGCCTGCGTGGAGGAGCCTGCCATCCTGAGCGCTGTCTCCTTCATACGCTGTCTGCTGTAGTGGAAAGTTGCTGCCATCGTATGCATGAAAGCAATGACTCAAATTTGACTTTCACCAATTGAAGAGATCTCTCATTGATTCGGTGGGTGAGTATGTTATTTTCAAAATTGCACTTTGCTCTAAAATTTGTGTCAAGCTCCTATCTCCTAATTTCAATAGTGGAAAGTGCGCAGATTTCAAAGCACTTTGAATTATTTTAAAGTGGAATTTTTAATGGTTTTTGTTATGAGTGGAATTTTTTTAATATTCCTTTATGAGAAGGGCTTGGTAATAAGGTTCTTGAAAAAGTACCTTTTTTAAAGTTTTTTTTTAAAAAGTAATTATTGTTGATCCACTTAAGAAGAGTGGAATTTTTTTTTTTTTATAAAAAAAAAGTTCCGAAGAGACCTGAGAAATTTGTGCCAGTGTCATCAAGATGAGAAATCAATTAATCGAATCATACTTGAATGAGAGTAACAAACTTGATGGCTCAAATTACTCAAATTGGAAATTTAAGATGCAAACAGTGTTAGAAGTACATAATGCCTGGACGATTGCAAATGGGATGAGCCGAAGCTAGCAGCAGGAACAACATTAGTCCTAGATTGGGAGAAGCAAGAAGGTAAAGAAAAGACAGTGCTGAAGATGTCAGTGAAAGACTGCATCATACCACATATCAGAGAATGTAAATCATCAAATGAAATCTGGACCATATTGAAGGATTTGTATGAGATCAGGAATAAAAATCGTCTCTTGTTCTTGAAGAGCAAGATTCTATCCATAAAGATGGAGGAAAGTGAAACAGTTGCTTCCTTCATATCGCGGATCAAAGACCTGAAGAACAAACTGTCAGATATTGGTGAGGTAGTTGCAGATGCAGATTTGGTCACGATTACCATGAATGGTATGAATGATGACTACCAAATGTTTATCACTGGGATAAGTGCAAGAGAGAAAATCCCAAATTTTGAAGAACTTACAGGGATATTAATGCAGGAAGAAGAAAGAAGATTAACTCCGAAACCACAGAGTGCAGATCTGACGCTAATGGCAAAGAATAAATTCTTCAAAGGAAAAGGAAATCCATCGTAGAAAAATGGAGGAAACACACAAAAAAGACCAAATCAAACTCAAGGTATGCATCCGAATAAAAAAAATTCTCTAATTAATTTTTTTTATTGCGGAAAAATCGGTCATATTGCAAATGAGTGCAGGAAGAAGAAATTTCATGAAGATCAGCGAAAGCAAAAAATACATTTAGGTCATTTTTCAAATGATGACTATGTTGAGGACTTTAGATTTTTCATGGCAGAATTAGGTGAGAAGGTCGATGCAGACACCTGGTATGTAGATTTGAGAGAATCCACACATATGCCGGGGAACAGACAATGGTTCGAAGATTTTAAAGAAATCAGAAATGGAGCACAAATCTACCTTGGTGATGATCGATGTCATCAGATCAAAGGGTGCGGGAAAATTTCTGTTATCTTACCCAATGGTGATGTCTGATATATTCATAATGTAATGTATGTGCCCGGATTGACAAAGAATCTGATTTATGTATCCATGATTACAGATCAAGATTTCAAAGTTGAATTTTTTAAATCTAACTGTTATATTAAATATGGCATGAAGACTGTTGCTTTAGGAATTCGAACAGGAGGTCTGTACAAATTGGATGTGAAGACAACACTAGATCAATCTTTGACAACATCAAGTTTAACTACAGAAGAGTTGTGGCACCAAAGACTTGGTCATATCAACTACAACGACTTGCTGTTACTTCAGAAAAAGGAAATGGTAAGAGATATTCCTATATTTAAACAAGTGCATAATGATTGTGATGCTTGTGCATTAGGAAAGATGCATAGAGAAGAATTCCCTATTCGAGTAGAAATGAAGAAGAGAGACATACTTGAATTAGTGCACACAGACCTTTGTGGACCCATGCAAACAAAGTCATTAAGAGGTGCACTATATTTTTTACTGTTTGTTGATGACTGCACGAAGTTTTCCTGGGTATATTTCATAAGTAAGAAGAGCCACACCTTTGAATACTTTAAGTAGTTCAAATATATGATTGAAAAGCAAATCGGGAAGCACATAAAAATTCTCCACTCCGATCAAGGGGGAGAATACAGGAAGGAGAAACTTACCAAGTACTGTAAAGACCATGGGATATTACAGCAATTCATAGTACCCCATACTCCTCAGCAGAACGGAGTAGCAGAAAGAAAGAACAGAACATTGGTGGAGTGTGCTAGGAGCATGTTGAAAGGTACGGATCTTTCGAATGGTTTTTGGGTTGAAGCATTGAATATTGCAGTTTATTTGAAAAATATGAGTCCTACAAGAAGTCTTGAGTTTAAAACTCCTTTTGAAGCATTACATGGATTTAAACCTGCAGTAAAACAGCTAAGAGTGTTTGGGTCTAAAGTATTTGCTCACATTCCAAAGGAAGATAGAAGAAAACTAGATTCAATAGCCATCAAATGTACCTTTGTAGGGTATTGTTCACAATTTAAAGCTTATAGATTATTTAATCCCTCTACTCACAAGATCTTTGTTAGTAGAGATGTCATATTTCATGAGCAGGTTTGTGATGAATCTAATAAGCGCAATGAGGAATGGGATATTCCGTTTTTGGTGGAAGATAGTGAAGAAACATGTAACATCCAGGATCAGAAGAAAGAGGCAGAAGCAGAGATTCCAGACACAACAATCAAGCCGAGTCCATCAAAGGAAAGTCAGAATGGGTTGGAAGCTACACCAATGCTCAGAAGATCAGGTAGGCAGATTCAATTGCCTGCTAGATACAGAGAAAATGCCTTTATAACTAGTATGATGAATGTTGTTGAACCTTCTAGTTATAGAGAAGCAAATCAATGTAGTGAATGGAAAATAACTATGGAACAGGAATATGAATCTCTCCTCAAAAATAACACTTGGGAGTTGGTTGAACTTCTTGATGGGAAACAAACCATAGGGTGTAAATGGTTGTATAAACCCAAGATTAATGTAGATGGAACCATAGATAAATTAAAAGCTAGATTGGTAGCAAAGGGGTTTTCACAAAAAGAAGGTATGACTACGAGGAAACCTTCGTCCCCGTAGCTAAACTAAACACTAACAGAATGTTGATTGATTTAGCTACTAAGAAACATTGGATGATTCACCAACTAGATGTCAAATCTGCATTTTTAAATGGGGAATTGATGTTGGGTATGTGTTATATTCTTTCCATCACTAATCACGCGTGGGGGGGTCATAGGGGGGGTGATAGCCCCCCCTGTTGGGGTCTGGGGCAATGCCCTGGAAATTTTTTTTGGTCCTTATTTTCTGGTGGGCGGGTCTGCCCATGGTTTTGTGCATGGGTTTGCACATGGTTTTGGGGTACGATGGTTTTCGGCCCTTGGTATTTTGTAGATCTGGTAAAGGGAACTATGGTTATGTTCTAATCCAGGGTTAATGGATTGGGGTTTATGTATGCTTCGACATGTATATATATGTGTTGTAACACTGAAAGGAATATAATGAAAAATAAAGTTGGTCATCCCGATTTGGGAATCTAGGGGAAAATATCTGTGTTTATCTTTTTTATGTTTTATGTTCTCGCTATTGTTTATTTTCTGTTTTGTAAGATTTGTTTGCAGATAATTTCTGTACAGGGTTAAAACCTACATTTGGTATCAGAGCAGTTTCAGCTTTAAGGGGATGCCTTTGCTGCTAAGGGGTTTTTTACTCGGGCCTAAGGTAGACCCTATTCAGTGGGAGATCTGTGGGATCGATTCTTGCGAACAATGTTACCGATGAAATAGGTAACCGCAATGTTAACTACTTTTTTTTGGTAGCATAAAAAGCACCCGATTTTGAAAAGTGGTGATGCAGAATCACCATTTTTTTTTTGGTGCACATTTTTGACACTCTAAAATTTTTATTTATGAAGTATGAATATTTGTTTTAAAATGTTAGTGATTTTCATGCTAATTTTGCTAATTTTGAAATGTATTGATGCAACATCAACTTTTTTTTTTTTTAGAGCAGTGATTTTCATGCTAATTTTGAAACGTATTGATGCTGCATCAACCCCTTTTTTTTAGAGCAGTGATTTTCATGCTAATTTTGAAAGGTATTGATGCTGCATCAACCCTTTTTTTTTAGAGCAGTGATTTTCATGCTAATTTTGAAACGTATTGATGCTGCATCAACCTTTTTTTTAGAGTGGTGATTTTCATGTTGGTAATAAAACACAAAACTTAGATAAAAAAATATATATAAAAACAATAAAAAAAACCAATAAAAATGTAAAAAAAAACAAAAATAGCTCATAAAAATAAAAAATTTAAACAAAAATAAATTAAAAAAACAAAAATATTTGAAAATTATATCAAAGGAAATGACAAAATTTGAAGAAAAAAAACACATAATTTAAAGAAAAAAAAAAAAAAAAAAAAAATCAAAAACAGTTTTTTCTAACTTATTAAAAAAAACAATATATTAAAATATATATATATATATATTTAAAAAAAAATTTAAAATAATTAAAATTACAAAATTAAAATTTAGAAAAAAAAAATTTATAAAAAAAAAAAATTTAAATTTAAAAATTCAAATTAAAAATAATAATAATAATAAGGAAAAAAATACAAATTTTAAAATTTACAAATGAAACAAATAAAAAAAAACAATTAAAATTGAAAAAAAGAAAAAGAAAAAAGAAAACCCACGTGCAAATAATTAAAAAACAAATATACATAAATTTAGTTTTTTTTTTTTTTTTAAATGAAACCATTTATAAATTTTAAAAATGAAAAACTAAATAAACGAAAAAATTAAGAAAAACAATTAAATTAAATTAAAATTTAAAAATTTTAATAAATAAA
Organism: Pinus albicaulis; assembly: GCA_034641835.2. Taxonomy (NCBI): domain Eukaryota; kingdom Viridiplantae; phylum Streptophyta; class Pinopsida; order Pinales; family Pinaceae; genus Pinus; species Pinus albicaulis. The sequence continues at coordinate 1,384,230,486 of CM076570.1, forward strand.
TTTAAAATTTAAAATTAAAAAAAAATAATTATTCTATAATATTAAATATAAAAAAAAAATTAAACAAATTGAATTTAAAATAAAAAAATTGAATTAAAAAAATAATTTTAAATTTTTTGAAATTCAATTTTTTTTTTAAAATCAAATTAAAATAAAAATATTAAAAATTAAAAATAAAATAAAAAATAAAAATCAAATCAAATAAAAAATAGATGTATATATATATTTAAAAAAAAAAAAAAAAATGAATTTTATTTTAAATAAAAATATTAAATTAAAAAAAAATTAATTTTTTGAAAAAAAAATATTATTTTTTGAAATTAAAAAAAAAAAATCAATTAAAAAAAATCAATTAAAAAAAAAATTTTAAAAATCAATTAAAAAAAAATGTGGTGCTGGTCGGGGCGCGGCCGGCCCGCTGGGTGGCGGTGGCAAGCCGGGCGGCGCCACAGATGCGATCGATTCTCGGAATCGGCCCTCCGCCCGTCGGGGGCCGGGAGGCTGGCTGGGCCGCCCCCGTGGCGCCGCTCGGCCAGCCCCTGCCGCCCAGCGGGCGGGCCGCGCCCCCACCACCACCACTTTTTTTTTTAATTGATTTTTTTTTAATTTTTTTTTTTAATTGATTTTTTTTTAATTTTTTTTTTTTTTAAAGTTTCAAAATATTAATTTTTTTTTTAATTATTTAAAATAAAATTCGTTTTGTTTTAATTTTTTTTTAATTTTATTATTTTTTTGTTAATAATTTTTATTAAAATTTGCCCATTTTTTTATTTAATTGATTTTTTTTTATTTTTTATTTATTTATTTATTTTTATAATTTATTAACTTAGTTTTTTAATACAGTTTTATAAAATTCAATAAATTATATATATATATATATATATATATATATATATATATATATATATATATATATATATATATAATTTATTTGAATTTAATATTGTTTTTTAAATGTTTTACTTTTTTGTATTATTTTTTTTGTTAATAACATAAAATTTTTATATTTTTATATTTCAATTAAAATTGTATATTTAAAATTAGATTTTTTTTTTTAATTAACTTAATTTTTTTAAATTAATTTGTTTTTTATTTTTTTTAATTTTATATTATTTTATATTTTTTTTATTTTTTTCAATTTTCCATTTTTAATTGATTTTTAATGTTTTTATTTTAACAATGGTTTTTTTTTTTCTTTTACATTTAAAATTTATTTTTTCTTTCAAAATTTATTTGTTTATTTATTAAAATTTAATATTTTTGTTTTTAAATTTAATTTGTTATTTTAATATTAACTCCTTTTTTTAATTTAATAAATTTGATGTATATAATTCTATTTTAATTTAAGTTCATATATATATATTTTTTATTTTTATAATTTAAATTTAATCATTTTTATAGTTTATTTGTTTTTTAATATATATTGTTTTAAATTAATATTTTCATTGTATTTATTTTTAATTTTTTTTTTTTTATTTTTTGAATATGGTTTTTTTTTTTAATTTTGAATTTTTAAATTTATTAAAATTAACAGGTATCTTTAAATTTAATTATTTGTTTTAATTTTTTTTCTTTTAAAATTTCTAATAAGCATTTTCTTTTTCTTTTTAAATTTAATTTATATTTTTATTTTTTATAATTTCCTTTTTTTTTTCTTTTTTTTTTTTTTTAAAATTAAATATTTTTTTTAATTTCTATATTTCTTTAAATTTTAATTTTAATTTTTTTTTTTTGTTTATTTTTAAAAAAAAATTTCCTTAAATTTTATGTTTTTTTAATGATTGAATTAAAATTTTTACTTTGTTTTTATTTTTATTTTTTTTATCTTCATATATTTTTAAATTTTAAGCTTTTAAATGTTTTTATTTTTTAAATTTATTTTTTTTCTTAAATTTTAGGTTTTTTTTTTTAATGTTTGAATTTTAAAAATTAAAAGATGTTACTTCTATTTTTAAAAATGCCAAAAGTATGACATAATTTTTTTTTTTGTTATTCCAGCATCAATTGGTTTTGTTTTGAGGGTGTTTTTTCAATCCTTTTTTCAAGAAACAATTTTGCTTTTACCATAATTTTATAAAATGTTGAAATTTGACTTAAAAAAAAACGAAGTGCGTTCTGGAAGACACTTTTTTTTTGGGGGGGTGTTTTTTCAATCCTTTTTTCAACAAACAATTTTGTTTTTAGCATAATTTTAGAAAATGTTGAAATTTGACCTTAAAAAAAAACAAGTGCGTTCTGGAAGACACATTTTTTTTTTGGGGGTGTTTTTTCATGTTTTTTGAGAGTTTTTGGGATAGAGTTCCCGTTTTGAGGTTAGGTTACCTATTTCATCGGTAACAGTGTTTGCGGTGAAAGAAAATGGCGAGCGGCGGGAAGATAGAGATTGATAAATTTAATGGTCAGAGTTTTGAGTTGTGGAAGCTCAAGATGGAGGATCTGCTAGTGGATAAGGACCAGTGGATTGCGGTAGATCCGGGTACTAAACCAACAGAAAGGTCAGATGAAGACTAGAAGAAACTAGATCGGAAGGCAAAGAGCACAATACGGTTGTGTGTCTCAGATTCAATATTGTTGAATGTATCTAGGGAAGCTATGACAAAGACCTTGTGGGACAACCTAGGGACTTTGTACCAATCTAAGTCTCTGGTGAATAAATTGTTCCTACGGAAAAAGTTGTATAACCTGAGGATGAAGGATGGAGACTCGGTGATAGAGCATCTGAATGCCTTCAATATTGTGGTAAGTCAGTTGTCATATGTTGATATTAAAATCTCAGATGAAGATAAGTGCATCAGTTTGTTGTGTTCTCTACTAGACTAGTGGGACAGTTTGGTTATTGCAATAGGTAGCAATACAACTACCTTGAATTTTGATGACATTATCTTAGCCTTGCCGTCGGAGGAAATGAGACGGAGAAATATGGAGGGTCAGAATGGAAATGCCTTATCTGTACGAGGAAGGTCCCAGAACATAAATAAGAATAAGGTTTCGAGTGGGAGATCTAAATTTCCTGGAAAGTTTTTAAAGGTGTGCTGGAAATGCGGAAAGGAAGGGCACTACAAAAAGGACTGCAGATCTAAAGCTCCTGAGAAAGGAAAGGGATCTGATGATGCTCCTTATGTAGAGGAAAAAACCACCTCGGATGAAGGCGGGGATGTGTATTTGGCTTCTTCGTCAAATACACATGTAGATCATGAGTCATGGTTGATTGACTCAGCATCTCACTGCTAAGAGACTGAACTGGTTCTCATGAAAGGAGAAATATGATGGTGGTGATGTCTTCCTAGGGGATGATAGGAAGGCAAAAATCATCAGACATGGAAAGGTCAAGATGAAGCTGCAAGGTAGAAGGATTAGAACACTTCCTGTTGTTTTGCATATTCCTGCATTGGCCAGAAATCTAATTTCTGTAAGCAAGATGGATGATGCAAGTGTAAAAACAGTGTTCGAGAAAGATACCTGTAAGATGGTTTGGGGAGCACTGGTATTAATGCGGGGAGTTTGGATTGGAACTCTGTACAAGATTTAGGGCAACACTGTTATTGCTGGGTGCAACAGTTCTGTGGTTCCTAAAGGTGGAGCGGAAAGCCTAGCGGTCTCTGGAGAAAATACCATGCTATGGCATAAAAGGCTTGGACATATTGGAGAGAAGGGCCTTCGGATACTGCATGGAAATGGTGTGGTAGAAGGTATGTATAATAGCTCTCTGGATTTTGATTTCTGTGAACATTGTGTATATGTGAAGCAGAATCGGGTGAGTTTTCGTTCTGGTGCTAAGAGGGCAAACAAGATATTAGAGCTTGTGCACAGTGATGTGTTTGGACCTGTGTCGGTTCCATCACTGGGTAAGTATGTGTACTATGTTTCATTCATAGATGACTTCTCAAGGAATACATGGATATATTTCTTGAGGAATAAATCTGAATTCTTTGATAGATTTAAAGAATTTAAGGCTCTGTTGGAAAACCAGACAGAGAAGAAGATAAAGGTGCTGAGGACAGATAATGGTGGGGAGTTCTGCAAGAAGGAATTTGAAGAGTTCTTTAAGAAGTGTGGTATAGCACGACAGAAGACTACTCCATACACACCTCAGCAAAACGAAGTTGCAGAAAGAATGAATAGAACGCTGATGGAAAAGGCTAGAAGCATGCTCAGTGGTACCGGGTTATTACAAGAATTCTAGGCAGAGGCAGTGGAGACTGCATGTTACTTGGTTAACAGATCACCTTCATCAGCGTTGGAGGATAAGACTCCACATGAGGTATGGATTGGTAAGAAACCCTCTCTTTCATATCTGAGGGTATTTGGATGTGATGCATATGTACATGTTCCAAAGGAGGAAAGGACCAAGTTGGATAATAAATCTGAAAGGTGCATCTTTATTGGGTATAAGGATGGTTTAAAGGGATACAAGCTTTGGAACCCAGAAACAAGGAAGGTTGTGTACAACCAAGATGTGGTGTTTAGAGAGGTGAAATATGTTGTTAAACATGAATTCCAACCAAAGGAACCTGAGAAGATAAAGTTTGAGCTAAAGGAGGATGAATTAGACTCTACAACAAAAGAAGACTCAGAAGAGGAAGAGCCACAAACTCCAGCTGTGAGAAGATCAGCTTGGGAAAGAAGACAAACAGAAAGGTATAGTCAATCTTCTTTCTGTTCAAATTTTGCTTTAACTATAACTGATGATGATCCCAAAACTGTCAGGGAGGCAGTATATTCAGAGGATGGAAAACTCTGGAGGGAGGCCATGGTTGATGAAATGGCATCCTTGCATAAAAATGAGGCATGGGATCTGGTGGAGTTTCCGGCTGGAAGGAAGCCCATCAGGAGCAAATGGGTGTTTAAGAAGAAGATGAATGTAGAAGGTAAGGTGGAGAAATATAAAGCTTGGTTGGTAGAAAAAGGTTATTCCCAGGTGCCGGGAATTGATTTTGGTGATATTTTTTCTCCTGTTGCCAAAGTTAATTCTATTAGATTACTTTTATCTGTTGGTGCTGCATTTGATTTTGAGGTAGAACAGATGGATGTGAAGAAAAAATTTCTTCACGGGGATCTGGAAGAGGAGATCTACATGAAACAACCTGAAGGCTTTATGGTGAAGGGGAAGAAAGAACTAGTATAGGTGTTAAAGAAAGTTCCTATGGATTAAAATAGTAGTTATCAAGGATGTGGTATCAGAAATTTCATACCTATATACGGGGACTTGGCTTCACCAGAAGCAAGGAGGATCACTGTGTTTATTTTAAATTAATTGGTGATCATGTTATTTATTTGGTCTTGTATGTGGATGATATGTTGTTGATTGGAAATGACAAAGAAATTATCCAAGATTTGAAGACCCAACTGTTCTCCAAATTCGACATGAAGGATCTGGGTGCTGCAAACTATATTTTGGGCATGGAAATTAAGAGAGATCGGGAAAAGAGGAAGCTCTGGTTAAACCAGAGGAATTATGTCGAGACTATATTGCATAGGTTTAATATGCAGGATAGTAAATCGGTGAATGTTCCGATTCCTGTAGGTACAAAGCTGTCTGTTGAACAATGTCCCAAGACACAAGAAGAAAAGGAGGATATGTCTCGTGTTCCATGTGAAAGTGCAGTGGGTAGCCTGATGTATGCAATGGTATGTACTAGACCAGACATTGCACATGCAGTGGGAGTATTGAACAGGTTTATGTCAAACCCAGGGAAGGAGCATTGGACATCAGTGAAGCGGGTTTTCAGATATTTACGTGGCACTAGTGATTATGGCTTGTGCTACCAGGGAAGACCAGGATTGGAAAGAGTGTTGGACATTTATGGTTTCATTGATGCAGACTGGGCTGGAGATTTGGACGAAAGAAGATCTACAAGTGGGTATGTGTTTAGCCTATTTGGAGGTGCAGTTAGTTGTATGAGTAAAAGACAGTTTGTAGTGGCTCTTTCAACTACAGAGGCTGAATACATAGTAGCCACTCATGCAAACAAGGAAGCAATTTGGTTGCAGAGATTGTGTTCAAGTATGGGGTTGGTACAGCAAGCTATAAGGATATATTGTGATAGCCAAAGTGCAATTTTCTTGGCTAATAACCCTGCTTATCATTCAAAGACAAAGCACATTGATGTTCAATATCACTTTGTGAGAGATATGGTTGAGGATAAAAGGGTGTTGCTGGTAAAGGTGGACACTTTGAAGAATGTTGTAGATGCATTATGTTCCAAGCACCCGTAAGTTCTTCAGGAGAAACACTTAAAAGGTAAGAACTGAATAATGACTGGGTTTCCCCGTGGCCCCCTACAAAGAAAACAACAAGTGGGAGAATGTTGGGTATGTGCTATATTCTTTCCATGGCCTAACTAGGCACTTATTTACTAGGCTGTGGGTAGCCCCCTCCCCGTCGAACCGTAGCACCTCTCGAAAATTTTTGGTCCTTATTTTCCGGTGGGCAGATCCACCCATGGTTTTGTGCATGGGTTTGCACATGGTTTTGGGGTACGATGGTTTTCGGCCCCTGGTATTTTGTAGATCCGGTCAAGGGAACTATGGTTATGTTCTAATCCAGGGTTAATGGATTGGGGTTTATGTATGCTTCAACATGTATATATATGTGTTGTAACACTAAAAGGAATATAATGAAAAATCAAGCTGGTTGACCAAATTTGGGATCTAGGGGAAAATCTCTGTGTTTATCTGTTTTATGTTTTATGCTCTCGCTATTGTTTATTTTCTGTTTTGTAAGATTTGTTTGCAGATAATTTCTGTACAGGGTTAAAACCTACAATTGAAAGAGGAGGTCTACTTAGATCAACCTAAGGGGTTTGTTCAGAAAGGGAAATAACATTTAGTATGTAGATTAAAGAAGGCTCTATATGGACTAAAAGAAGCACCCAGATCATGGTATGAAAATATTGATTCATTTTTCCTGCAGCATGGTTACAAAAGAAACAAGAACGATCCTAATTTGTATACCATGAAAGATGAAAAGGGGCGCATATTGATTTCTTTGTATGTAGATGATCTAATTATTACAGGTGATGCAGTTGATCTAATCAAAGAAATCAAGCAGGAAATGTCACAGATGTTCGAAATGAAAGACCTTGGTGAATTAAGATATTGTTTGGGTTTCGAGATATGGAGAGATTCAGGACAAATTTTTTTGTCCCAGGTGTTATCACTCAGAGTTTCCTTGAAGTTGTGGAAAAGGAAAGTAAATCCGAGGTAACCACAAACCAATCTTCAGATACAGAATCTAGCCAATCTGTATCCAGAGAGGGCTCTCTCTTTAAAATTTAGCTTTGATCTTAGAAAATATTAGGCTAGTTATAAGTCCAAGAGTTTTGTATGAATTTGAATGGTGGAATCCGCCAACTAAGGGTACGATTGAATAATTCAGGCCATTGGGCTATGGAGTCGAAAGGATGGCTTTACTGGATTAATGTTCTACACACAAGATGGCTTTGTAGGGCAAGATAGCCAAACAGAGAACAATTTTAGAAATTAAAGTGAATGGAATGGATTTTGAAGGGATGAAAGGAAATTAAGAATCTTTCAACATGTTCAAAGAAAGAAAGTGAATGATTACAAATAAAGAGAAGTTAAGAATTCTTTACTATAGTAATCAAAATGTTTAAACCAGCGAAACGAGAGCAATTAAGAATTCGTTGCTTATAACCAGTTTAGAAGAAAACATTTAGAATAATCACAATTGAAATCAGAGTAAAATTAAGTAAGTTCTAATTTATTATTTTATGTCAATTATTCAGAAATGGAACACAGTGATATTATAAATAGATATAAAACTTAAAACATAGGATAGAAAAGACTTATTGAACTGTAGTCTGACACATGAATCCTGCAAAAAGTCTTGAGCTTCAAATCATCATCCAGCAAGCCACAAAGAAATTTCTCCAAAACACTTTTATTCCAAAAAGTCAATGTTACAGCAAAGTAGAAGAATCCACCCTCACTAATTCGATTGAGGGCTTATTTATACAAAAGATTATTTAAAATATCTCATAACAAAAGGGATATTATCTAGGGTGACTAATGAATAAGTTACAAAAAATAGAGACAGATGGTCTCGTAAATAGGATAAATCAACTAATGTTGTGTGCTGTCTCCTCCTTTTTAGAATGTGTTGGAAGCAGTTCCTTTGTTTTAGCTCGTTGTTGTCTTCTTGAGTAATTCTTTTCTGACTGCCTTGCTTGTCTGATACTCTTTTATTCTTACTGATACACTTTAACTACTGAGCTGATACTCTTTGACCTTTATTCACCTATTTATCTTTTATCAAGATATACCTCAGTAAAATAGGCAAAAATTTCACCCAAGGATAAATTTTATAAAAGTTCCATCATCTCATCCCACCATTGAACTTCTGGCACTCTGGTTCTTTGTAATTTTCTCAATGTTTTGTCAGCTTCGGTGTATTTGAAAAAATTAGGCTGATATGGAAACAAATGTTTTATTTCATTTTCAAGATAAAATAAACTCTCCAATTTTTCATAAAGACTTTTCCCTGTTGGTAATGTTCCTTCTGCTATACTGGTTGAAGAACTGGCTTGATCATCAAATTGTTTGTTTACTTTCACTACAAAACTTTCCAAATCCATTAATTTATCTTCTGTAATAACAGGATTGGGTAAACCTTTATTCAACAAATCATCAAATATTTCTTTGAAGGTAAAAATTTCTTGCTACATGTCTGAACACCTTTGTTCAAGATTTTGCAAAAGAGTTCTTTTGGTAAAAACTCTTTTGATTTCCAAGATGGTTCCTGTCCTGTCCTGAATTCCAACTTCTACAAGTTGCTGCTGATTCTGGGTATTCAAAAAATTGATAAGACTATTGGCTTCTTCTGGCATATTTCCTAACTCTTGTCTTGCTCTCTCAGTTTCTTCCAGAGCCACTTTGACTAAATCCTGCTGTTCATGTATTATTTGAATAGAAGACCAAACATCCCTTATTGACTGTATAATATTATTCCAAAGAATTTCTTTTAATTCACCTAAAGGTTTTTCCATTGCAAGATCCTTTTCCAATGCTTTAACTGATTTTTCTAGTCTTTTGATTTCTCTTGTCTTCTCAGCAACACTCATTTTTGATTGATCATATTTATTTTCCAGAGTAGAAAGCTGAAATTTTAAGCTTTGGAGTTCTGTCACTTGCAGTTTTAATTCATTCATTGCTTTGATTAATTCATCAGAACCCTTATCAGAAGTGTTCACCTGTGTTAGCTCTGCTTGTTGGCCTGTGATTGGTGTACCTGTTCCTGTGGCTGCCTGTGTTGTGGTTGCTGGAATAATGGACTCTTTATCTTTTAATGCTTGCTCAAGTTCTTTTTCTGTTTCAGCAAGTCGTTCATTCATTTTTAAAAGTAAGTCCATCACCTCTTCTTCTGAATTTTTCTTCATTACTTCTTTAGTCTGAGGGTGCCTTGAAGCTGGTAGTTTCAATTGTTTCCTTAATGTAGCAATATCATCATCTTTCTTTTTAATCAAGGCTTCAATACCCTTGACATCCTTTGGATTGTGACCTAATCCAATTATTATCTCTTCCAATGTTTTTATCCTGTTATCTTTGGCTTGAGAAGAAGCATTTTCAATCTGCAATTGTGTACTGGTGTTCTCCAAAGAATCTTGCAGTTTATGAGCTGCCATTGCTTTGTCAGTAAGGGTGGAATAGATCATTTCTCTAGTCTGCGTGTGTAATTCAATTTGATCTAATGGATGAATATCTTTTGCTAGGACCTCAAAATTGGTCCTGACGTAATCAGCTGCTGTCTGTGGTTTTGGCACTTTAGATTTGAAATGGCTCATTAACATTTTCCCTTGTTGAATGTCAAAAGCTGACATCAATCTCTCTTGATTTTGTGGAGCCATTTTAAGATATTGATTATACACCTGGACCCTTAGTGGATCATTCCTTGCTTTTATACTGATAAATGTCTTTTTTATGTCTCCTGCATCTTTCATTGGCTGTTTGAATGAAGACATTTTAGTACTTGGTTGAATAGTAGTGATTGTCCCACTAATTGATCCTGTTAACTGACTATCCAATCTCTCTGGACTATCAATGATTTCATCAATAGATTCAATTTATGGAAATGGATTCAGTTTCTGCCTTATAGCCTGAGGCTGTTTTGAAGATTCCTTGGGAGGAGTAGGACCTTCAACCTCTCTTTTCTTGCCCTTTTCAATATTCAATGGAGTTTGCAAGTTTGGCATTTCTACTGGATTGGTTTGAGGAGGAACCTGTACTTGTCCTTGAGCCTTAGATGTTTGAGGTTGTTCTGTCATTTTGAATGTTTCAATCACTTGTATTTCAGGCTCTTTCTCTTTTCCTTTGGATTCAACTGCAATTGATGGAATGTTTTCCTGTAATACCTGTTGAAAATTCCCTGCTGAAGAAGGACCAATGTCTGGCACCTGCACTTGCCCAAAAAATTCTAGGTCAAGCATTTTTCCAAGATCTTTCATTACATTGTCCATATTGACTTCTTCACTTTCCTGTTCAATTAATGTTCCCTCCACCCATTCATCTTTATTAGCATACTATTCAATTTCTGGAATCCTATGATGGATGTAAGGTGCTGATTTATTTTTCATTCTTTTGTCACAAATGAAGCTGAATGGGTCATAAGGGGCCCAGTAGAAACTCTTTTGCAATTTGAAACGGTCTTCTAGTATTTTTTCAGCTTCTTGTCCAGCATCCCTAGAATTGCATATAAATGGACCTAATTGACCTTTGATTCGGAGTTGGGCTTTCTTCTTTGCATTACAAAAATGAATAATATCAGAATTATTCATTTCCCTGAAGTACTCTAAAGCAAAAAGTCTCATAGGCACATACTTTGGCAACTAAAATGGACATAATTCACATCCATATATTCTGACTTCTGTATAATTTTGGTATAAGTACCAATCACCAATTTTGTAGTGTTTTGAAAGTTGCAGAGTTTTCTTAATTTCATTGCTGAGTCTTGGAGGAGGAACTCCTGTCAACAAGGTAGTTGCAGGGTGTATAAACAGATCAATGAATTCATTATAGGAATAAGGAGAATCTCTGGAATTATGGGTGATGGCTGACCAAAATATGACAGACCTAGGATTTCCTTGGACATTAAGCTTTTGAACATGGAAAGGAAAGTTTTCAGATTGGTAATAGAGCATGAGATGGTAAATGACTGAAGAATACTTGAATACTTTCTCATTCTCTAATCTCATGAATTGATCATGGATTTTGTTGGCTATGTAAGATGCAAAGTCATATTTGACAGCAGGAGGCTGTCCAGGAGTGAAGATAGACAATAATACTAGAGTTAACTCATCAACATACTCACTAGTATTAAAGCCCATGATAAAAGAAATCATATTCAGGATGATCTGGCCCATTTCAGTAAAAAAGGCACTAACATAGGGAGGTGGGCCCTTGGGCTGATGTTCAGGTAACATGAAAGTCTGACAGATGCGTTTTACCTCTTCAGGGGATAACTGAGTAGATTTTTCAAGCAATTCTCCACGGGAGAAGGGAGTGAGGTTTTGACCAGGTTCAAAATGGAGCATATCATTGATAGACTGAGCAGTAATAGGGAAAAGGGCATTATGGTTTGGGGATAAAAATGCTCTCTGAATTGGATCATAATTAGCATGGCAATAATGGATAATTTCAGGAAAGATATGGACTGAGGGTAAAAGGTATCTCGGGAAATTAGATTCCCATAACCCAATAACGTCCAAGCCATTCAAATAATTATCTTTGCAGCGACAATGAATTCGAAGGGGGTTTTCACTGAAAACTAAGTCTTTGATCTGAAAATCTTTATCCACTAATGGAAAATATTCCAATTCTCTATGAGGGGCGTTCAACGAAGCAACATTTAAAGCCACCGAGACTTCCATTTTTGGTTCTTGTGGATTCAAAAACGGAAATTCGGGGGTTTTTATGAAAATGGAGCACAATTTCAGGTTCTGACGGGGGAAACAGGTACAATTGCAAGTTCAGGAATATTATTTACAGTCTTTAGGATCAAGGAATGAACTAGCAATCAGCTTTAACTCTGTTTTAGTGGAAAAACAAGGAAATCCGAGTTTCTTTAAGAGTTCAGTGCGAATTTAGGATAAATACCTGTTTTTCTTGAAGATAACAGGTACTGGTTAAGGTGGACAGTCTTCTTGAATGCTCAGTAGCAATTGTCTTTGACAGGATAGAGGTTGGCGGACTTCACAAATTTGAATTTCAAATTTTTCAGCAGGGAGAGCGTAGTTGTTTTCTGCGTGCAGAATAGTGAAAATGACGCAAATTTTTGTTTTATTGGCAAAGTCAAACGGGGGTGAATTTTTTATTATTTTGTGGGATGACGTCAATGTGTACGGGAGGTGAGTCACGGGGGAAACAGTGGTAAGCGGTTTTATTCCGCACCGCTTTTGAGGGGAAGCAATTTTGGGCGAATATGGAGCGAAGCGATACAGTAATCGACACGTAGCCAAACACTGTTTGGAATATCGCCGACATTTCGCAAGTTATCTTTCGGACGGAGGATGGGTAGCGGAATTGATGCGAGCCGTCGATCATGGGCGGGTTGATCTAATGGCGGATAGAACAGGGAGATGGCAGAGTGTTAATGTGCAGGGGTTCAATGTAATTAACGTTAATTAACTATTTCGGACGGGATTTGATTGGCTGGAGGTTTGGCTATTTAATTAATCATGTGGATTAATTAAATCCCTTGTACGATGGACCATCAGGGGTAATGTGCGCGGGATGGGTTAATTTATTTGTTTTTTGTTTTAAACATATAAATTATACGTTTAAAAGATTTTCCATATATTTTTATTTATACAATAAATAAATCAATGTGATTCATTTACCGTAGGGGGGCGGGAATAATATTAAGGTTATATTTTAGCCAAAAGGGGGTATAATGTGGGTTTTTGATTTGAATAAGTGGGAATAAATACTTTTGGCTAAAATAGTTATAATACATGGGTTCTTGGGATATTATTATATAGGGAGTTATATAAAATAGGATAAGGTGATTTTTATAAGGAGTTTAAATAATAAAATTAATGTTAATATTACAAGGGGCAAGGTAAACTCAAAATACTTTAACATAACCAAGGAAGTGAAGATTTTTAAAAGAAAATTGCATTATCATAACTTCATCACTTAAACTCAGAATAAAAAGTAATTTTGAGGGACTTTTATGGAATATTGTATGATTTTCCTAAGTAAAATGGGATTTTACTTAGGAAAAGCTTTTTGAGAAGTTAATGAATGTTATAATGGATAATTTCAAGTACTTAGGTCTTTTTCAATTATTGGGCCGAGGGTCCGGTCCCTCCAAAAGTCAAGGAAATGCCTTGAGCCCCTTTAATCTTCAAATTCCTTAGCACTTAGGGGAAATTAGTAAATTGTTAGGGGAAAAGTGAGATGGGAAGTTAATGATTTTGACCTTGCTGTGTTATGAAATTATGCCAATGTAGTGTTTTGCCTTTGCACTTGGTGAAGAAAGTAAAAGATTACAAACATTTTAAAGCCATCATTCATCACATGAGAATTTGCAATGCCATCTACTTACCCTATCTACTTTCTCTACCATTTTCTCTTCTTTATTAGGGTGCACTTAGATTGGCAAACCCTTATCAATCTTCTTTTCCTTTTACATGGCAAATCTATCTATTTCTACACTTATTACATCCAAGGGCTCAGATTAAACTGTTGAGCACCTTTTATTAACTCTACCTATCTACTTATCTTCCAAGATTAAACTGTTTGGTTAGATATTTATTCTCTATTCTACAACATGAAATTGAAAAATGAATAAGTCAAGTTTAAACAGTTTGACTCTTCATAAATTGTGACAAAAGTTTGATAAACTGCACACAATTTTGTTTATTACAAAAAATGAAATAGTAGTGGCATTTGGACTTGCACACTTTCCTAGTCTATTTTTGTTTGAGGTTCATTTCTTTCACTTTTTTGACCATTTTATTATTTTCAACCTTTGATTTTTCTTTTAGGGTATACCTTCTTTACATTTTTTAATTTTTTTTGATTTTTGAATAATATGGAAAACCTTTGCAATCAAGAAAAAGGTATGAACATATTACATAGTTCATCAAGCCAATCATGAAATATGATACCTATTGGTATAGGAGGCTAACACTGGCTCCACATGGGGATGGATTTTCCTAGTGAAAAGTCAAGAACAACAGGTCAGTTGTCCTCATCCATTGATCTTGGTGATCCTGTAAATGTCTTCTGTTTTCCGCAAACTGAAATCTGATCTGAAACTAAAACAACACACAAAAAATTTCAAACCAACTTAATGAAAAACTAGCTGAAAATTGAAAACTAAAAAAATGCTCAAAATTCTGAGCTTATTAGCACTCATTTACCTACTCTAATCTACTAAAAATATTTTTGAATTAGGTAATACAAAAATGCCAATGAAGCCAATCAAATAGCTGTAAAAATAAATGGATAACTTGATTGCTTGTGATCAAAATTGGAAGTATATTATGATCATGTGCCTTTATAATCAACGATAAGATGTGAAATGGAAATTGCTGATATATTTGATCCTCATAGATAAAACATGTTTGCAAATTTGAGGTAAAAATATTCTCCATATAATTTGCTATAGGATCATTAAAAGCATAATGTATGATTTGTGTTTCTAGGCCTTCAATGACTAGTTGCTCAGTTGTATTCTGAATATTAATCCTTGAAACTATTTCCTCAGTCTTGTGTTTGAAAGAATAATCATCCTCAATATGCAGGTCAAAATATAGTACAATTTCCTCTTGCTTTGGAGAAGGAAGATTTTCAAAGAATTCTTTAGTATTTCGGAAATTGTATGACTGAATTTGAGAATGCAAAAGTTTGATTTCATTTTCATAATTTTCAGAAATTATCTCAAGAAGACATATTTTCAGTTTAGGAGAATATTTTCTTGATTTCAAAAGATGAAAGAAAGCTCTTAGAAAATCTTCATCAAGCTGAAGTTCTAATATCTCATCCCTCAAAATGGCTAGTGATTGTTCTGGGAAATTATCTTGAATTGTGAGAATATAATTATCATCATACTGATCATATTTAGGAAAATCTTCAGAAAAAGGAATGTCATCAATTATAAACATTGGATCAACGGATTTATCTTTCAACAATCCTAATATATCTTGATCAGATTGGTTGCATTCTGTTTGAAAATCATTGTTTTTCTCAATAGGAGTGCTATCAAGCAATGGGCTTTTTTGGGAAGGTAGAATAACATGAGCATCAACTTGTTCGTCTGTGTCTTCATGGATAGAAACTTTGTTACATTCATCAAAATTAGAAGAAGTAGAAACAATCTCTTCATTATGTAAATATTTTGAGGATGGTTGCATGTTTAGAAGCAAATTGATTTCTTCTTCGGTGAAGGGGGGTGGGAATCTCTGAATTCTTAGATTGGAATGAAAGTTGTTTTTTCTCTTATCTAAAAATTGATCATGAGGTTGAATATTTTCTTTAACTCCATTCAAAACATTAAATGAAACATCATTTGTTAATACAGAGGGGTTTTGTGGATCTTGATTCATCTCCTGATCTATTTCATCTTTGTTTAACTCCTCTTGATTATTATGTCATTTAACTTGAGAATGAAAATTCTGGACTTCTTCTAATAAATCTCCAGGAAACCAATTTCCAAAATTTTCATCAATATTTTTAAGGTAATGTATAAGATATTTAGCTTGATCACAACAATTTTCAGCTAATGATAAAGATGGAAAATCTTCTTTGTAATGCTCATAAAATACCTTATGAAAATCTTTTAGAGAAAACAAACTTGCAGGTTTGAGAGCTTCGTACCATTCCCTTGCTTTTCCTTCTAAAGTTCCCATGAATATCTTCATGAGGCAATCCTCATGCCAATCACAGCTTTGGAGTTCTGTCACTTGCAGTTGTAATTCATTCATTGCTTTGATTAATTCATCAGAACCCTTATCAGAAGTGTTCACCTGTGTTAGCTCTG
This sequence comes from Pinus albicaulis, assembly GCA_034641835.2. Taxonomy (NCBI): domain Eukaryota; kingdom Viridiplantae; phylum Streptophyta; class Pinopsida; order Pinales; family Pinaceae; genus Pinus; species Pinus albicaulis. Next base: position 1,384,246,489 of record CM076570.1, read on the forward strand.
CTTGTTGGCCTGTGATTGATGTACCTGTTCCTGTGGCTGCCTGTGTTGTAATTGCTGGAATAATGGACTCTTTATCTTTTAATGCTTGCTCAAGTTCATTTTCTATTTCAGCAAGTCGTTCATTCATTTTTAAAAGTAAGTCCAACACCTCTTGTTCTGAATTTTTCTTCATTACTTTTTCAGTCTGAGGGTGCCTTGAAGCTGGTAGTTTCAATTGTTTCCTTAATGCAGCAATATCATCATCTTTCTTTTTAATCAATGCTTCAATACCCTAGACATCCTTGGGATTATGACCCAAACTGATAATTATTTCCTCCAAAGATTTTATCCTGTTATCCTTTTCTTGGGAAGAAGCTTTCTCAATCTGCAACTGGGTATTGGTGTTGTTTAAAGAATCTTGCAAGTTATGAGCCGCCATTGCTTTGTCAGTAAGTGTAGAATATATCATTTCTCTAGTTTGCTTGTGTAATTCTATCTGGTCCAAAGGATCAATATCTCTTGCTAGGACCTCAAAATTGGTCCTGACCTAATTAGCTGCTGTATGTGGTTTTGGCACTTTAGATTTAAAATGGCTCATCAACATTTTCCCTTGTTGAATGTTAAAAGCTGACATCAATCTCTCTTGATTTTGTGGCGCCATTTTAAGATACTGATTATACACCTGGACCCTTAGTGGATCATTCCTTGCTTTTATACTGATAAATGTCCTTTTTATGTCTCCTCCATATTTCATTGGTTGTTTGAATGAAGACATTTTAGTACTTGGCTGAATAGTAGTGACTATCTCACTAATTGATCCTGTTACCTGACTTCCTTCCCTCTCTGGACTATCAATGATTTCATCAATATATTTTGCTTCTGGTGGAGGAATCACTTTTTGTCTTTTGGTCTGAGGCTGTTTTGAAGATTCCTTGGGTGGAGTAGGACCTTCAGCCTCTCTTTTCTTGCCCTTTTCAATATTCAGGGAAGTTTGCAAATTTGGCATTTCTATTGGATTAGTTTGAGGAGGAACCTATACTTGTCCTTGAGCCTTAGATGTTTGAGGTTGTTCAGTCATTTTGAATGTTTCAATTACTTGTATTTCAGGCTCTTTCTCTTTTCCTTTGGATTCAACTGCAATTGATGGAATGTTTTCCTGTAAATTCTATTGAAAATTCCCTGCTGAAGAAGGACCAATGTCTGGTACTTGCACTTGCCCAAAAAATTCTAGATCAAGCATTTTTCCAAGATCTTTCATTACATTGTCCATATTGACTTCTTCACTATCATGTTCAATTAATGTTCCCTCCACCCATTCATCTTTATTATCATATTGTTCAACTTCTGGAATCCTATGATGGATGTAAGGTGCTGATTTATTTTTCATTCTTTTTTCACAAATGAAGCCAAATGGGTCATAAGGGGCCCAGTAGAAACTCTTTTGCAATTTGAAATAGCTTTCTAGTATTCTCTCAGCTTCTTGTCCAGCTTCCCTAGAATTGCAAATAAACGGACCTAATTGACCTTTGATTCGGAGTTGGGCTTTCTTCTTTGCATTACAAAAATGAATAATATCAGAGTTATTCATTTGCCTGAAGTACTCTAAAGAAAAAAGTCTTATAGGCACATACTTTGGCAATTTAAATGGACATAATTCACATCCATATATTCTGACTTCTGTATAACTTTGGTACAAGTACCAATCACCAATTTTGTAATGTTTTGAAAGTTGCAGAGTTTTCTTAATTTCATTGTTGAGTCTTGGAGGAGGAACTCCTGTCAAAAAGGTAGTTGCAGGGTGTATAAACAGATCAATGAATTCATTATAGGAATAAGGAGAATCTCTGGAATTGTGGGTGATGGCTGACCAAAATATGACAGACCTGGGATCTCCTTGGAGATTGAGCTTTTGAACATGGAAAGGAAAGTTTTCAGACTGATAATATATCATGAGGTGATAGATAACAGAGGAATATTTGAAGACTTTCTCATTTTCCAATCTCATGAATTGGTCATGGATTTTGCTGGCTATGTAAGATGCAAAGTCATATCTGACAGCAGGAGGCTGTCCAGGAGTGAAGATAGATAATAATACTAGAGTTAACTCATCAACATACTCACTAGTATTAAAGCCCATGATAAAAGAAATCATATTCAGGATGATCTGGCCCATTTCAGTAAAAAAGGCATTAACATAGGGAGGAGGGCCCTTGGGCTGATGTTCAGGTAACATGAAAGTCTGACAGATGCGTTTTACCTCTTCAGGGGACAACTGGGTAGATTTTTCAAGCAATTCTCCAATGAGCAAGGGAGTGAGGTTTTGACCAGGTTCAAAATGGAGCATATCATTGATGGACTGAGCAGTAATAGGGAAAAGGACATTCTGGTGTGGGGATAAAACTGCTCTCTGAATTGGATCATAATTAGCATGGCAATAATGGATAATTTCAAGGAAGATATGGACTGAGGGTAAAAGGTATCTCGGGAAATTAGATTCCCATAACCCAATAACGTCCAAGCATTTCAAATAATTATCTCTGCAGCGACAATGAATTCGAAGGGGGCTTTCACTGAAAACTAAGTCTTTGATCTGAAAATCTTTATCCACTAATGGCAAATATTCCAATTCTCTATGAGGGGCGTTCAATGGAGCAACATTTAAGGCTACAGGAACTTCCATTCTTGGTTCTTGTGTATTCAAAGATGGAAATTTGGGGGTTTTTATGGAAATTTAGCTGAATTACAGGTTTCAACAGGGAAACGAGTATAATTGCAAGTTCGGGAAGATAATTTACAGTCTTTAGGATCAAGGAATGAACTAACAATCGACTTTAACTCTTTTTCAGTGAAAAAACAAGGAAAGCGAAGTTTCTTTCAGAGTTCAGGGCGAAATGGAGTAAATACCTGTTTTAGAGGAAAAAACGGTGATTAACAGGTACCAGCTGGCAGCGGATGGATATCGGAACACTGGTTTGATAGTAGCTTTCAGCAGAATTCAGTTGAACAGTAGTTTGATAGTTGATTTTGAATTTTTTCGCACAGAGGGCACAATCACTTTCAATATACAAAATGATAAAAAATGCGCGAAGTTTTGTTTTATTCGTAAAGTCAAAAGGAATTTTTTATTATTTTTGAGGATGATGTCATCGGGTACGATGGACATGTCACGAGGAATGGGCGATAAGCGGTATATTCCGCATCGCTTTTGGGAGCAGGCGGTTTTTTACGAATTGGCAGCGATTCCATTGAGCACACAACGCGTGGCCAGTGCACTGTTTGGAAATCGCTCCCATTTCGCGCGTTAAGTCTCGGGCGGAGGATGGACAGCGAAATGCTGGTGAGCCGTAGATCTTCAGGCGGATGATCCAACGGTGATTTGGACGGGAAGCTGTTGTGGGAGTTAATGCGCGGGCTCGTTAACTTAATTAATCTTTTCGGGAGTATTTTCATTGGCGGAGGGTAGGTTATTAACTAATCAAGGTGATTAATTAATTCCGTTTTTATGAAGGGTCGGGGTCAGAGATTTCAGGTTTTATTTGTTTTTTTCGTTTAAAACATAAAAATATATGTTTAAACCCTTTTTCTATGTATTTTTTATTATATAGAAATAAATCAATATGATTCATTTACTATAAGGGGTGGGGATAGTTATATGGATATGTTTTTAGCCAAAGGGATTTATAAAGTGGGATTTTTATTTAATCACGTGGGTTTAAATACTTTGGCCTAAAACTTGTAGTAAAAGGGTTTTTTGGGGATATTATTATAAAAGGGAGTTATAGATAATAGGACAAGGTATTTTCAATAGGGATTTAATAGATAAATTAGAGTTAATATGACAAAGGACAAGGTAAACTCAAAACACTTTAAATATAACCAAGAAAGTGAGGATTTTCAAAGTAATTTGCATTATAATACTTTCATCACTTAGACTTAGAATAAAGAGTGATTTTGAGGGCTTTTATGGATTATTGCATGTTTTTTCCTAAGTAAAATGAGATTTTACTTAGGAAAAGATTTTTATGAATGAATGAGTATGATGATGAATATTTTTAAATACTAAGGTTTTCTCCAATCATTAGGCCGAGGGTCCGGTCCCTCCAAAAGTCAAGGAAATGCCTTGAGCCCCTTTAATCTTCGAATTCCTTAGCACTTAAGGAGAATTAGTAAATGTTAGGGAAAAAGTGAGATGGGAAGTTAATGATTTTGACTTTGATTTCCTCTGAAATTCTGCCAATGTAGTGTTCTGCCTTTGCACTTAGTGATGAAAGTAAAATATTAAGCACATTTAGCACCATCATTCAGCACATGAAACTTTGCAACACCATCTACCTACCCTATCTACTTTACACTGCCATTTTCTCTTCTTTATTAGGGCGCATTTGGACTAGCAAACCCTTATCAATCTTCTTTTCTTTTACATGGGAAATCTATCTATTTCTACACTTATTACATCCAAGGGCTTAGATTAAATTGTTGAGCACCTTTTATTAACTCTACCTATCTACTTATCTGCCAAGATTAAACTGTTTGGTCAGATATTTATTCTCTATTCTACAACATGAAATTGAAAATGAATGAGTCAAGTTTAAACAGTTTGACTCTTCATAAATTGTGGCAAAATTTTGACAAACTGCACACAATTTTGTTTATTACAAAAAATGAAATAGTAGTGGCATTTGTACTTGCACACTTTCCTGGTCTATTTTTGTTTGGGGTTCATTTATTTCACTTTTTTGACCATTTTATTCTTTTTACCCTTTGATTTTTCTTTTAGGGTATACCCTCTTTACATTTTTTAAATTTTTTGATTTTTTAAGAATATGGAACACCTTTGCACAAGAAAAAGGTTTGAACATATTGCATAGTTCAATAAGACAATCATGAAAAATGACACCTATTGGTATAGGAGTCTAACATAGGGGATTTAGGACTGCCTTGTAGAGGGAGGGGAATGAAGGGGTTAAGGGTTGTCTAAATTCTTGAGGAAATTTTTGGGAATAGGGATAGATGTTAGAGAGTAGGGGAAAGTGGAATTTAAAGAATTGAGTGAGGGGAAGGGATACAAAAGGGAAAAACACAGGGCTAGTCTCAAAAAGAGTTAAATTGTGGCAATAGGCTAGGTTTTGTAGAAAAATGATGATTTTGAGGGATAGGAGTGATGGGAAGTGTTTATGAAGGTATATTAAGGATAGGGGAAGGTGTAAGAGCATCAGGATACAAGCCTTGTTTATTTTTTAACCATGAAGGTCATGAAACCAAGAAAAATGCCCTAAAATATGTTAGAAAATTAAATATTACAGAGCAATGCAACACATAAAATATGCAGAAAATAAAAGCACACAAAACACATAAAACTAGAGAGACACAGATATACGTGGTTCACCCAGTTTGGGCTACGTCCACCTCAAACAGCCAGTCCTTCCTTTCTATTATCCAGCAAAAATGAAGAGACAAAACCTACAACAGATCCGCTGTAATATCCTCTGTTCTCTCTCACAGTCTCCCTCTCTATTTCTCTCTTCGAGAATACACATACAATACACAGTCGCAATACAATGCCCTCATAAAAGAAAGGGGTTTCCTTTCAGGGAAAAAAACCCTAATCTAAACATAACTTCTACCGTCAGATCATTTGCTTAATGAACGGCCCAGATTGACTAGAAATTACTATACTTTTACAAGGCAATTTTACATTTATTTTTGGCTTCGGGGGCACTGCCCCCGAAAACCCCCGCCAGGGGGGGGCTTCGAAAAGTGTTTCCGCCCCCCCTGGACCCCCCACGGCAGCGATTAATTACGGGTGGCGTTGCCGCCCCTTTTAAGGTACATGGGTCCAATGCTGTGATACAAAGTAAACAAGATAATCAAGCTCCACACCCAACAAAAAACCCTAGATGGATAATGGAGGAGCTAGGCAAAAAAAAAACAGAGGGTTGAGGCCAAAGGTGGAAAAACATAGTGACAATGAGTGGCATGAGCCCATGATGGGTCTTCTGGGAATAGTGGGCTAACCATGGCATGATAGGATAGAGAAATAGTGAAAAAATAAAACTCACAATGTTCATGAATTTTGTTTTTTGAAATCTAGGATAAGTATTTAGTCATCTACAAAAAAAAAAATTACTGATGACTAACAAGATCCAATCTAGGACTATTGATACTAGGTAGGTCAATGCAAATTATGTATTAATTTCCTACATGCTATAGCAAAGCAACAATAATGCTTGGCGAAAATTGTGGCTGCATCTAATATGGAAGACCCCATGCAAGGTATTTGATAGCTTGTCGATATTTGAACCTGTTGTGTTGTATATATGTTGAAACTTGGTCCTTGAATTGTGGGGGAGAGGAGGGAATTGAAGAAATATTTCCAAGCAGTGTGAGTTCATGAAGATATAAAGGGTAAACCCTAATATCTGAGTAAGGTCTAGTTGTATGAGGTATGTCAATGAAAATTATGTATTAATTGTTTGCATGCTACATCAAGGAAACAACAATTCTTGGTACAAATTGTTCTTTCCAAGCAGTCTAACTTTAGGAAGATATGAAAGGTAAACTCTTAGATCTGAACTAGGACTAGTGGTACTTGGTAGGTCAATGAAAATTGTGTATTAATTTCCTGCAAACTATAACAAGGCAACAATAATGCTAGGCACAAATTGTGGCTACATCTAAGAGGCCACATGCCCCTATAATATGGCATACCCCATGTAGGGTAGTTGATAGCTTGCTATTACTTGAACCTTTTGTGTTTATTGGATTGATAGTATGTATCCATAGAAAATTTTAGGGGTGAATCTTAGCCCATGGGTGAAATGATAAACACTCTAACTTGGAACTAGACCATACATTTCCTTACCAAAATTATGTGTGTTGGTACCAATTTGTAATAAGCACACAATAATTATAAAATAACAACTTAAAAAATAAATGAATTGACACATATTAACTAAAGTACATGACTAACATCTCAAACATTGTGACTAGCCAATGCTAAGTAGACCATCACATGTATTTATAATTATATCATTCATATCATATCCTCCATTTTTTAATACATGAGAAATATATTTATGTTCCATATGAGGAATATACATATTTTAGTCCTCGAGGGATTTCTTAGACAACAATGCTCATAGCCATTACAAGAATTACTCATTATGAGTTCAACACATTGTCACACGCATGATTTCTCCCTACCACTTGCGCTAAACCTAATTGACTTTCGATGATAAATATATTTATATTCCATATAAGGAATATACTTGTTTTGGTTCTTGATGTATTGCTTAACAAGTCTTGAAGCCATTACAAGAAATACTCATTATGAACTGTGTTTACAAAGTCTTTATTACTTAGTGAAACGTTTGCCAAGATATTACAGGATTTTATAATTCGGTGAAAGATTCGCCATGATTTTACAAGATAATACAATCTGGTGAGATATTCACCATGATTTTACAAGATAATATAATCTCATGAAAGATTCACCAAAAAAATTATATATACATATTATATTATTGATAAAATCACCTTTCATTTTTCCATGTATCATGGGGATTCACCCATTTATTATACATATAAATTTATGGGGGTTCTTAAAATTTTCCCTGATCATGATGACCTAAAATTCCTAAAATGACCTCATGTATGAAAAATATAACCATGACAATGCATGCATAACAACATATACACATTGACATGCATAAAAAATTCATATACAACTAACATGCATTCATGACAAACACATCCCAACAACAACATCGCCAACTTCCACATGGCGACACAATGACCACCACCACGCATACACCACAAGAACATAGTCCATAAACCTAAGGAACACATTTGGAACTGACATGTACATATGACAACACAGTCATCTGAGGAGAACCAAAGCTAGAAATCACCCAAGGAGAACAAAATCGTGCTATGATACCACTCCGTAACACCCTCCTCACACATTTACCCAAGCTAATTGGTCCACTGGAGTAAACATGTGACAAGAGGCTACTATTATGTGATTCAATCTCCTAGGTCACCTTAGTGGAACCGACATAACACAACCAATATTACCTTCCACACTTACTACAAAACCTTCAAGATATAACCAACCCTTCGAGGTGGTCAACCCTTGAGACAACTCATAATTTGTTTAGCTTGGACCATCAACCGCTCCCATGACAAGCCCTAAAAGTGACTGAGGCATTCCATTCACTCCCACAACAAGGAATGCCAATAAATATGGAATTTTACAGCTAGTATTGTGCCAACGCCCCCAGATTCTGAGCCACTTTTTCATGGATAGGTCTGAGGTCACTGCCCAAAATTCCATGAAACTTACAAAAATGATTAATAAAAATAAAAAAAGATACTAATGCAATCAATGATTCAAGTACTTTATCTTACCCCTAATATCTATGGCCGAAATTTCGTCAAACATGTCACAAATATGTAATCTACAGGTCCTAACAATAGATCTGAGTATAAGGGTCTCATACTTATTTGAGATTCGTAAGGAAGCATTGTTTCCTTATCAAAATAGTTGCATTATCATCTATTTGGACACATATTAATTGTATATTCATTTAATAATCAAAACATGATGAGAGTCATACATCATCACTATCATAAAATATCCTTATAAACAAAAAATAACCAGAGATATATAAATGATATAACTGCTATTAAAACCACATAATAACAAGTACATTTACACATAAAATACCAAGGATAAGAAACTCTTATTAATGAGTGCAAAAGCTAACCGGGTTTTGGAATTCCATGAAATAACCGACCATATATTGGATGAACCAAGTCTTTCTTTTATCCAATCACCCTCTTTCCATATTCCAAGCATGAATGTGGGACTCAACCAAACCAAACCAGGTTTACTCAGGCTTTACCTCAATCTCCACTGGATCACTAGGCCCTAAAAAAGCATGTATACCACCATATTTCTCCACCTGCACATGTTACACAATAATTTGTCACCTTGTTCACTTCCCATCCCTAATCCTTAAGTGCCCTGTGATTAATACTATGCAGTATATCCACCTCAGAAAACTACATCAAGATATCCTTTAAATATTAAAATAAAGCTACCTTGAAGAATTTATGAAGAAGCTTAGCTTAAACCATAAATTTATGGGTCAACACTTTTCTCTAGTTATCTGCCCCTATTGTTGGTAGGTTTCACATTCTATCCTAGTGCTTTCAACACTATTATGATTGGTAAAACCTCGTTGAACCCTTTCTGGTAGTGTTTCCTCAAATGGAGGAGAAAATTTGAGCTCTAGAAGCTTCCTAGATGACGAGCTAGATATTGTTTGGTGGAGATATGATCGAGCTCTCTCATTTGGAGCTCTCAATCTTATCAATAGGGGATTATCCCTTGAGAAGTGGTCCTTCCTCCTTCCTTCATGGGCTCCTAACTCTTTATTCCTTCATATAAATTGATCCCCAACCCTCCACTACTGGTTGGTCATTGTTGTGCTGGTTTTTTCATTAATCCTTTATATCCCTATGCTATGTTAATGCCTAAATTTCCATTCGGAAGAAGGATCACTTGAAAAGCCTCAGTTTGGACTTAGAATACATCAAAAGGAGGCCTTCGGCATGAAGGCCACAGTTGTAAGCTTCCTATTTTATATTATCAATAATACATCTGGTGTTTTGATTTCTATATTTGTTTAAAAATCCATACAAGTAGCCTAATACTCCTTGATCTATTAACTAGTTCATGTTCGATGAATTCTTTGTATTGGATCATGTTTTTTGTTGTCTCTTAATCTCCTACAGGTATTCGAATGCCATAAGTAATGAGGATAGAACTTGAAGGATTTTGGATCAAGGCCTTCATCAAAGGTTTGAGCATAGCATCGAGAAGAGGCAGATCCTTTTCCCTTTCCCATCCTGCTTTGAATATTTAATAAGAAAGTGTCCATTAGATATTATCATACATTTCTAGACCCACTATAGGGCTAGAGAGATCGCCTCTGTCCACAGTGGGTATTGTCTTCACAACAAAATTGATGACTCCAATGGGGAGCTTTAGCCTCTTTGCCTTCCATTTTACAGTTTGGTTTTTTATTAGTATGATCGATCATTGAGATCTGAGTCTGCTTAGGTCTCTATAGGTCTGCATAGGATTTGGTCATTGCTTTAGGGTGTCAATTTTGGTTTGAGTGTTGAGATTCTTTTCTATTTTTCCTTGTATTTCTCGCTCAACATTTTTTTTTCTCTTATAGTAACACTGAAAATGTTGTTCTGTGTAAAACAATCACATTGATCTGCCTTTCAGCACTAGTATGCTCCTCATAGACATGCTAATACCAGAGATGGGAAAAATATGGGGTTTCCCTTTAAGATTTACAATGTGTCTTGGCCTTTAAAGTGTCTTTCAACTCTAAATGACCTGCTGCCATTGTGTTTGGTTTTTTTACTTTTTTTGAATGATTGATTTGCCTCTTTGACTTTTCTTGTGCTTGAGTGGAGTTTCATCATCTTTCAAGTTTTCTAGGTAAATTGACCTTCACTTGTCACTTGTATTTATCATCATATATTTTTTGAATCTATCTCAGAGTTCTACTGCAATAATTCCAAACAACATTTCACATTACCTTTGGCTTGTGTTTGAGGTTGTTTTTCATTTGCACTGAGTCATCACCACGCTTTGGAATCACCTTCGATTAATTGTCAAACATACATCACAACTGTTTGATTCACAAGTTTTAAAGTGTGTGTTTCATCTGATTTCCCATTTTGAAAGATTAAATTGAAATTCATTTTCTTTTAAGTATTTTTGAAACGATTTATTTTCCATTCGAGAAAGAAAAAGAGAAAAGTGTGGTATTTTGTAAATTCTTTGTTCGTTTGGTTAGTTTTACTTTGCCTTTTGTTCGCATTAGTTTGCATCTGAAAATTCAAAGTAAAAGAAAAATAAATATGTTTAATGTATCTTAGTGAAAAATACGTGATTTCATTTTCAGTGAGTATGCATTTGGGGATAGTGAAAGCGAATTCAATTTTTAAAAGTTTCATTTCAGTAATTTTGAGCTAGTTGGGGGGAACTGTTGCTTATTGAATTGCTTGTGTTTTACACTCTTGTTTGCATTTCCTCCCTAATTATTTTAGATTTCATCGAAATGAAATTGATTCTTTTTTTCATTTAGCTGCATTATAGGATTCAGGTGCCATCACTATTAAGCCTAAAACTAAAACATAATCAAAGATCAAATTTAAAATAAGCCTTAATTAACCTAAGGATCATTTGGAATTAACACAAACATCTACAGGAGTAGGCTAGAGACATGTTTCAACGTCATTAAGCGTAGAAGCTATCGCTAACAACATGTGTTTCATATTGGGGGTGATATCCTGTCCCATGTACAAAAGTATATAGGACTATGCTCCACGTATGATAAGTATATGGGGATGCTCTCATCGAATGGTTACATATTAGACAATGCTACTATGAACTGAGCTCCCACGTACTGTCGAGTATATTTTGGGAGACCCCACTAGGTTGCAAACCTGCTATAGGTAACCGAGTCGGCTTCCTTGTAGACGTGATACACCGAAAAAAACAATAGAGGATATTGGATGCTTTACGTTAATTCCTTGGTTAACCAAGGTGTATATTTCATTTCAAAAACACTTGATAAGCCCTTTTGCCTAGATTATCTCTTTTTGTTTTATTTTGTTTAATTCTAAAATTTATTCTCCATGATAACATCTTACCTGTGCACAACTCCTTAGTAGATTTTAGGTCGAGACCAATGGAAAATGTTCATCATTTTACCAATAAGGGAATCGCCTTTGACAGGAATCCTAGTCCTTTTCCTTCATTTCGAAATTTTGGCTCTCCCTATATGGCAATGTTGTCCCCCCTGGGATTAACCATTGGTTTTCCAGTTTGGTTATTTTCAACCCCCATGGTTCCAAATATCCAAACTGCTTCTCAACCAATTTTTCCTTCTCCTAAACCGTGTCAACCTCATGTTGATCCTAAAGTTAACCCCTCGCCTTCTTCGCCTGTTTCTTCACCCCATTATTCCTCTTCACCTGGTGAAATTCTGGATTCTAGTAACTAGGAAGCTAAGAAGAAGCATAAGAGGACGAAGAAGAAGAAGCAAAATAAGAAAGGAAGAAACGCAGCAACCATTTCTACTAATGCAAACGATGTTGAAAAAACTTCCATTCAATATCGTAAAGTCAAATTCCCTTGCAAGTCATGCAAGGGTGACCACCTTCTTAGGGACTATCCTGGAATTCCTAGGATATTAGAAGTATGGTCCACCGACTCAAATTGGGCTTTGTCATCGGCCTCTGGAGATCATGTTGGTGAAAAACCCTCAACTAGTTATAATAAGGCCCATGGGAAAAAGGGTAAAGTCAAATTTCCCTGTAATTTATGTGATGGGAATCATCCCATTCACCTTTTTCCTTATATGGACGAAGCCTCCAAAACATTGGATAACCTTACGGTTTCTCAGCCTTGCCTTCCGGTTGGTTACCAGAAGCTTTTCCCTAGTCCTTTGCTAGTTGATCAAGTGATTGATCAGAAGTCATATATGGTCAATCCCACTCTCTCCGAACGTGAATCACATGAGTTCATTCCTGACCACCCATTGGTTGAGAAAATGGTTGACCTGATTGCACCTTCAGTGGATCGTGCTTTTCTCGTAGAAAGTGAACCTCATACCACTCAGGTTATTTTGTGTTTCTTCATAATCCCATGAATTGGATGGAAAATTTACCACGGTATAGGAGGGTGATCCTCCCATTCCCATAACACAAAAGGTAATTACTCTTGTTCCCATGGAAAATCCCGCTAAGTAGTCTTGTTGCTTCCTTTTATTAGAGTCGACTAGCAGGATACCATCTTCCTTCTTACGTCCCATTTGAGATCACAGTACAAGCCTATAATGTGGTCATACCTAGAACCATAATATATGAAGGCACATCTGTTAGTATTATTTTCCCAAATAATTGGCAAGATTTTGGTTCTCCGCATCCTGTGCCTGTTACCCAGAATCTCTTGGCGTTTAACATAGGAAATAGTCAACCGTTAGGGATCCTTCATAAGTTTCCTATTACTTTGGGAGGAAAGACTATCTATATAGACGTGATGGTTTTCCAAGGCCCTTTGGAATTTATCTTAATCCTTGCGCGTGACTATACTTATGTCATGAGAGCTCTTGTCTCTTCTCCTTTTTGTGTGATATGTTTCCCACATGAAGGACGAATTGTGACCATTGATCAAATTTCGTTCATTGGTCCTAATATGGCTCCCAATCAACCAACATACCTTAATGGTCCTTACATGCAAGTGGTATCTTCCTTGCCACAGGTTAATTATGTGGAAGCACGTTCCATGCCTGTGTCTACTGATGATCTGTTCAGTGATAATGTGTGTCATGTATTGGGGGCATTGGATCCTGATTTCCAGAGGGTTTTTCTCCCATCTGATGAGAACCTCTTGGAAGCCATGAAATATTATGGGCCATGAAAATGTATCCTGGAGTAGAGTTCCCTTTCTTGTGTCAAACTCCTTAAAAAATGAAACAAGTTCTTTGGAGAAAATTTCCTTGTCTTGTGTCAAGCTCGTTAAAAAATGAAACAATTTCCCTTGCAATTTTATTCTTTGATTTGATCTTGTATAATCCTAGTCAATTATTTCACTTGATCTCATAAATGAACCTTCATTCCATCCACCTATTAGTAACTAGTATTATTCTTAGGTGAGATCAAGCTTAGGGGGCATGTAACTTGAATTGAGTCACCATGCTTGGGGCACGCAAAATTTTCAAGCATAGTTTTTCCTCGTGACATTTCAAGCTTGTGAAAAAATGAAACCACTTTCAAGTGTAGTTTGTCTCCATTTCAAGCTTGTGTAAAAATGAAACCAATTCTCAAGTATAGTTTCCCATGTTTCAAGCTTGTGTAAAAAATGAGCCTTGGTTTTTTCGTTCCATTTCCACCATCTGTTTGGCCGATCATACACACTCACTTGGTTATTTTTACCCTTGCCTGGGGAACCACTGCGTTGAGTGGTTTTATTAGCTAGTCTCTTGAACTTTGCATGTTTTGAGTAGTTCCATCATCAATAAAACTAGTTGCTACCTTTTATACCACTCGTTCCTCCAGGAGTCCTCTTTCGACTCTTTTTAGACTCCCAAAATATGAAAATATTGTTGAGATCTTGTCCTTTCGAGCTCATTAAATTAAATGAATTGACGTCATCTCCGTGTAAATTTAACCCTTTTTTGGGTTGAGATTGGATATTTATAAAAAATGAATACCTTGATCGAACATGGTCAAGAGATTCTCTCAGATATTATTTTCTACCTTTTTGGATTCGAGGAAAGACTTAAAAAAATTACATGATGGATTTTTCTTTTCCAAACTACCTAAACATGAAAAAGACACTGAGGTATTCTTCTGTTAGACTCATAAAAAATGAAACGATGAAAGAATTATCACCATGACGAGACCAAGTTCCTCCTTCCTAGGGCTCGTTAAAATGGATTCATTTGAAGAATGAACTTACATGCTCAACATATTCTATCCTCTTCACGCTGAATATAAAAAATAAAGAGGTACTCGTTAGAAATAACGAGGGAAAATTGAAAGTGGAACGTCGTATGTATTAGGCAGCATGTCGCTCTTGAATATGACACTCATCTAAATTTTGTGTCGGGTTGGGGATATCCTTCATTCTTCACTTGCCTTCCTAGGTTTGGGAAAACCATTTGCCACTTATTCGATCATCATTTTTTTCATTGTGACCTCTGGTCCCATTTTGAGTCAAATTTTTCCAGGCTCCGAAGTCATGTTGCCGATATGTTCAAGAAAAGTCATTTTTGTCAAAGTCAAACATCATTTGCTTATTTGATCCTCTCTGCAACAATCTCGAATTACTCCTTTTATCTTGAGAAATCCTTTGTTTCATGTCGATGGTGTGGTAATCATCATGGCCCTTTTTCAATGAATCATTTCCTGTCAAATTCATCTCATTATCCAGGAAGATGATTTAGAAACCCCTTTTCAGTACCTTGGAGCTTGCATGCCTCAATGACAAGTTCTTTGCATTCGATGATAGGTTCACATCATTGGCCTTTGATCGGATGATTATGCAAGTGTTTGAATTTGACACATTTGTTCACACTTGTAGATTGTGTTGTTGTACCTTGATAGCCATTTCCATTATTGATGGTATCTTTCATGCCTGTTAACAGTTTTCATCATCGACCAATAATCAAGTGGTTTCTAGCATGTTTGACATCAACACATCTATTCACATGGTTAGATTCGTACATTGGGTAAATAGAGATTGTGACAAAGACCTTGGATCCCATATTTTATTATCCAGGTCGTGTGCAGTTATTGAGTATTCATGATTGTACACATGATCCTTTCTATACAGATGGTTGCAACCATATCGTGGATCCATTTCCATGATCTCTTTGAGACGGATGGATTTTCCCATGCAGTGGTTTCATGTGTTATTTGGTTCCTATTCAGTGATGGGTTATTAGTTACATTCATATCAGACATTTCATATATTTTATTGTGTTTTATTTTGTAGGTTCCTGGTGGTTTTCTGAATCCTTGCCTTACTTCATAAAGCATTCACCGATCACTCCATGTTCTGCCTTAATGCTTTAGGGGGCATCTCTTACACAGTAATTTTTCACCCTGTTCACTTCTTGTCCCCAATTCTGAAGTGCCCTGTGATGAATAATTTTTAGTATATACACTTTGGAAAACTACATCAAGATATCCTTAAAATATTAAAATAAAGTTTCCTTAAATAATTTCTAAAGGATCTTAACTCAAACCCTAAATTTTTGGGTCAAAGCTTTTCTCCAATTATCCACCTGTGCTGATGGAAGGTTGCACATTCTAGACTATCACTGTCAGTGCTCTTCTGATTTTTAAAACCATTTTGAACCCTTTCTGGCAGTGTTTCCTCAAATGGAGGAGAAGCTTCGAGCTCTAAAATCTTCCAGGACGGTGAGATGGATATTGTTCGATGAAGTTTTTGATTGAGCTCTCTTATTCAAAGCTCTTGATCTTATCAATAGGGGATTATCCCTTGAGAAGTGGGCCTTCCTCCTTCTTTCATGGGCTCCTAACTCCCTCTCCCTTCCTATAAATTTATCCCTATCCCTCCACTACTAGTTGGTCATTGTTGGGCTGGTCTCATCATTAATCCTTTATATCCCTATGCTATGTTAATGCCTAAATTTCCATTCGAGATAAGGATAGCTTGAAGAGCCTCAGTTTGGACTCGAAATACACCAAAGGAATGCCTCCAACATGAAGGCCATAGTTGTAAGCTTCGTCTTTTATATTATCAATAATACATCTGGTGTTTCGCTTTCTATATTTGTTTGGATATCCATACAAGTAGTTTAATGCTCCTTGATATGTTAAGTAGTTGATTTTCAATGTATGATTTGTATTGGATCATGTTTTTTGTTGTCTCTTGGTCTCATGCATGTATTCAAACACCACAAGTAGTGAGGATCGAGCCTGAATGATTGTGGATCAAGGCCTTCATCAAAGGGATGAGCATAGCATAAGGAAGAGGTAGGTCCTTTTCCCTTTCTCATCCTGCTTGGAATATTTACTAAGAAAGTGCCATTATATAGTATCATACATTTCTAGACCCATTCTAGGGCTAGAGAGACAGTCTCTATCTGCATAGGGAATTGTCTTCACAACAAATCTGTGAGGAATTTTCCTGTCTCCTAGTCTCTAGGATTTACCGTATATCCCGACATACAATGGTCGAGGGTTCCTAGGCCTAATCAAGACTCCACACTCCAATATTTACCATATATCCTTCCATTCATCAATAAAGGATTCCTAAGATTGATCATTGGAACCCACCTCTAGGATTTACTGTATATCTTTCCATTCACCGGTCAAGGATTCCTAGGCCCACCGAGGCACACAAAATCTAGCTTTACCGAAATTCCAGTCAAATTTAGGGATTCCTAGGCCTTGTGTTATTTCTTTAATAGACCACCTCACTCAGTTTTGAAACCATCCAGTAATCCATATCAAAAAAATATAAGAGAACCCATCACATTGTGTCTATCCGGAAATGGGAAGGAAAGACTAGAGAACAATGTCACACCTAGAAACCCCATGCCAATGACAGTAAGAGAATGTTTTATCACTCCACCAGATCTCTAAGGCTGAGAAACAGTCCAAAAAGAGGTAAACACATACCAATATTTTAGCTTGGTAGCTAGCCCTACCAAACTAGAGAGGGCTCTCTCCATAAAGTCACAACCAAAAGGGCTGGATGAATTAGGGTTTTAGGCTAGGTGTGAGTACAGGGTTTTTTTGTTTGAATTGGTTTGCTGTATGGGTGAATTAGGTCAAAGAGGCTAGGTCAGGGCTATTATCAACCTATAAATATAGGATTCATAATTTTGACTTGACTAATGATAATCGTGTAAATATGTACAAACTTTTCTTTCTGTTAGGTGTTTTCCCATGTTTTGTAAAAAAATAAAAAATCAAAAAATCAAAAAGAGGGTAAAAGTCCTAAAAGAAAAATCAAAGGACTTAGAAAAAATAATATACCCCAAAAGAAAAAGGATGAATAAAACATGAAAGTGTGCAAGTCTAAATGCCACTACTTTTACTTTTTGTAGATGATTATGGCATAGTGTCAATCAATGTCATACTCCATGGCGAGTTGAAAAATTTAATCTTGACTTATCATGTTTCAATTTTACTTGTTTTAGATAGAGAATGAAGAATTTTCATACAGTTTAATCATGACAATTCAATAGTTAGGTAGAGAATAAAAGAATCCAATAGTTTAATCTGGATTCTTGAATGAAATAAATTTAGAATTAGATAGTCTCACTGCTTTCAAAAGAATAAAATGTTGTAAGGTTGCTAGCTCAAATGCACCTGATCAAAATAGAAGAAAAAATGTTAGAACATATGATTGGGTAGGTAGAAGAAGACGGGAAATCCATTGTAAATATCTTTCACCAGGCTGCAATAACTAATTTCCCCTCCCCATAGCTATTTGACATTCTAGACTATCAGTCAAAGAGGCTCAGGGAATTTCCCTGACTTCTGTTGGGACCGGACCCAAGGCTCAATGAATGAATAGTTGAAAGTGATAAGTTTCTATATTAATCCTAGAAATTACATCATTTTCCTTTCATGAATTCATTACCATGAAAAATCATAAGTAAAGATCCCATTTTTTACTTAATGTTGCTCAAAACCTCATTTGATTAACTTCCTACATCTCATGAAGCATAAAACCCTCAAAATAACATTTTATCCTAAAGTGAAATGATGAAATTATCATAATGAAAGCTTGGCTTTAAACCTTCACTTTTCTTGGTTACAATTGTATGTTTTGAGTATTCACTTTCCCCTAGTCATATTAACACCTAACTTATTTATTAACTCCCTATAAAAAGTCCTAGTCCTATTAATGTAACTCCTTTTATTAATTATCCCAAAAAACCCCTTATTATAAGCAAATATCCCAATCCCTTATATTTTTGGACCTTCAAAAAATCTAAAACTATATAATAAAATAAAATACGAAAATCAAAGTTCAAACCTTGGTTAAAACTTGTATTAACCTGCCCCCATACATTTTAAACCTATATATAAACTCATTTTATATATAAAAAACCCATTATCCAATACATAAACCCGACGCCCTCGCATTCATCCATCACCCTTCTTTCATCTTTATATTCCTAATCCCACGGTCCACACTAGGCGCGATGAACCAGCCTCATGCCCCACCATTCTTCGTCGCGTTAAGCCATGACCGTTGATCATCTCTATCAAATCAACGACCCATCTTAAAGACCGATCCCACCTTAATTTTCCCCGTAGCTCCCCAGGACATCCTGATCGTTCGAATCATCCATCTTAATCTGACGGTGCGTGTTCCATATCGTGTGCCGAAAGTGATCGGACGAGCTTTGTCAAAATATACGTGATAAAAGTTGTTTCATTAAACCGCCCATTGCTACGTGTCCAATTTCAATTGGATCATGTTCCAAAAGTTAAAAAAAGCTTACGACCAAAAAGTAACGTGATAACCACCGATGGTTTTCGCATTCAAAGCAAAACCACCTCCCGCCATTGACTGTGACCTGCAATAAATGATATGCATATTAATAAAAACGAAGGTTTAAACCTTATTTTTTCACTGTTTTGTGTATCATTTGCCCCCTCGTCTATTGAGAAAATACGCCCAGACTCCATTTTTTACCTTTGCTAGTCAATTTGTCCCCCTGAAGTAGAATTTCACCGCAGATATTGTATTTAGAAAAATCCTGACACTTCCCACTGCGCCACAGTGACCAGTTTGAAGATTGATACAACCTGAAACCCTTCTCTACTGCCACAACACCTGCATAAGGTATTTCTCAGTGTTCCAAACCTTCAATTTTACAAATTTAAAAGAAAAATTAAACAAATTTGACTGTAGAAACAGAAAATTTCCAATCTGAGAATGCCCAAACCTTGAAAAAACAGGGCAAACCCTGTCAATTTTTTCTCAGAATTTAACATTTCCATCAAATCTCAGTTTTTAAGCATTTTCCGTCCATCAAAAGACAATTTCCACGATTCAAAAGTTTTAAAAACACACTGAGAGCCACTGAATCCCTTTTTCAGTCCTCTACATCTAGAAAACCTATGTTTTCTATCCCAAAACCCTTGCCCAAATTTCCAAAATTCTCCTAGATCTGCTAAATTAGCCTCTGTTTTCAATTAACTAAGAAAATAGTTTAATCTTGCTTAGTTTTCACCAAAATGACAAGAAAACAGATAACCCCTAAAACTGGAGATCCAAAAGCCCAAAAATCTACCTCAAGCAAGCTTCCACTTCTTCAACCTTCAAAGATAAATAAGCCTACCCCAGCTTTAACAATAGATTCAACAGAAGTAGTTAGACCTCTACAACCACCTGTTGCTACTGAAGAAAGTAGTTCCCTAATTGATCTAGATTACAGGATTAATGATGCAGCGTTAGAATTCAATATGCTTGAAGTCCATCACTGGTGCTATGAGAAACTTGTGAAGAAAATTGAAAATGACATACCTATATGGGAGTCAAATTTTCCTAAGTATGTGGTCCCAATCACTCATCTAGCTCAAGACCTGATTAGACTATGCCAATTACATTATGTCCCTGACCAGAGATGTATTGTAAACAAGGATAGGGAATTTAGTTTTCTATAATAGCAGAATCCATTAATGAGATACTCCAGCTGAAACATGATCCAACAGTAGTCTCTTTATCCATTGAAGATTTGACTCAACTATATTTAGATTTGGATTTTGCTAAAAGATTTATGATTTTCCAAAATTTCTAGCCTACTCATGTAGATGTTCCAAAAGTCAATCCACCTTATTCTACCTCTGATTTCCCTGAAGCTTCTAGGAAAATCATCTCTATGCTTTCTTTCATTCGAGGTTATTCTAATGATGAGTTCATTGATGCATCAATTCTAGGTTTCCTTTCTACTTTATCCCCAGGCAACCTCCTGCAATGATATTTAATTTTTCTAGATTCATTGCTGACAATATGCACTATCAGTTGATCAAGTTGCCTGAAGAAGGAGTGTTTAGATATTCATCATATATATTTCACCTCTTCCTATTTTTCCAAGCAGAAAAGTTTCCAATTGCATTACAGAAAATGGATGTTGAAGGCAATCCTCTCTCATTAGTATTTTGGACTTCATTGCTCAGAAAATATGGAAGTGAATTCAACTATAAGGACTTCACTAATTTGTTTGTCAGACCAGCCATGAGTTTATTGTGCAAAGCAGAACAGCCAAGAATCAGTGAGGAAATAAAAATAATTCTACAGTTATCTGAACACTGTAAAGTAGGTGATTGGTACCTATATGAAAATTATACAAAACTAAGGATATTTGGAGCAAACCTGGCCCCTTATAAGTTGCCCAAATTTCTAACCATCAGGGTTTTTGCTTTGGATTACTTGAGGCAAGTCCCAAATGCAGATGCTAGAAACTTTATGGCTGCCAAGAAAAAGACATAGTTTAAGCTGAAGAATCAAATAGGTCCCTTCATAGTAAACAACAAGAATGCCTTAAAAGAAATAGTCATGAAATTGTCTGAGTTAAAGTTCCAACAAATTTTTTATTGGAACTATGATCCACAAGGCATTCTAAGTAACATAAGGATCAAGTGAAAATTAACACCATTCATGCATGAGTCTAAACCAAAAATTGAGAAATTTGCAAATCAAATGGAATGGGTAGAAAATAAATTGATTAATCCTACTGCCAATACAGAGAAGGAGAGACAGACAGATAATTAACAGGAAATAACAGTTACTAAGCAGACAAAAGATTCAAACAAAAGGACCAGGAATGAAGAAGTCTATTCAACAAAGACCATTGCAGAAAATAAATTCAAGATTATTTACAACAAAAGGGCAAAAATGACTGCTGCTAAGAAAGACAAGGCTATTGAAATCAATGATATAGATGATCAACAGATAGATAATTATGAAGCCACTATAATTGTAAATGAGACTCTAGCAGAAATTCAGAAAGAGCAGGTGCTAACACAGGAATAGGGAAGAGAATTGGTTGAAAATTAGGTGAATTTAGAAGCTCCCTCCTCTTCCAAAGCAACAGAGGGAACAAACTCTGACATTTAGAAAAAATAAAAACAGATCAAAGAGAAAAATGAGGAGATTAAAAATGAAGTTTATTCCCAATTTCTCAAAGAAAATCCAAGGAATAAAGATAGGTTGTTGAAAACTTTTGACTACTCCACAAATAAGATGATCATGTCATTCCTTAAACCAACAATTGCAGATCCAAAATCAGTTTTAGATTACACCAAAACAGATGTAGAAGTGGATGCAGATACAACACATGAATTGGATCAAATATAATTTCATAGAAGCACCACAGAAATGCTTTATTCTAAAGTAGTAACCAAAACTATGAGTGCAACTATGCTGCAAAAAACTGTGTCTAACTTGCAGAATCATATGAGTCTAGACAAAGCCTCTTTACATGCTAAGGACCTAAGGATCAAGTCCTTGGAAGACTTGGTTATACAGACTAGATTAGATCCTTCAAACATTCAGGTTGCTCAAGCACTCATAAAGCAAAAGAATGAAGACATTGTAGCCTTAAGAAAGCAATTGAAACTTCCACAGAATGAACATCCACAAGCCTAGGAAATCCTACAACAACAAAAAGAAAAGGATGAGATGATGCAATTAGTACTGAAAATGACTGCTCAAATAAAAAATATGGAGAATCAGATAGCGACCCTCATAAAAGAAAAAGAAACATTGAAAGAAACAAATATTTCTCCTATTCCTACAGTCATTCCAATGGCAAGTACAGTTGTTCCTTCTACACTGGCAGAGCACTTGGCACCAAAAAGAGTACTGGAAATTGCAGTGTCAGTAAAATCTATAGATACCTCAGCCACAGAATCATCAACAACACAGGTACAACAAGCAACAGGTACAACAGACATAGTTAAATCTATGGAAGAAATGTCCCTTAAGAACAATGAGATCAATAATTTAAAGAAAGCAAATAAAGATCTCGAATCCTCATACAAGAATGATTTAATCACATCTAAGGGACATGAACAGAGAGAAAAGGCCTTAGAAGAACAAGTGAAGAGTTTACAGAAAGAAGTAAACTTCAGTGAACAGATAGCATACATCAAAAACTACCTATGGAATAATATAATTCAAGCTATTAATTTACAGTGGCCCTCAATACAGATTATCTATGAGCAAAGAGATTTATTGCAAGCAGCACTGGCAGAAATTCAGAAAACTAAAATAGAGCTTGAAGATAAACCTTCACAAGATATAAGGCTTATTGGATTCTTGAACAACAAGAATAGAGTTGAATTGGAGGCATTAAACATTCATGACAGGACTGAAAAAATTCTGAAAATCAGGAAAGTCCTAACCAAAAGAAATATCATGAAAAACTTAGAATAAAAATGTGAAGCCATGAACTTATCAATCACAAAATTCATGACCAAATACACAATGCTAAGCCAAGCAGGTCTTCCAGATATACAGGGTTTCCATGAAAAGTTAATGACCCAGATTGATTATGAAAAAAATATTAGAGCACATGCCAAAGAATAGGTAAATAAACCTTTACCACAAGGTTCCCCAACTGGTAAGGTGGTTTTACAATATTTTGAAGATTTGTTCTTTTTACAGAAGGAGATCAAACACATGTTTGTTATAAAACCAAAATTTGCAAAATACACTGATGCTGATGAGAGTTACAGGAAGTTGAAAGGTATGAAAATACCCAGTGCAGAGCAGTGGTAGGAATTTAATGATTGGATATAACAACATGTTTTACTGCTATCAAAGGGTAAATATTGCAGTGAAAGTGTATTAGGTGAATAAGCTGAGTCAAAGAGTATCCAAGAATAAAATAGTCAACTCAATTTTTACTGTTGTAATTCTTCATTTTACAGTAGTAGAGTAATAAATGGACAGCGTAAAATAGTATCAGAAGTGAAGCACAGGTTGAAGAGTGTAATTAGAAAGATTGTCTTCCAATCTGTCTTCTAAAAAGATATTTTTCCAAGTGCCAGCAAGCATCTACAACAATGCAACAATCAATTTTGATTAGGTAGATTAATTCTATTTTTTCTAGATAAGAGGACAGCTTGCTAAGTTGTTAAGCAACTGTCTCTCTTAATGTGTATAGATATGTTTATTTCCTAGATTTATTCCTAGATTTCTCTAGGATATTTTATTATAAACATTTTTTATAAATACTTCAGTAAATGAAGTATTTAGTGTGGAATAAAATTTGTCAAGACTACTATAGACATTTTTGCTGAATACATTGGGAGTTTGTGTGAGTTGATTTATAAAGCATCAAACTGGAACTAAGTCAAACAGACATCATAACTTAGGATTCTTGTGCTGATCAGATAATTCAAGTATTTTCTTGTTTTCACTGTTTATCTTTCTAAAGTTCCATACATACATTTACATGTTTTCTGTCTTAAATGATTGACTAGGAAAGTTTATACAGGATTAGTTTCAAAAGCTCCCTATTTTTTACTAGTTATTCATTGATATGTTTTCTGCTGATATCTGGACTAAAGAATCCTTAACTGCTCTTAGTCCCTTTTGACCCCTTTCTTTCATCTTCTTGTCTGTAACTTAAGGATCCTTCATTTCCCTTTTGTTCAGATTTTACCATTTCATCAAAAATCCTATTTCCAAACCCTTTGAAGGTCATATACCTTTCCCTTAGTACATTTTATTCAAACCAAACCAATTGTCCAATTATAACTAGCCCAAAATCTTATAACAAAATCAAGCTAAATCTTGAGGATAGATCCCTCTCCGGAATTTAAGAAGGCTAGAACCTGAATTTCAAAAGTAGGTTCTTGGTTACCCTTGGTTTTCTTTAACTATAAATCCTCATTCCAAAACCTGAGAATTACTAGGGTGATAACATACTGGTGACCATACTGGGGAACTAACCACTCTCTAGTTTTAATTTAATCTTGAAGGAAGATTTTTAAATCTATCTTTTCTACTTTAAGATTAAATTTAAAAGGTTGTGGGTATTTCATAAATAGACAGTCTGGCTTCTAGGAAAACTTACTATACCAGGTCCAATCCGGATCCTAAGCCTGCAGTTATAGTAGATAATCCATAACAGATTGGAAAAAATAAAAAGAAAAAACAAATTGTTAGTTTAGAAACTGAAGTGCCCTTGAGAAAATCTAATTCTTTACCCAAAGAATTAGTGAGCTTATCAGATATTGATTTTGATTTCAAGTTTGAAAATTTATTGTTTATAAATAAATCTGAAACTGATTTAAAGGAAACTGTCTTAGATCCTGTTTTCTCTACTTTTGTGAATGAGAAACAGAAAATTATTTCAGCATCAATAAAATCAGACAAATCTGAAATTCAAAGTCCAGTAGAAAGGGTTAATGTTGCACGAATTAAAGACATTGATGAAGCTATTAAATTAGCCAATTTTTTGTCTCAATTTAAGCCTCTAGTTTCTCAATTATACACCACAGTTTTTCCAGTAGCAGGTTCAACTCTATATGATGCCACTTCATTTATATAATCCACTGTTAGTTCACCCACAGAACCTGTTAGTCTTGAGTTTCCTTTGCATCCTAGGATCATATATTCATTATACCCTCAATCCAGTGCAAATTTAACTACAGAACCATTCATTCCCGAGTTTCCTTTGCAGCCTAGGATAGTATTTCCATCATTTACTTAGTCCACTACATCCACTACCATTGCATCTAGTAGTTTTATAAGCACTACTTCATCAGCTATCATATCCAACACTGCTCCTATAGTCACTGTTATACCTCCTAGTTTAGGAAGACTTCAAATCATGGCTGCGAGATATGCCCCTCTGGTTTTACCCCAAAACTTCCATGATATGCACCAATATTACCGAAAGGATATCCCATTGTTTGATAATTTTTCACAAATTACTGCACAACAACATGTCACCAAAATGAGTGATTTTTGTGAAATTTATGAGATAGATGAATCTGATGTCCAAATGAGGTTGTTTTCACAAAGTTTAATTGGAGAAGTAAAAACATGGTTTAGAAATTTAGTTGCTGGTAGTATAGCAGATTTAGCTACATTTCATAGAGAATTCATAAATAAATGGGAAAAAAAGAAGAATCCCCTGCAAATTTTATCGGAGTTTGATGCTGTAAAAAGAGCTCCTAATGAATCTATTCAAGATTACTACACCAAATATAACAGTGTTTATAATGCCATCCCAGTTGCTATTAAACCTAACCCCCTATTCAGTACTTCTTAAATTTCCTGATGGATTTGATCCAGATATGGCATACCAATTAAGAGAAAGAAATGCTAAGACATTAGAACAGATGCAACTAGAAATTGTTGGTGTAGAAATTAATATCCTAGCCAAAAAATCCAAACTTAGAAACGAAAGGAGAGTCACAATAAAGGAAGAAAATTAAAAATTAGATGGTAAATTTGATTATTTTCAAAAACATTAGAAAGAGTAGTTGAGAGATTGGACAACATTGAGAAAAAACCACAATGGGATAACCAACCCCAAATAAGAAATCCCAACTACAGAAAAAACAACAATCCCGTAAAAGGTAAAGAAACTTCTCCAGATCAAAATATTAGGCCCCCTTTCCAGGAGAACTATGCTGAAAGTTCTCAAAAAGAGGTTGAGGATGAGGAAGACATCAACATAGTGATGGGCATAGATGAAGAAAATACAATTTTCCTCACTTAGGAGGATCAATAACTCTTTGAGCTTCGACAGTTCAAAATAGAATCTGGTGAATCCTTTGACTATGAACAAGGTTATGACTTCACAATCAATGAAATTCACAGCCAGTATAACCTTAGGAGCAAGAAAACAAATGAGCCTTCTATAAAAAATGATGCTCCAATTCAACAAAATCAGAACAAAAAGAATGTAGAGGTTCCCAAAACAAAATTTTTGCAGATTCTTCCAAGAGAAAGCAAGCAAAATTCAAACCCCCCAGTCCTAAAAAATAGCCTAGTCCAAATATTTTTGATATCACTGATGAGGTGGCTCAATCCTCCAAAGATGCCCAAAAGGCTAATACTACAAAGGCCACTAACTCAACAAAAACAACAGTCCCTGATCCTAAGAAGAATCCAGCTGACTCTAGACCATCAAATCCTAAGTCTTCTGCTGAAAATTCTAGATCTGACAAAGCCTTTGCTGCCACTCAAACTGTTCATGAAAAAATAACCAAAGACAACATAAATCCATAAACTCAAATAGAAGACAAAAGAACAAATCGAGCTAAAGGTAAAACTGGTGAATCTCAAGAAAGACCCACTCAGTTAACAATCACAAAAGATGAACTTCTGCAGATTAGTAAATCTCAACCAGCTTTCAACATTCAAGCTGAAATATCCAAGTTAAAAATACCAATTCCTTTAATAGAATTGGTAAAAAATGACTTGTATAAATCAACAATCAATGACACTTTAAACATGAATGATGGTGAGGATTCAATTAATCTAAATGATGATCAGCTTGAATTAAGTTTTGGTCCTGATGTAAATGGTACACATGCTGATGGAACAATCCCTCCTTTTTACATTAGTCTTACTATTCACGATCAAATATTACACAATGCAATGTTAGTATAAATCAACAATCAATGAAACTTTAAACATGAATGATGGTGAGGATTTAATTAATTTAAATGATGATCGGCCTAAAT
Organism: Pinus albicaulis; assembly: GCA_034641835.2. Classification (NCBI taxonomy): domain Eukaryota; kingdom Viridiplantae; phylum Streptophyta; class Pinopsida; order Pinales; family Pinaceae; genus Pinus; species Pinus albicaulis. The sequence continues at coordinate 1,384,273,771 of CM076570.1, forward strand.
TAATTTTTGGTCCTGATGTGAATGGTACACATGTTGATGGAGCAATCCCTCCTTTTTACATTAGTCTTACTATTCATGATCAAATATTACACAATGCAATGTTAGACTCAGGGGCTTCCCACAACTTAATGCCTAAAGCTATTATGGAAACTCTAAATCTAGAAATAACTAGGCAATATAAAGACTTATTCTCATTTTATTCCTCTAAAGTTAAGTGCATTGGATTAATAAAAGATTTGTGTGTCAATTTAGTTCAATACCCAGATAAAAGTATGATCATGGATATTGTAGTAGCTAAAATCCCACCAAAGTATGGTATGCTTCTTTCTCGCTCATGGGGAGCTAAGTTGCAGGGATCTCTACAACTAGACATGAGTTTTGCTACTATCACAGTATTTGGATAGCCCAAAAAACTTTACAAAGAAACTCTAATGAAATACATGGTCAGTAATGCAGAAAGGTCCATAAATTATCCCATCTATTCAACTCTAACTGACCTTGACTCTTTCATTTTATGCAACTCTGATAATGATAATATCCCAACTGAATTGATTAACAGAAAACCTGAACCAAACAATGATAATATCTTTCATGAAGCCCTTTGGCACTTAGATTTTGATGGCTCAGTGAACAAGACAAGTGCAGGAGCTGGAGTATGGATCACCAACATGGAAACCAATCATTCGGAAGGACATGCCTTTAGACTCAACTTTAAATGCACCAACAACATGTTAGAGTATGAAGCATTGATCTTAGGCCTCCAAATCATCATAAACTTGGGAGGTAAAATAATTTTAATCATGGGTGATTCAGATATAGTCATTAAGCAAATAAACGCTGAATATTTTGTTCATAATCCTAGATTAGCTAGATATAGAGAAGTAGCAATTGACTTGGTTGATGATTTACTGGAAACTAAGCTTGCTATCATTCCCAGAAATCAAAATGTGCAAGCACACTGCCTAGCAACTTTTGCTAGCATCTGTAGTTTACCTTTTTAACCCACTCATAGATATACTGCTGAAGTAAAATATAGACCCATTGGTCCTGACAATGTTAAATACTGGCAGATTTTCTCTGAGGATGAGCAAATTTTCAATTTTTTGAACAGCAAGGAAGAATTTCAAAACTGTAAGATAGACACTGATGATAATTTAGATTCAGAATGTAATATAGATGATGATTTTAATTGTGAAATAAATAGTGTAGATGTACATAAAATATAAAAATCAAACTGTTTTTACTCAATCAGATATAAATGACTTGGAAAAAATAGACATAGAGGAAATGATGGAAGATGAACCAGATTTGATAGATTTAAAACATAACATTTTACCCAGAGGTTTGAATCCCTTAGAAGACTTTTTTGATTCCAATGATGTGCCCAAAAGGCTAAAAATGGAACCAATCAGGTCTGATATTGAAGAATTTAACATAGGAACAAATGAAAAACCAAAAATGATTAAATTGTCAAAATCCTTACCATCAGAAGAAAAGGTTAAATATATAGAACTTATGAAAGAATACCAGGATGTTTTTGCATGGGGTTACAAAGATTTAAAAACTTACAACAAAGACATAATTCAACATAAGATTCCTTTGAAAGAAAATGAAAAACCTTTTCAACAAAAATTAAGAAGGATTAATCCAATTTTGTTACCTTTAATCGAAAAAGAGGTTAAAAGAATGTTTGATGCACAAATAATTGCACCAGTCAGGTATTCTGATTGGATTTCTAACTTAGTGCCCACCAGAAAGAAAACAGGAGAAATTCAACTATGTATAGACTTTAGAAATCTCAATAAAGTGTCTTTGAAAGACAATTACCCCTTGCCTAAAATGGACCATATTTTGCAGAGGGTTGCAGGTTTTTCAAGGATTTATTTATTAGATGGTTTCTCTGGTTATAACCAAATTCTAGTTCATAAATATGATCAAACTAAAACTGCCTTTACTACTCCTTGGGGCACTTTCATGTATATGAAAATGCCTTTCGGATTGAAAAATGCAGGAGCTACTTTTTAGAGGGCCATTGATATTGCCTTTGCCAAGGAAATCCATGAATTTTTAGTTATCTATCTTGATGATATTACTATATTTTCAAAAACAAATGATGAACACATAGATCACCTCAGACAAGTCTTTATCAAGTGTAGAAACTACGGTATATCCTTAAATCCTAAAAAGACTCTTTTCGGACTAGAAGAAGGAAAACTGTTAGGACACATAATCTCCAAGGAAGGCATTAGGATAGACCCTGCAAGAATTGAAGCTATTTTGAACATTCAACCACTAAGAAACATTAAAGAACTTCAAGCATTCTTGGGTAAAATCAATTTTTTGAGAAGATTCATCTCTAACCTGGCTGAAATCATAAAAGAACTCAACAATATGCTTAAAAGGACTCTGCAATAAAATGGAATGTTAAAGCCAAACAATCTTTTGAATCCATAAAACAGGCCTTGACAAAAGCACCAGTCTTAATCAGCCCAGATTATACAAAGGATTTCATAATCTTTTCATTTTCCTCATAACATACCATAACTGCAGTTCTACTGCAAAAAAACAATCAAGGTTTTGAACAACCAATTGCATTTTTTAGTAAATCACTTAGAGATGCGCCTCTGAAGTACAATATAATGGAAAAACAAGCTTTAGCCTTAGTCAAAGCTCTAAAAGATTTCAAAGTTTACATACTCCATTCCCATATCATTGCATATGTCCACAATGTTGTAGTCAAAGATATTTTAATGCAAGAAAGATCTGATGGAAGGAGAGGAAAGTGGATTGCCACTATCCTTTAGTATGATATGGAAATTAAACCAACAAAGCTCATTAAAGGACAGGGTTTGGCCAGATTGATGGCTGAATCTAATTGTAATGCTCTAGACATAAATTTCATTACACAAATAGATGACCAGGAAGAGATGACGACTCCATTGATCAGTGAGGCCTATCTAGACTCACCATGGTACTCTGATATTATCTTTGTACTCATAAATTTACAAGCTCCTCCTGGATTAACTAAACCCAAAGCCAGATTCATCAAAAAAAAAGCAAAGAGGTTTTGTATATTAAATAATGCACTTTATTGGAAATAAAGTAGTGGGATTTTACTAAATTGTTTATTAAAATCAGAGGCTGACAAAATTATCAAAGAATTTCATGCAGGTGACTGTGGAGGCCACTTATACTGGAAGATTATAGCAGACAAAATACTGAGAGCTGGTTTCTACTGGCCAACATTATTTTCTGATGTCAAGAAATTTGTTACCTCCAGTCACAAATGTCAGATTTTTGAGGGGGAAAAGAAACTATTTCCCTTACCTCTTAAGCCTATATCTACTAAAAAGCCATTTCAACAATGGGGGTTAGAATTCATTGGTGAAATCCACCCTCCATCCTCAGGCCAGCATAAATGGATTTTAACTGCTACAAACTATTTTACCAAGTGGATAGAAGTTGTTCCCACTAGGCAAGCCATTGATTCAGTTATAATCTCATTTATAGAAAGTAATATTTTGTTAAGATTTGGATGCCCACATAAGATTATTACTGACAATGTCGCTGCATTCAAATCCAAGAAAATGATTTCTTTCTGTCACAAATACCATATTACCTTGGGATATTCTACTACTTATTATCCCTAGGGTAATGGTTTAGCCGAATCTTCAAACAAAAGCTTAGTCAATATCATTAAAAAATTACTTCAAGATAACAAAAAGACCTGGAACAAAAAGTTAGTCTATGCTTTATCGACTGATAGACTTACCACTAAGAAATCTATTGGCACTTCACCTTATCAAATTGTTTATGGAATGGATGCAATTTTCCCCTGTTCCTTGGGTGTACCAGTCATGAAGATCATTCAGGAATCACAGGTGGAAACAAATGATATTCAACGAATAATTAATGAAACCATACATCTCCAACAAATAAGGGAAGAAATTTATGAGAGATCACAAGTTTTACACGATAAAATTAAAAATATTTTTGACAAAAGGAGTAAAGAAGATGATTTTTTCATTGGAGATCAAGTTTTGAGATGGGATTCAAGAAGAGAGGACAAAGGTAAACATGGAAAATTTGATTTTCTATGGAAAGGACCTTATGTGATATATGGTTACAAAGGTAACAATTCTTTTTTCATCAAGAATTTAGATGGAACTGAACTTCAAGAAGGACCAGTGAATGGTAAGATGTTGAAACACTACTATTCTTCTGAATCAATCACCAGTTAGATCCATTGACTTTTATCAGTGTAAATATTCATTGCAAGTGTGTAGATTGGATTGGAAATTTTATCTACAAAGTTGAAGCCCGAAGAGAAGGCCCTAAGCTTTGCAGTATAAAATATCATAAGTATAAATTGTTGCAGAAATCAGAGGACAATTACAGGATCATCCAGGTTAAAGTTGAATGCTACTGATCTCAAAGTTCTTGACATTTAACTAGGAAATGCCATCCCCAAGTGAAGTTGATGCTAGTAGCCTATATATATAGGATTCATAATATTGACTTGACTGATGACGGTTGTGTAAATATGTACAAATTTTTCTTTCTGCAAGTTGTTTTCCCATATTTTGTAAAAAAAATAAAAAATAAAAAATACAAAAAGAGTGTAAAAGTCCTAAAATAAAAATCAAAGGACATAGAAAAAACATAATATACCCCAAAAGAAAAAAGATGAATAAAACATGAAAGTGTGCAAGTCTAAATGCCACTATTTTTACTTTCTACAGATGATTATGGCAGAGTGTCAATAAATGCCATAACCTATGATGAGTTGAATTGTTCAATCTTGACTTATCATGTTTCAAGTTTACTTGTTGTAGATAGAGAATAAAGAATTGTCATACAGTTTAATCATGAAAATTCAGTAGTTAGGTAGAGAATAAAAGAATCCAATAGTTTAATCTGGATTCTTGAATGAAATAAGTTTAGAACTAGATAGTTTTACTACTTTCAAAAGAATAAAATGTTGCAAGGTTGCTAGCTCAAATGCACCTGATCAAAATAGAAGAAAAAATGTTAGAAGATATGATTGGGTAGGTAGAAGAAGGCGGGAAATACATTGTAAATATTTTCACCAGACTACAATAACTAATTTCCCCTCCCCATAGCTATTTGACATTCTAGACTATCAGTCAAAGAGGCTCAGGGCATTTCCCTGACTTCTGTTGGGACCAGACCCAAGGCTCAATGACTGACTAGTTGAAAGTGTTAAGTTTCTATATTAATCCCAAAATCACATCATTTTCCATTCATGCATTCATTACCATGAAATCATAAGTAAAAACCCCATTTTTTACTTAATGATGCCTAAGACCCATTTGATTAACTCCCTCCACTTTACAAAGCATAAAACCCTCAAAAGACATGATCTACTAAGTAAAAGTGAGTAAGTTATGAAAATGAAACTTTACTCTAATTTTCACTTTCCTTAGTTTATTTATGAATTTTTTGAGTATTCATTGTCCCTTTCATATTAGCACCTAACTTATTTTATTAATTCCCTATATAAAATACTAGTCCTATTAATATAACTCCTTTTTATTAATTAGCCCAAAATACCCCTTATTATAAGCTTTTTATGTCAAAGTTATTATTCACATGTTTAAATTAAATCCTAACAATACCCCTTTGACCTAAAAACTATCCATATTGAAATATCTCGATCCCTTATAGTTTTGGACCTTTAAAAAATCTAAAACTATATAATAAAATAAAATACGAAAATCAAAGTTCAAATCTTGTTTGAAACTTGTATTAACCCGCCCCATACATTTTAAACCTATATATATATATATATAGACTCATTATCCAATGCATAAACCCGACGCCCTCGCATTCATCTATCACCCTTCGATCATATTTACATTTTTAATCCAATGGTCCACACTAAGCACGATGAACTGGCCTCATGCCCCACCACTCTCCGTCGCATTAAACCATGATCGTTGATAATCTCCATCAAATCAATGGCCCATCTTAAAGACCGGTCCCACCTTACTTTTCCCCACAACTCCTCAAAACATCTTGACCGTTTGAATTGTCCATCTTAATCTGATGGTGTGCATTCCTTATGGCGCACCAAAAGTGATCGGACGAACTTTGTCAAAATCTACGCGATAAAAGTTGTTTCGTTAAACCGCCCATTGCTACATGTCCAATTTCAATTGGATCGTGTTCCAAAAGTTAAAAACAGCTTACGACTCAAAAGTAGCGCGATAACCACCGATGGTTTTCGCATTCAAAGCAAAACCACTCCCTGCCATTGACTGTGACCTGCAATAAATGATATGCATATTAATAAAAAAGAATGGTTTAAACCTTAGTTTTACACTGTTTTGCGTATCATTTGCCCCCTGCCTGTTATGAAAAATGTGCCCAGACCCTGTGAATGAACTTTAAACCTTTGATAGTCGATTTTTCTCCCCGAAGCGAAGTTTTACCACAGTGACTACCTTTAAAATACTTTGAAGTTTTCCACTCGGTCACAACATCCAGTTTGAAGCTGATACGACCAAAAAACCCTTCTCGACCGCCACAATACCTGCAAGAGGTATTTATCAATATTCCAAACCTGCAAATTCACAGATTTAAAAGCAAAATTAAACAAATTTGATTGTAGAAACAAAAAAATACCAGTCTGAGAATGCCCAAACCTTGAAAAAGCAGGGCAAACCCTGTCAAATTTTCCTCAGAATTGGCCATTTCCATCAAATCTAAGTTTTAAAGCATTTTTCATCCATCAAAAGGAAATTTCCATAGTTCAAAAGTTTTAAAAACACACTGAGAGCCATTGAATCCCTTTTTCAGTCCTCTACATCTAGAAAACCTGTGTTTTCTATCCCAAAACCCTTGCCCAGTTTTCCAAAATCTGCTCAATTAGCCTCTGTTTTCAAAATAACTAAGCAAACAGTTTAATCTTGCTTATTTTTCACCAAAATGACAAGAAAACAGATAAACCCTAAAACTGGAGGTCCAAAAGCCCAAAAATCTGCCTCAAGAAAGCTTCCACTTCCTCAAATTTCAAAGATAAATAAGCCTACTCCAGCTTTAACAGCAGTTTCAACCAAAGTAGTTCGGCCTCTACAACCACATGTTAATATTGAAGAAAGCAGTTCCCTAATTGATCTAGATTGCAGGATTAATGATGCAGCGTTAGAATTCAATATGTTTGAAGTCCATAACTGTTTTTATGAGAAATTTGTGAAGAAAATTGGAAATGACATACCTATATGGGAGTCAAATTTGCCTAAGTATGTGGTCCCAATCACTCATCCAGCTCAAGACCTGATTAGACTATGCCATTTACATTATGTCCCTGACCAGAGATGTATTGTAAACAAGGATAGGGAAGTTCTATTTTCTATAACAGCGGAATCCATTAATGAGATACTCCAGCTTAAACATGATCCAAGAGTAGTGCCCCTATCCATTGAAGATTTGACTCAGGTGTACCTAGATTTGGATTACCCTAAGAGGATTTTAATTCTTAAAAACTTCATGCCTACTCATGTTGATTTCGCAAAAGTGAATCCACCCTATTCTACCTCGGATTTCCCTGAAGCTTCTAGACAAATCATCTCTATGCTTTCCTTCATTCTAGGTTATTCTAATGATGAGTTAACTGATGCATCAATTCTAGGTTTCTTTTCTACTTTATCCCCAGGGAAACCTCTTGCAATGATATTTAATTTTTCTAGATTCATTGCTGACAATATACACTATCAGTTGACCAAGTTGCCTAAAGAAGGAGTGTTTAGATATTCATCATATCTATTTCACCTCTTCCTATTTTTCCAAGCAGAAAAGTTTCTAGTTGCATTACAGAAAGTGGAGGTTGATGGCAATCCTCTCTCAATAGTATTTTGGACTTCATTACTCAGAAAAGATGGAAGTGAATTCAACTATAAGGACTTCATTGATTTGTTTTTCAGACCAGCCATGAGTTTATTGTGCAAAGCAGAACAACCAAGAATCAGTGAGGAAATAAAAAGGATTCTACAGTTATCTAAACACTGTAAAGTAGGTGACTGGCACCGTTATGAAAACTATACAGAACTAAGGATATTTGGAGCAACCCTGGCCCCTTATAAATTGACCAAATTTCTAACCATCAGAGTTTTTGCGTTGGAATACTTGAGGCAAGTCCTAAATGCAGATGCAATAAACTTTATGGCTACCAAGAAAAAGACACGGTTTAAGCTGAAGAATCAAATAGGTCCCTTCATAGTAGACAACAGGGATGCCTTAAAAGAAAAATAGTCAAGAAATTGTTAGAGTTAAATTTCCAACAAAGTTTTTATTGGAACTATGATCCACAAGGCATTCTAAGTAACATAAGGATCAAGTGTAAATTAACACCATTCATGCATGAGTATAAAGCAGAAATTGAGAAATTTGCAAATCAAATGGAATGGGTAGAAAATACATTAATTGATCTTACTGACAATATAGAGAAGGAGAGACAGACAGATAATTCATAGGCAATAACAGTCATTAAGCAGACAAAAGCTTCAAACAAAAGGACCAGGAATGAAGAAGGCTATACAACAAAGACCATTGCAGAAAACAAATTCAAAATTATTTACAACAAAAGGGAAAAAATGACTGATGTTGAGAAAGACAAGGCTATTGAAATCAATGATATAGATGATCAGTGGTTAGATAATGATGAAGCCACTATAATTGTAAATGAGACTCTAGCAGAAATTCAAAACGAACAGGTGCTAACACAGGAACAAGGCAGAAAAATGGTTGAAAAGCGGGTGAATTCAGAAGCTCCCTCTTCTTCCAAAGAAATAGAAGGAACAGACTCTGACATTCAGAAAAAATACAAACAAATCAAAGAGAAAAATGAGGAGATTATAACTGAAGTTTATTCCCAATTTCTTAAAGAAAATCTAGGGAATAAAGACAGGTTGTGGACAGCTTTTGACTTCTCCACAAATAAGATGATCATGTCATTCCTTAAACCAACAGTTGCAGATCAAAAATCAGTTTCAAATTACACCAAAACAGATGTAGAAATGGATGCAGATGCAATACATGAATTGGATCAAATAGAATTTCATAGAAGCACCACATAAACGCTTTATTCTAAATTAGTAACCAAAAATATGAGTACAACTATGCTACAAAGATTGTGTCTAACTTGCAGAATTAGATGAGTCTAGATAAAGCCTCTCTACATGCTAAGGACCTAAGGATCAAGTCCTTGGAAGACTTGGTTATACAGACCAGAGTAGATCCTTCAAATATTCAGGCTGCTCAAGCACTCATAAAGCAAAAGAATGAAGACATTGCAGCCTTAAGAAAGCAATTGAAACTTCCACAGAATGAACATCCACGAGGCAAGGAAATCCAACAACAGTAAAAAGAAAAGGATGAGATGATGAAGTTAGTACTAAAAATGACTGCTCAAATCAAAGATATGGAGAATCAAATAGAGACCCTCATAAAAGAAAAAGAAACATTGAAAGAAACAAATATTTCTCCTATTCCTACAGTCATTCTAATGGTGAGTACAGTTGTTCCTTCTACACTAGCAGAGAACTTGGCACCAAAAAGAGTACTGGAAACTGTAGTGTCAGTACAATATATAGATACCTCAGCCACAGAATCATCAACAGCATAGGTACAACAAGCAACAGGTACAACAAACATAGTTAAATATATGGAAGAAATGTCCCTTAAGAACACCGAGATCAATAATTTAAAGAAAGCAAATAAAGATATCAAATCCTCATACAGGAATTCTTTAATCACATCTAAGGGACATGAAGAGAGAGTAAAGGCCTTAGAAGAACAAGTGAAGAGTTTACAGAAAGAAGTAAACTTCAGTGAATAGGTAAAATACATCAAAAAATACCTATGGGATAATATAATTCAAGCTATTCATTTACAGTGGCCCTCAATACAGATTATCTATGAGATTTATTGCAAGCAGCACTGGCCTAAATTCAGAAAACTCAAATAGAGCTTGTAGATAAACCATCACAAGCTATAAGGCTTATTGGATTCTTGAACAACAAGAATAGAGTGGAATTGGAGGCATTAAACATTCATGACATGACTGAAACAATTCTGCAAATCAGGAATGTCCTAACCAAAAGAAGTATCATGAACAACTTAGAAGAAAAATGTGAAGCCATGAAATTATCAATCACAAAATTCATGACCAAATACACAATGCTAAGCTAAGCAGGTCTTCTAGATATACATGGTTTCCATGAAAAGTTAATGATCCAGACTGATTATGACAAAAATATTAGAGCACATGCTAAAGAATAGGTGAATAAACCTTTACCACAAGGTTCCCCAACTGGTAAGGTGGTCTTACAATATTTTGAAGATTTTTTATTTTTACAGAATGATATCAAACACATGTTTGTTATAAAAGCAAACTTTGCAAAATACATTGATGCTGATGAAAGTTACAGGAAGTTGAAAGGTATGAAAATACCTAGTGCAGAGCAGTGGCAGGAATTTACTGATTGGATATAACAATATGCAAACAGAACAGAACAAATGCAGTCAGGTTTTTCATTTTTACAGTTATCCAAGAGTAAATATTGCAGTGAAAGTGTATCAGGTGAATATGCAGAGTCAAAGAGTATCCAAGAATAAAACAATCAACTCAATTTTTACTGTTGTAATTCTTTATTTTACAGTAGTACAGTAATAAATGGACAACGTAAAAGAGTATCAGAAGTGAAACAAAGGTTGAAGAGTGTAATTAGAAAGATTGTCTTCCAAGCTATCTTCTAAAAATATATTTTTCCAAGTGCCAACCAGCATCTACAACAATGCAACAATCAGTTTTGATTAAGATAGATTAGTTCTATTTTTTCTAGATAAGAGGACAACTTGCTAAGTTGTTAAGCAACTGTCCCTCTTAGTGTGTAAAGATATTTTATTTTCCTAGAGTTATTCCTAGATTTTTCTAGGATATTTTGAACTAAGCAATTTGTATAAATACTTCACTCTTTGAAGTATTAAGTGTGGAATAAAATTTGTCAAGACTACTATAGACATTTTTGCTAAATACATTGGAGTTTGTGTGAGTCAATTTGTAAAGTAACAGACTGGAACTAAGTCAAACAGACATCAAAACTCGGGATTCTTGTGATGATCAGATAATTCAAGTATTTTCCTATTTTCACTGTTTATCTTTCTAAAGTTCCATACATACATTTACATGTTTTTTGTCTTAAATGATTGACTAGGAAAGTTTATACAAGATTAGTGTCAAAATCTCCCTGTTTTTTACTAGTTATTCATTGATATGTTTTCTGCTAATATCCGGACTTAAGAATCCTTAACTGCTCTTAGTCCCTTTTTACCTCTTTCTTTCATCTTCTTTTCTGTAACTTAAGGATCCTTCATTGCCCTTTTGTTCATATCTTACCATTTCATCAAAAAGCCTATTTTCAAACCCTTTGATGGTCATCTACCCTGTCCTTAGTACATTTTCTCTTTTGACCTTATTTCCTAGCTCTGAATTCCAAGAAATTTGACTCCATAGCCCAATGGTCTGGTAGATCTCTTTGTGGTTTACCTTGAAGTACCTTTTATTCCCACCAAACATTCAAACCAAAACAATTGTCCAATCATACCTAGCCTAAAATTTAATCCAAAACAAAGTTAAATCATAAGGAGAGATCCCTCTCCGGAATTTAGGAAGGCTAGATCCTGAAATCCAAAAGAGGTTCTTGGTTACCCCTAGTTTTCTTTAACTATAAATCAAAATCCCACAACCTAAGAAATTACTAGGGTGATAACAATGTCCACTATCAGAAAGTGATTCATCAGTCTTCCTTATCTGATCCATCTTTATGCCATGCTGCTTTCCTTCGAATCATCTCCAAGATCATACATCCTTTCTCATGATTAGCAACCTTGCAAAAATTTATCCAGATAAACATATTCATATGAACTTTTAAAACAAAAGTTACCTTAGTGATGATCTTTCACCATGACATATTCCTGTAGGCATCGACATCCCTCATACAGATTGACACATATCCTAATGATATGTTTTTGCCAAGGGTCTTCTTCTTTACCAAACTTCCATCATAGTCTGCATATCTTCCCAGGAGATCTCCTAGTTACATCTTCTTGGCCTTTAGATGATAATTGCTTCTTGACATGGTTGCATTTCATGATCTCTTCCTCTTTGCACATTCTTCATTCCCAGGATATTACAAGTTTTCCAGTTTCTTGTTTATGTACAACCACCTCATATTCTATGAGGTTATATTATGTTGATTTCATTTATCATTACACTGAGAGATCCTTCTTCGTAGATCATACTTCTAAATACGGAGGTATATTACCTACAACCATATGACATGACTTCACAACATCCAATATTAGCATATATGTATGCATACCTCATACCTATTTTCCTTGAGTCATCCTGTAGCGGTTTCTCTTGAATGAAGAGCTTCATTCCTTTGACCTGCTTCATCAATATGTCATCACATCCCAAAATTTTGTCTCCATGATGACCCTTGATATGATGACTGCTTTACTTTAGTAGAGAGGTTTTCTAGAAGCTGTTTTACCGAGAGCTCCTTCCATGCTTCTATCGATATGCTTCTTAATGTACATTGCTATCATACAATTTTACAACCAATCAGAGATCACTTGAAGAGAAAGATGATCTCAATCATAAGAGAGATCTCTTGCTTCCTCCTTAGATCTTTTAGCATCAAGTTCTTCTCTTTCATAAGTGACATGGGCTTCTTCCTTTTTCCTCTTGTCCTTTCCAGATTTAGGACAATCTCTTTTATAATTCCCAATCTCATTACATCCAAAGCATCGCATGTGGTCCATATTTCTTCTTTTATTCCAAGGGAAATTTTTTTTGAATCTTCCTTTCTTCTTGTATGAGGCTGCAAAAGCATGATTCTCTTCGCTTGGTCCTGTATCAGCTTTGGCCTTTAGTCTTGTTTCCTCTATTTTACATAGAGACCATAAATCATGGAATGGAGTGGCTTATTTCTTCCCATATATACTAGAAGTGAAGTTTCCCCATTCCTCTCGTAGAGCATTCAACACCACTGTAGTCATCTCAGTGTCAGACATTGCTTCTCCTAGTTCCTAAAGTTGATCTCTTATTTCAGAAATCCTCATAAGTATGGAGTGATTCCTACTTCCCTTGATCATTTCATTTTGTATAGTTCTTGTCTCAGAGAGATTACTTCTCTAGTAGTACTCACAGAGAATAGCTCCACCAATTTCTCATATATCTTTTTTGCAGTATTTAGTTTTGATACATAGGGAATGTGAGAGTTTTTGATGGATTCTATGAGAATCCTTTGGGCTCTAATTTCTCCCTTAATGTACTTGGAATGAGCTAGAGTATCTTCTTTTTGAGGTTGAACAGTAGATCCTTTGATATATTCCATTACTTCGTCTTCAATTAAATTCAATTCTGCTCTCTTATTCCATGTACTGAAGTTTGATGACCCAACCAGCTTGTTGCTTTCTTTACAATAAGGCATCTTGATAGATAGGGTCATGAATACTTACTTGAGTGGATTTGCTTGCAGCTTCCTTGATGATGATTGAGAATGAAGTCAAGGGTTTCCTTTCTTCAATGTTGTTTTACTTGAACCCCTGATTATAATGACTATCTTCAGAATTTGATATTTCCTTCAAACAATGTCTTGGGAGAAAATCTTTGATGGATAGGAGATCTCACATGAAGTATTTGGATAGTCTTCCTTGCAAACTAATTTTTATTTCCAACCCAAACTTTGATCTTTGCTTCTTTGAGTGTATTTTTTGATAAGCAGCCCTTATGTTCAGCACCTTAGCTCTGATACCATGTTGAGAATTTGGAGGGTTGTAGGTTAATACAAATTCTCTTCTTGATAATTGCTTGTGACCTTACTTGTGATACTTATGTCTTCTCTTATTTTATTTTAGTTAATATTTCATCAAGTAAATTATCAAAAGGCACAAGACAAAAAATTTAGGCTCCTAGAGCCAGGGCAAAACCTCTCCCTCTTGGAGAGGAAAACCTGCAAATAATTATTCTTATAGATCTTCAAAATATAGGTACCATGACTAAGACTTAGACCCTAGACCTAGATATGCTTCCAGGACCTTGATCTTCACCTTGTATATGCTTGTATTTAAATATTTTGAACTATGGGAAGGTAAATCAAATATTTACCTTTCCTCACTATTGTTTCCGCTTCTTCTTATAAGCACTATCTCAACCTTGCTATTTTCTGTCTTGTTACCACAGTCCTTAACAATGTATATCAGCCACTTACGTATTATTCTTAAAACTTCAGAGATATTTTCATTGTACCCTTTCCTTGATTATCCGCGGGCTTTATTTTTACATCCACAGACTTCCTTCATATCCGTATTCACATGCTATCTTTTCTCCGCATTTACGTGTTTCCCTTCCAGCACTTTTCGGTACTCAAATTGCTGCCCTAGTTCACTGTCCTGTCCGCACTTATTGATAGTAGTGTATCCGCAAAAAATTTCTTGAAGTTGGTATGTACTAAAGTCCTCCTAATATCCGCACTTTGATCTCATTGTTATTCGTTTAACTCCTTTCAAAACAGTCTGCATAACAATCACTTATCTGCAATTTCAGAGGAATACACATTAAATTATGTATATTTGATCTACAGGAACAGGGGTATATATGCATATGATTGTTCAACTTTTGGGCTGACCTGTTATTAGAATTGTAAGTTGACTTCTAATCTGAATCTTGGCCAACTTTAACACTTTGTAATAACTTCTTCTTCCAGCATTGGAGAGAGGTCTATTTGTAGGCATTTCTTCCATAGATTCTTGGATGTGAGACAAGGTTCTTGATAGGATCTGGAGCATATACTGATGACACGTTGCTTCATATATATACATGACACTATAGCTATATTCTATACCTTAGAAGACTCAGGCCTAGTAGACATCAAGAAGAAGTCTATCTACATAATAATAAAATATTTCTCATAAAAACCATGAAGCAAGTACACCAAGAATACATTTTATTATCTTTGACATCTTATTTTCATAATTACATAATTACATAGTCAACATGAAGACCGA
This sequence comes from Pinus albicaulis, assembly GCA_034641835.2. NCBI lineage: Eukaryota > Viridiplantae > Streptophyta > Pinopsida > Pinales > Pinaceae > Pinus > Pinus albicaulis. The sequence continues at coordinate 1,384,288,867 of CM076570.1, forward strand.
CTTAGTTACACTTTTCAACAGTTTGCTGCAATATCCTCTAAGGAGATGAATGATTGTTCTATTGACCACCTCGGTTTGACCATATGTTTGCGGATGAAATTTTGTACTCTTCTTCAACTTAGTGTCCATCAAGTCCCACAAAATTATCCAAAAATTCCCAACAAACCGAGAATCTCAATCACTTACAATAGATGCAGGCAACCCAAAATGAACTCAAACATTTTGAAAGAAAAGATGAGTTGTTTGTTTAGTTGTAACTTGATTTTTACATGGCATCAAAATACACATTTTTCTGAACCTATCCACAACTACATACAAATAATCATGACCTCTTTTCGATGAAGGAAGACCTCCTACAAAATCCATAGAGATACTCTCCCATTGTCGTGAAGGAACCAGAAGTGATGTGTACAATCCTAACTTCCTACTACTAGGCTTACTAACTGCACATAAAGAACAACCTTTAATAAAATGTGACACACTTTCAAGCATACGAGGCCAATAAAAATACCTCTGAATATTTTCCATTGTTTTTCTTACACCAAAATGTCCCACAATAAGAGAAGTGTGTGCTTACCTTATGACATTCACTCTCTCACCTTGTGGAATACAAAGCTTTCCCAAATGATACAACAAGTTATTATGAACATGATAATATAATTCCTCAACTTGGCGACCTTGACTCAAGTTTTCATAAATATCTTGAAAGTCATTGTCAAATGCATATTGTTCAATGTACTTTAATTTAAAACAAAAGTATTCTTGAGTAAATTAGTTGCATTAATAATAGGCCTAGCAAGCATATCATCAACCTTGTTGTATATACCTTTCTTATACCTGATGACCGAGTGGAATTGTTGCAAGAATCCCATCCATTGAAATTTCCTTGACTGCTGTAATTTGGTTTTTTATTGCAAGTATTGCAATGGTTGGTGATCGGTGTGAATGATGGTTTCCTTTCCCATCAAATAATGTTTCTGTTTCTTCACACTTTGTATTAACGCATATAGCTCCTTGTAATATGTAGGATAATTTATCACTGCACCATTAAAATTTTTTGAATGGAATGAAATAGGCTTACCATGTTGTAAGAGGACTGCACCCATGGCACAGTGACTTGCATCTGTCTATATCTCAAAGGGTTGTCTCAAGTCTGGTAATGCTAATATTCGGGCTGAATTGATTTTCTTCTTCAAAGCATCAAATTATTTTTGTTGATTGCCTCCCCACTGGAATACTTTCTTAACACTCATCAATGCATGTAATGGAGTTGTAATAGAGGAAAAATTAGCAATGAACTTCCTCCAATAATTTGTTGCTCCTAGAAAACTTATTACCTTCGTGATTGACTTGGGTGTAGGCCAATTCACAATGACCTCAACTTTAGAGGGGTCTATATCTAGCTCAACTCCTCCAAAAATATGTCCTAGATACACAAAAGAAGTTTTACCAAATTCACATTTTGACATCTTCAAAAACAAATTTTCTTTTCTTAAGACATCAAGCACCTTGTTCACATGGATGACATGTTCTTCTCGTGATTTGCTGAATTTAAAAATATCATCTAAGTAGACAATGACAAACCCATCTATAAATGGTCTTAATACATCATTGATAACTCTCATGAAAGTAGCTGGAGTGCTGCAAAGACCAAGGCATAACAAGCTACTCAAACAATCATTGTTTAGTTTTAAATGTGCTCTTCCATATGTCCTCTTCAGTTATTCTAACTTGATGATAACCACTTCTTAAATTTAAATTAGTGAAATAATTTGCATACCTCAATCGATCATGCAAATCATCAATCCTTGGTAGCAGATAATGATTGTTTATCGCGTTTTTTTTTAAGTGCTTGGAAATCCACACACAAATGCCATGTTCCATCCTTCCTGGGCACCAATACAATCGGTGAACCACATGGCGAGGTAGATGGATGAATGATACCTTTATTCAAAAATTCTTGGATTTTCTTCTTCATTTATGCACTTTCCATTATCAACATGCGATAAATGCCAATGTTAGGGAGTGGAACATCCTGTTGGAGATGTATCTCATGTTGGATTCCCCTCTTGGGAGGTAACCCCTTTGGCTCTTGAAACATCTCACCATGCTGACTTACCACATCAAACGAATCAGATTTTAATATATCATAACAACCTTCAAAAGATTCAAAATCCTTATCATTCTTTTGTTCGATCATGAGAAGCACAAAGTTTTTTCTTGAGTTTACTAGTCTCTTCATTTGCCCAACATTAACCAAAGAGATGTTTAGCTTTTTGCGATGAGCTCTCACAATATATTCCACCCCATATTTGAACAAGTGGTACTTGTTCTCATGGCGATATAAGACTACTTTCCAGTCATAGAGATATGGGCTACCCAAAACAATTCCAGATATGTCAAGCAGTACAACATCTAACTCAACTTCCTCAATAAAGTTTGTGGTAATTGCAAACCAGAAAATGCATTTTCTAGTAACCTGTAAATTTGTATCTTTGGTTATCCAACCCAATGGGTATGGCTTATGATGAGGTAAGGTTTCAATATTCATATTATTGACTAAGTCTTCAGATATGAAGTTCACTTGAGACCCACTATCAAATAGTGTATCAATTTTTGTATGTTTTGAGATCACTTTTACATGAAACAACTCTATTCGTGTTTCTTCATTTGGAGTGTTATTGTGACAATTTGAGGAACTAGTACTTGCTATGGCTTCTTTTCCCTTTGTGAAAATGGATGCAATTTTAGTCTCATCTCCTGAATCAGATCCAAGATCATGTTGTGTGGTAGCAGTTGTCTTTTTTTCCCCTTATTGTTGAATTTCTTAGGCCTCAATTCTAGATCTTGTTTCCAATAGTGGGTTTTATCATGACCCTCTTTGGAACAATGAGTACATGTGGGTTTCTCCCCTTCTTTCTTAATGGATGCATTCTTCTTTTTTTAACCCTTGAAATCCTTTTCTTTTTCACCGCCCTTGAATGGTTTCTATTTACCCTTATCTTGTACATTTTTCCCTCTTGCCTCAAGGTGTGTAGCTTGCACACATACCTCATCTAAACTAGTGGTATTAAACATGAGGATGGTATGTTTCAGGTAACTATGCAATCCACCTATGTACTTTAGAAAAGTTTCTTGGCTATGCAAATCAACTCCTAACATAGGAGCTCTTCTCCTAAATTCATGAGTGTAATCTTGCACACTTTGACCTTTCAATTGTATAAAAATTTTCCAACTCACAATATCTTTTTGCATGTAAGCTAGAGGATAGAATTTCCTTTTAATGGCAGTAATAAAATTTGAACAAGACATTGAAATCTTATCGTGTTTCTTAATCTCCTCTTGCGTCTTTTCTTCCCACCATACAAGTGTTGAACCCTCCATTCTCAAGGAAGCCAATTGAATCTTTATGTCATCTTCTTGAAGGTTTTGAATTCTGAAATAAACCTCCAATTGACTAATCCAATTATCCATCTTCTATGCATTCACTTCACTGTTATACATTGGAAGCTAAAATTTAACATCAAGTTTAAGTAAGGGTGATTTAGTAGCTCCTTTGGAAGTATGTGTATGAATAGATGGAAGAGTTGTGGTAGTGAAATATGATGATGATGGAGTGGATGGTGGATTCCTACCATCTCCATGGCCTCGTCCTCTTGGAGAACCCTCTCCTGTTGGAGGCCTTGAACTATCTCCTTGCATCCTTACATTCCTTTCCTCAGAGAGAACATTAACCGTCTCAATCATATCAAAGAATGCCTTCCTGAATGCTCTCTCATATTTTGTCATGATAGGTTGTCCTTCATGAGACTTGCTCATTGAAGACTCAAATTCAACTTGAGGATGTGTTGGTGTTGAATACTTTGGAAACCTTGCCCTTCTTCCTCTTGACCCAACTGCAGGGCTCTCAACCAACTTCCCTTCTCCTCTTTTGAGTTTTAACCTTGTAAGCATGACATAAACTTGCAAACAATTAGATCCATTCTTGCACAAAAATACCTAAATAAATTGGGCTCTGATATGAAAAATGAACTGAATGGAGTATGTTAGTGTTTTTGTGCTAATTACTCTTTCATATTATGAATTGAATGTCTTATGTGTGCTGAAGGGTTCAAGTTCTCTTGCAAATTATCAAGTCTCGAGAGTGTTTTTCATGCCAATTTAGTGAACAATTTAACATAAAAACAAGAGTTGAACAAAAACAAATAAAGTACAGAACATCACCATACATAGCATTAACACAGGTATTTGTTGAAGGAGTTCAGCCCTCCTGGGCTATGTCTTGTTGGTCCAACTTCCATGGCTTGGGCCACTATATTATGCTCAAATTATTAAATTTACCTATTTACAATGTTATTTTGCTCTAGTAACATGCTCCAATGAGTCTAGAATGGCTCAAAATGGTCATCTAGCCTCTTTCTACACTTGAATTGGTCGAAAAATTCAAAAGTTATGGCCAATTTATTTTTTCCCACTATTTCATGCCCTAAACTAGCTAACTGCAACTAAACTGGCAGTCTCCGCCGAATTTGAGGGTCCACCAAGTTAATCTGTAATTAAATTTGAGTGGGAGTTAGCGCTAATTAAGCATAGTTTAACACTAAACTCGTGCTTTAAACTAATCTGAAATTAATTCTAGATTAGGTGCATAATAACAAAGTTTAAGGTTAAGTAAATCGTGGTTATGGTTTTAAATTCCACATTAGCATTGGAGGTCCGCCGGTTGTCATGGAACAATAGTCATGTGACTTGGGGGCTAGCCCCCACCTTCCCTCACCATATACAATGGTTGAATTTAAATATAAATGGTCGCCAATGAATGTTAAGGACTAATGGATAGGCGGGACGATAAGTCGTGGCATTGTGCGGTGGGAGGTCGGAGGTCACGGGGTCAAACCCCGATGCCTCCACCCGGACTTAACCCAAAAATTTTACACCATCATACAACCTTGGGGGGCACATGGTGGCCTTGGGCTGCACCATGTGTCCTCACCCGGTTGGCCCAAAAATGTACCAATAAAACTTCACCACGTCAACCACAATTCAGACTAGTGCCATGCTACCACTTGGTAGCTCACCATTCACCAGAAAAAATTCCAAAAACATGACCTTGCACAGTTAGTATGCCACGTTAGTAGTACAGATTTCTGACTGGGAATCTGACTATCATTTTTTTTAATTTTTCTTGTTTAGCAAAGTAGACATAGCTCATTTTTGGGAGCATATAGAGACCATTTTTAGTGAAACGAAGTGCGTCAGATTCAGAACGGCAAGCACTACGCGGTCATTTAGGTTTTGAGACAATCTGAAAATTTTGATTTTTGAGCATAAAACTGAGCCCCTGATCACTATGGGATGGATTGGCAAGAGATTATGAGTTTGTACTCTATTGATGGGATGATTCTTAGGTGGATACCCTTAGCCAATGGGCATATCACAACATGGGCCCTTAGGCATAGACAATGATGGAGGGTTGAGGTAGTATCATAACCCACAGTTCCCTAGACTGAGGTGACATTGGGATCCAGGTGGATCTATTGATGGCGGGATTGGCCAGAGGATTGTTTGGGATCTAGGTATCGAAGGATCCATTCATGTCCATTTAGTAGGGAAGCATATGGTATCACAATGGTATTTATGGGATCTCCATATCAGTATAAAAATATGTCTATTATGGATAGATGTGGATTACTTGAGGGAAATCAATATTTGGGTGAGAGGATTTGTAATATTCCTTTTTCTTGATATGGTAAAAATGGACGAAATTTCCCCATGGTATTTACCGTGGTATTTGCCTTTTTTTTCAAGGGAAAAACAATAAAATGAGGTTTCTAGAGAGTCCATCAAGCCTATCAAAGGGGATAGGGGCTAGGAATTTGGGATCATCCATAGTTTTTCATCTTATTGTGTTTTGTTGAGAACTTGGCGAGGCCAGTTCTAGTTTTATCCCTGGGATGAAAACCCTGTGGGCGTGATTTGTCTGGTGGATCCATCTAGGGTCCACAATTTTGCTTCTCTGTCTTGGTTTCTTATGCATTGAGCATCCATACATGTCGAGGCATGGGCTCCATTATTTTTCTTTTATTTGGCATGTATCGTTTTCTAAGAATTAATTGAAATAACAACTGCATTTTTATAAATCCCTTCCATGTTCAATGTTTTTTTTAAAGTATTTTATTAGAACACTTCAATGTGTCAAATCTATTGATTATTTTGTTGTTTGGGATCTTACAACATTCCAACCTAAATCTATGCTTTCATGTCCACAACTTCACATCCATGTGATATGAATACGTTATTTTTCCAGTATCTCTAATCACACATTAATCAATCATGAATTTCATTCCCTTTCTGACTTTCTAATGTATCCATGTTTAAATCAAGGGGTAATTTTTATCGAACAGTCAATGAAAAGTTTCATTCCTTAATAAACCATATGAGGTCCCTTCCCTAACTCTTTTTTCTAACACATATTCTCCTTGGAAATTCATTTTCCTAGTTGCAACTATAATATAAGTTGTCATCACCCAAAGGATATATAAAATTAATATATCGTATTAGTTTTCCATAACTTGTTATACGCCTATCAATGCCCTCCTTTTTACTAGGATAAAAAAAATATGGAGGACATTCATTTATTCATACTATTACAACACTTGTGTGAATGAGTTTACACTTTTCCAAGTTAATTGCAGTGATATATACAAACAATGTAACACCCATATATCACTGCAATTTTGACAATTGTTTTTTTTTTCTTTTTTCTTTTTGAGGATATATGTATAATTATCAAGGAGCATTATGAACTTAGATTTTAATCCCTTAGTATATTATAATAGAATGGCTTTATTATCGATTTTCATCTAGACCATAATATACATTTTGATTACGTAATGAGACCCCTTCTATCTAAACTTCCCATTCATTGATAACATGATATTTTTGTCAATATAATATATTTAAATTATTGATATCTTGTACATTTAAATCAAATACTCTTCATTTTCAATTTACCTTCCATTATAGGAATTTATGTAGGTAGGTATAATTAACCCATTTTTACATAACATATATATACCATTTTTTTTGTAATATCTAACCATTGATTTCTATTAATATTTAAAAAAAAAATTACATAGGAAATCCTTTTGAGCACAGTGTTGACATGGTCAAAAGGCCAATAACTTGTTGAAAACAAAATAAAAGAGAAACTACCCAAGTGTGTAACAGGTGTGACATACTAAGATATCAAACAGTAGAGGTGTTCAAGGGTTTTTATTTCTTTCCCTTACTCCTATGGACATATACCCATCCTATAGTTTTACCAATTACATCTGAGGAACATACCATATCCTCATCTTTCAAATAAATCTCCATCACTCCCACCTGCTCAGAGTATGGGAAATCCTTGTCACTATCTAAAGGATCAGACTTGTGAGGTCATTTTTTTCCAAATGGTTGTAGCCACAATTAGTGTTGATGAACTTGCTAGATAAATCGTTTCCATTGAAGCCAAAGGCGTGTCAACCGCGGGTTCCACATGATCTTGGGAGGCTAAAGAATTAGGATGTGTATTTTCCTACTGAGAGTTATCTTTCATATGACATCTCATGCTCTTTTCATTTGAAGCTACCTTCATATCACGCCAGGCACATTTAGGTTTTTGTGGCTCCGGAGATCCTAACACTCCTTTAGGGCATACATTTTGAATATGCATAGGTTGTTATCAATGTCTACATCTAAAAGTTATTTTTTCATAATCTATGCGTTTATGAAGTTCCTTTCCATACCATTTTAGGATGATTTTATCTAAGAGACCTGCACTTAAATCCATTTCTACGCATATTCAGACGAAAGAGATGAACCCACTAGCTATTCTCTCACTGTCTTTTTTTACAAAGTGTCCAATAGCATTTCCAATAGCTTTAAGGAATTATGGCGTAATCCACTAAAGGGGAAGGTTTGGGAGTCTTACCCAAACTGGAGTGGTCAGAGTCTTCATGGAGAGTGGGTTGGGTTCAAGAAACTAGGGTTGAATTGAGAGTCTCACGTGACCCCAAAACTAAGGGCCCTCATAAAAAAACCTCTGTCGAACCTCCAAATCTGTGAATACAACTAAAAAATAACATTTAGAATAAAATAACAAATCTATGTTCTTCGTTCAGCTATAAAAAATGCACTCCCTAAGGGTCAAAAGTGAGGGCCAGAATCTGTTGAAACGACAGATGACTGCATGCTTAGTATAATGAAGAATTTTTAACGTGGTGAAGATCTGTTTCATCTGGATTGTTAGATCTTCCGATGAATGTTCAACCACAAAGGTTGTGCCTACAAGAGTCTTCAAGGGTTCGGAGCTAGAGCTTGCTTTGTGAGCTTCTTTAAATGACTAAGGTTTTGAGGTAGAGAATGCCCCAATTCCTTTGGTACCTCCTTTCAGTGCGGAAGTGAGAGAGACAGATGCATCCTTCTTAATGCCATAATCCCTCATATAATTTTCCAAATTTAATTGCTTTCCCTCATAGAGGATTTTCGTACTCCCCACTTGGATACCTGTCAAGTGAAATATTTGGTCTACAAGTGAAGATATAGCCTCCTATTCACAAACCCTAAGCCATAAAGATTTTCTAGATATGGATTTAACAAATATATAGATTTTTTTGTTGTAAAAAACACGAAAACCATCGCACGGCTAATGACATAAGAATCGAGAACCAAAGGTACACTCTTATGAAGCTGCTCAAAAATTCCATCAACTATGCAGGAGTGAGTTTTGGCCATGTTTTTGCATCGGATAGAGATGCGAAAAAGACTTGGAGGGTCTCTCTATCCTTTGCAGGGACGATGCCATCTATGTATGTCTCGGTTCGTCTTTGGAAAGGAGTCGTGGAACCCTGGTGTGAGGCACTGCAACAACGGGAAAATAGGAAGTGGGGGGCTGCAAAGACAAAGGGTTTCTCTGAGGTGGTGCGTCGTATCATCCTTGGTATGGTGCGTCCATTGAGGTGGTCCATTTGAATATATTCATATATCACAATATATACATACATATACTAATATATATACCCATCCTTTAGTAAATTTTGTTGTACCCATGACATAAACATACTCTACTTGAACATGTAATCACTAAAGTTTGTTAATCATGAAATGTTAAAATCAAAATTTGGAAAATCACTAAGGTTAGTGTAAATGTCTTGATTATTCATAGATATTGTTTCAAGATTTTTTTATTTTTTTATTTTTTTATTTTCTTAATGGAGACTTGTCACTTAACCCTATAAGATATTACAACCTTCTTGAAAACATAGTTAGTTTTTCTTAATTGATACTTAACCCTATAAGAGATTACAACCTTCTTGAACACATAGATAGGTTTCCTTTGATTACAATTTCAATAATTCTTCTATAACTTGCAAAAATTTTGGTGGGCACTAACCTCACTAAATTTGTATACTTCCAAATTTGCTCTTGTCTAAATTTATACGAAGAATTGCATAAATTATGGTATACAACAACTCTTGGTAACTCTAAATAAACATTTAGTTATCTAAGTGTAAATAATGTCCTAAGAAATTCTTACATTTGTGCATATGGTATTCCAACTATTTAATTCTCATGGGTGCCCTAATAACCTCATTTTTTTATGTTTTTTTTTTTTTTTATTAACTTTGTTTATTTTTTTTTTCCTTTTACTAAATTAATTAAATTAAGTGAATTAGCCCCTTTTATATATATATATATATATATATATATATATATATATATATATATATATATATATATATACTTACTTTAAATATTTACCCTTTTAACAAGGTGAATATATCTAGGTGAAATTGAGACTGAAGTTTGCATAGTTAGAATTGAAGTTGAACTTTTCCAGCATGTTAAAAATTGGATATAGAGATAGATATACATTTAATGATGATATAATATCTGCTCAGACTCTAATATAGCTTATTATAGTGTCATAGCTTACTATGATGCCATATTTCCATAATGTTAAAAACTGCACTACTTTATTTTGAATATAAATAGAAATCATGGTTAAATATTACTAAAAAAAGAAATAACTAAAGATAAATCGGGTCTAAAAGATTTGAATTGATTTTTAAATTCTGTATATTAACCATTAAATTTGCATAATAAGAACATAATAATAATTGATGAAAAAGTAAATATACATTTAATCTTCAATTTTATTTTTTAATAAATAAATATAAATACAAAATTTTATCATTTCAATTATATAAAATATCTAAATAAAATAAAATATAAATATAAATATAAATATAAATATAAATAACTTACCATGGTCAACATGTATGGCCTTACATACATGAAGCCAAGTGTCTTCTGTACATCAACACTCTAGTCATAACAAATCCCAAATTCTGTGTATAGCTCAGATATAAAAAATAGAGATCAAACATGGCATTAATGCCATGAAGGAGGGGACATATGGACGGGTCATATCATAGCTTTGCTGCACTTTCAAAGTTAAAGGGGTTCCATGGATGACAGAGAGAACAGATTGCCATTATGTCTGTGCTTTAATTTTTTTGAATAATTCCAAAGCAATTGAGGTGCTCCCACCCTTATATTTTCAAGAAGAAGCAAATAAGAGTTGTTGAATGGCCACTTATTGCTTTAGCCACAGTCAATTAATTTGTGCCAATAGTTGTTGAATGTATGCATTTTCCTACCCTTATATTTTCAAGAAGAAGCAAATAAGAGTTGTTGAATGGCTACTTATTGCTTTAGCCACAGTCAGTTAATTTGTGCCAATAGTTGTTGAATGTATGCATTTTTCTTTTTTTAGGAAGAACATGGAGTTTCAGGAATCCAAAGAATCCATGGAATCGAAGGCCAAAGTCCCTTGAAAAAGTTTTGTAGTTTTAAAAACTCACTGCAAGAATATGGTTTGTGCCACGAATTAGGGGAAGCATGCCTCATGGAATGGGGTGAGTTACAACAATAGAGGGGTGTTTTTGAGGAGTTGTCCTCTCTCTTGAGAGGATGGTGAGAATAGGGAGGAAAATGATTGATTCTTGAATGAGAGGAGACTGACGATCATCCACATGCCATTGAGAGGATGAGTACAAATTTCAAGTTTACTAAACATTTCCTCCAGTGCCCTCAAAATTACTTGGAACGTTATAGCTTCCAAGATTCAGCCAGTGATAAATTTGGGGAACACACAGCTTCTCTTATGTAATTTCTGTGACGGTTCTGAGCTTTACAAATTTGAAGTATGGAAGGTTTTTCTACATAATCATGGAAAATATTTGAAATAATTTTTTTACACAATCATAAAAAAATATTAGAAGCTTTTCTTTCCAATTAGTACAATTTTTCCAAAAATAAGATATCCAAAACATTTGAAAATTTTGAATTTTTTCCTTCACAATCATTTAAATATGAAAGAACATTTTGAATTTTTTCAAATTTGTAAAATTAAAAGACAGTTAATGCAGCAAAATACATATCTATGTTTCTTTTTCACGGAGTACTGAAAAAATGATTTTAAGCTTTCTTTATACAGGTTCAGTGTTGTTTGTGTATACCAAACGAAGTGGAATTACAAAATCAACACACTTCCAAACATAATTTTGTTTATTCAAGCACACAATTTCAACAAAAATTCATGAACACATGCATCTTAACTTGGATAGTTTGAAGTAATTTAAGTTCATGCAGGAAAATAAAAGCCTGAGTAGTTAAATAAATAATATTACAAGATTTCAATTTTAATAATGCTAATGTCTTGGTAGTTAAATAAATAATTTACAAAATTTTATTTTTTTAATGTTTTAATATAAATCTAAAAATAGAAAAAATAGAAAATAATATATAGATGAATATTTTTCTTGAAATAAGGACTCTGCAAGCACAAAATAAGCATACACAAAAATTAAAATAGACATATGTAAAAGTAAAAATAAGAATACATTGAAGTAAAAATAGTAATAATGCAGTAAAAATATTGTTTTATTAACGTATTGTTTGCCTGGTATAATTGATTCTACCGAAGTATGAATACTAAGAAGTTAAATAACGACGGTGCAATAATATTTGGGATTGTTTAAGTTTTGTAAAGAAGAATAAATTGATGTCTGAGCTCCTATTGTGAAAGAATTTGGCTGGTTGCTTTTTAAACTGTTCAAGCATTCTTTCTTTCATATTGTTATTATTTGAAATATATAGAAGTTTGTTTTAATAATGTGTTGTGTTAGCACAAAATAAAGGTAAAGTAAAATAAATTGATGCATGCACTTTTTATTGTGAAAAAATTTGCTTAGTTGAATTTTAAATGGTTAAATTATTCTTTCTTTCATATTATGGATTTTATTAGATATTTGAAATATATAAAAGCTTAAGGGACATCGCAGGTAAGAATTACAAAATTTTCCAAAGTTATATACATAATAGGATGCCCAAATTTATTTATACTTGACCTAGGTCCCTCTAACTATCTTATCGTTTTGCTTTTCCATACCAATGGAGTTTCAATGATTTGAATAAAAAAACATTTTAATCACAGTCGAATGTAATTAAGATAATATGTTTTTTTTTAACAATAGTATTCATCCAGTTATCTCCAAGGGCTAGTGACCATTCACATCTGTACAAGAAATGAGAATCTCAGGATTCTCGTTGATTCAATTTATGTTTGTCTGTTCGATGAAAATTTTCTTGTCCCTGATTGCTGGCGTATAAAGATTTTTATTTATCTTTTGTAAGGATTAAAAAATGGCAAATTCATTTTGCTTTCATGAAAATATGCTTATGTCTTAAAGTGTTTTGTATATTTTCAAACTGACGTGGAAATTAGAAAGGCTGAGAGTAAAATGAAAAGGAAAAAAAAATTACAGAGACAAGGATTTGATATATTAAGATTATCGTTACACAGAATGGTAGCGTTGTTGCTATTTTAATGGGTTGTAATAATGAAATTTAACAAATTGGAAGGAAGGAAAGTGGAATTAATAACTAAAGAATAAAGCAACATTTTCCGATGCATCTTACATTCAAATCACATTCAAACTAACTCGATAACATTTAGCTTTAACACTATTTTTTTTACCACAAACGTTGTAGAATTTAGAAGGAAATTTTATTCAAATTATACGGCCATATCTATATGGTTTTTCTATGTTTATATTGAATATTTTAGGGATAAAATCATGATGACAAGTGTTTTAAAAAAAAATTATTAAAAAAATTTCATATAAAAATCACCACAACAATCATTTTAGAGAGTATATTTAGAGAGTATATTTTAGAGAGTATGTTTTTGCCTGTCTTAATGTTTACAAAAGGGTATAAAAGAATGTTGATGGGTTTATGGTTTAGATTTTAAATCTAGTTCTGATACCACACGTGAGGACTTAACCATGGGTCTTCTAACTACATGCCAAGACCTAATCATAAGTCCTATAACTACTACTACACTCATTTAAATAAATTTCACAAAATTTCAGAACAATCATATAAATTTCACAAAATTTAAAAGCAAAGAAAAATCCAAGTTTATAATACATCATGAGTATGAACATAAATTAATTTAATCTACAACATGTATGACTTGTAACAATATATCTCCAACATGTATAACTTGTAATAATTTACATAAATAAAATAACTGACTGAAGTATACCTAATTTGGTGACTTTGTTGGGATGCTCATGCTTGGATACCTATCTGAATTTACCTCCCAACTAACTAGGAATGATTTCCTAAATTTGGTGACTTTGTCGGGATGCTCATGCTGGGATACTTGACTGAATTTACCTCCCAACTAACTAGGAATGATTTCCTAGCCTAGGGAACATCCATTGTTTCCCTAGCCCTCTGAACCTAATTCCAACCAATTGTAGCGTGTCAAAGTTAGAACCAATATTATCCAATAGATCCAAGTTTGAGTTCTCTCACTTTTCTCTCAATTCTCTTCCCTCTACTTCTCCTAATTCATCCCCCAAAATAAAATCCTCCAATGCCAAAATAAAGACCAAGAATCCCCCTTCTTCTCTCAACCTCCTTCCCTTTATGTCTCTCCCACTCATCCACCTCAACTATTTGCCATTAATGCCATGAATACCCTTCATCCTTTTAATTTAATGACCTTGAGTTTTATTTCCATATCTTATCCAAAATAAATTTGAAAAGAAATCTTGGAAAACCTTTAAAAATAAATATTAATATTTAATTTAGAAATAAATTGGAGGAGACATTTTGTCTTTATAGATCCATTTTAGTAAAATAAAATTATAGATTCACAAGTTTGGGATATACCAATATTAGTTAATAATTATAAGTCAATATTTTCAGGCTAATTGATGATGATGATGATGGTTAACGTCCACTGAGACCAATCTTTGGTCTATCGGACCTAAAGAAAAGAGTTATTTAATTTGATTTAAGATTTTATTCCTATGCTCAAAAAGCTTGGAGAGAAGCCTCCCGAGTTCACTATAATTTTGACATCTTAAAAGGCTAGGAAGGTCAGTATTGCAACAAAGATTGTGAAATTGAGCTCTAATGTGGTTGTATGCGGGGCACTCTAAGAGGAAGTGATTTTCATCCTCGATGTTCATATTCTCACAGAGATGGCAGATCCTTTCCATCCATGGTGTTTTAGGAACTGTCCAACGACCTGTTTCACTATGGAGCTCATGAGAGTTCATTCTAATCTTGGCTATATTAATTTTCTTCTTTGAGCTAGTTAAAACAAAGAGATACTTTTGATCTTCTAAGGTGGGGTTGATGACCTCCTTATAATACCTTAATTTTCTTTTCGCTACTAGATCTTTCTCACACCACATTTTTTCTTTGAACTTAGAAGTAACAATTTTTTTAATGTTATTGATGTTTTGCAATGCAACATTCTCGTCGATCTCCCAATGCTTTAACCAGGCCCTGGTGTCTTTATACCAACCTCGTTTAAGCCTTAGGTGGTTTTGGCTGGAATTTAAAGCTAGCTTAGGAAGTCTATGGTCTCCTATGCTATTGAGCTTGTGCTTGTACAATAGAAGCCTAGTCACAGCTAGGTTCTTGATAAGAGAAAGACCCACTTCTATAAGGAGAATAGGATAGGGTGTATTAATCAAGCTTAACCATTATTTTTATCATCTAAATTTTAATATTTAGAATGCTAGTGTATTTGCGCGAGGTGTAGGTATTTAGCTAGCATACACATATCTCATATGTATACTAATAATACTTATTTGAATCAAGAAAAAAAATCAACCATTCAACAATTAGGTTCATAAGATAATATAAGATAATGAGATCAAGTAGGACATTACAATTAAGGAGTGTAAAAGTAATCTTTTCTCTATCATAAAAATTATCGACCAAAAAATATCCTTCCAGCAGATTTAACCATTTATCTAGAGCATTTGCTATCTAGCTTCCAAATATGTGAATGTCAAAATTAACTTGTACCTTGAAGGGGACGATGCCTCCGAAGTGTTTGTTGGATGAAGATGCTTCACCCATTGGTATCTGCCAAAGGATTTGGAAAAAGTTTTCAATCATCTCGTTTCTCTGCTGATTGAAGGCTTTTGCGAGTAACAATTTGAAAAGATCTCCTGCTCCCTCGTCCTTATTTTCTTATGCCATGGGAGGTCATCGGAGTTGACGATGACGGTCTTGCAAGGGTTCAAAAATTTCGAGTCCCAACTCCTTATACCTTGACCTCATTAGGGACATGCACATAAAGACAGAGAAAGTGCAAACTTCTCTGACACCGATCCAAATTTATGAAGGAATTAAATTAAATATAGATTTAAACATAAAACACAAAGATACAACGAAACTGAAATTAAATTAATAAAATAAAACTAAACTAAACTTTAATTAATAAAATAACAAATGCTGAAAATTGTTTACATGTAGAATGAAAGCAAACAAGTTTGGGTGATGGTAGTTTATCTCTGAGAAGAGATGCAATGGCTACATGTCTTTTGAATCATGTTACAATGAGGCTCAATGGCCTTTTTATCATGAAAAAACAATGGGAAACCCTAAAAATCCAAAATCTATCCCTAGGAGATGAAGCACCAAAAGGTATGGGCCCCAATGGAGTTAGTTGAAACATCAACTTATTGGGACCGTAACTTTGGCATACAATATCCATTTGGCACACACGAATTTGAGGACTCGAAACTACCAAAAATAAAAATAGTTGAAATAAGAAAATGTGCTGAAAAATAAAAAATTGATAAAAAACAATGTTTAGGGTCCAAATGAAATAAAAAAGTGGCCAACAATATCCACTTGAATCAAAAAATTGTTAACATAATTTGTACCTTTAAAAAAATTAAAATTTAATCTAAATACCATCCTAAAAAGTATTTTAATTCTTTTTAATCCAAAAAAAATCTTAAAATATTTAAAACATAAAGCTAATCAACAATAAAATTCATTACATTAATATATATCAAAATTTTAGACCTAAATGAAAATGATTACCATCATTCATTTAAATAAAATTCATATAAAACTTATTAAAATCCAACTCATTGAAATACTAAAATAAGTGTTCTAAGTAAACGCATTATCAATACAAAAGTGAACGTAAAATATTCCAATAACATTCCAAGAATAAATCCTTTAATATGTAATAGATACGTTTTTCCACCTTTCTTGTAAGCACAAGTACTATGATTATTTATCTACATTTATTTGAAAAAGCATGAAGATTTAAAAATAAAATACTTTATGCCAGTGAGCTTAATATATTACTTAAATGGTTAAGTGAAAGTAATGATTTGGAAAACTAATATTCTTGAAAATATATTTCATTTGAGACGGATTTCACCATGCATCAATCATGTTGACTCGAGAGTGGTTTGAGAGTAGTGGGACTCCACCATCCATTCTTCACATTGAGATTTGTGTTCAAGGTGGTAAGAATGATTGCCATCTCCTTCCTCTAACAACTTTATCGATTTATACTTTTTTTTCTAATTTATTTGTGGTAAGAAATGATATAATTAGTAACATTTTTGGGTTATTTATATTGGTTAGTCTTTGCTCGGTTAAGGACTATAATATTTGTTTTATGGTTAAATTCTATTGATTTATATATATATTTTTTGAGTTTTTGTAATTTTCATTAAAGTTTCTGGAAAATGATGAATGTTTATATTTTTCATAAATTCAAAAATGATTTTTAATTTACGAAAATTTTATTTCTAATTTTTTATTTGTTCAATGAATATTGATGTGACACAATTTTTTTGGTGGAGAGTAATTTAATTTCAATATTTGTTAGTGTTGTTTAATGAGTGTTTTGACGTTGTTATGCTCGACTACCCAATGACACTACGTAGTTTGTTAAAGAGTAGGAACTATATGGAGTCAATCTTTCTTCATTCTTATTCCACACAAGACTAATTTAATATGTAGAGTTGAGGCATGGATGAAAAAAACTAATTTTGTGAGTGTCCATTCCGTTGGTAAGTGCTCTAACATTGTT
The DNA here is from genome assembly GCA_034641835.2 of Pinus albicaulis. Taxonomy (NCBI): domain Eukaryota; kingdom Viridiplantae; phylum Streptophyta; class Pinopsida; order Pinales; family Pinaceae; genus Pinus; species Pinus albicaulis. Next base: position 1,384,306,352 of record CM076570.1, read on the forward strand.
ATACTTGATACTGCTTCTGCCTTTCCCAATGATGCCAGATCTGATGAGGTTATATGTCCCTTACGTAGGGGGGGGGGAGGTTGGACAAATATGTGGAGGAAAATATTATAATATGAAATTGCTATTATTGTTTTGTGCATAGAAAGTTCATTTGGGAAGTGTGGGGGAAAGGATGTGCACAGGAATTGTGTGCAGGGAGTTTGTTAAAGAGAAGGGACTATATTGAGTCAAGTTTTTTTCCTCCGCAATCCACACAATGTATATTTTAAAAGTTTAGTAAATTACTCGGCACATCAGATGGAAACAATCTATCTCAGTCAAAAAATAAGTTTATTAAAAAAATGATAGTTCATTTCATTTACGAATGCTTCTAATGTTTTCGAGTGTTTGAGGTTTCCCTTTTCCTATTATGGTATCTAGATATTCTTTTTTTAATGTTTGATTTTTTTTTTGTAATGCGATCATCGTGGGGTCGTGATAGTGTTGAAAATGCAGCAATAAATTCTTAATTTAATTTTCCCTTGAATTAAATTAGGATAAAATCGAAATTTCACATGGGAAGACAACTTGAATGAGTTAATTGAGTTGTTATCACTTAGTTAGCTTAGTTAATTCGAGTTGGGGGATGAACTTGAGTTGTGTACATTGATTCCTAAATTTTAGGAGCTTAGGTTGAGTTAATTTTAGTTGTAACAATTTATTTAAGTTAAATCGAGTTAAGGTCAGTTAAACTAGTTCCAACTACTGGAGGAACTAGAGGGAGGTCTAGCAATTGGGTGTAAATTCAATGTTTAACTAGTTAGCTAATCAATCAACCTAAATTAACTCATGCATGCATGAAATTCAAGTTACCTAGTTAAGATTGGAGTTCAAGGGAAGTGTATTATAAGTTGTAGAATTTTACAAATTGTACAGGTGGTGCATGCAGTCAATGAAGGGCCAAATGGAATTGCGCAGTTATCAATGACAAATTTACCTAATTAATAGGGGCTAATTCCTCATCAAACAATGCAAGGAAATAAGAGTTTGGAGGCTAGAAAATTTGGCTAACTATTGGCAAAAGTTAGTTAGTAAGGCAGAGGATAGAAGATACTTATGCAGGTTGTTCTCAAGCTTGAGCAAACATATTTTATTCCTCTAGATTCTATGATTATTGCAATAGAGATAGGAAGGGGTTTTGAGTAGTTTTTTTCCCTTAGATAAATCTCTGTGTATGTGTGTTGAATCATGATGCTTGTTTTTTATATTCGTTCTCGATCATGAATTTCTTTCCGCATATGAGTATAGTATATTTGAGTCTTATGTTTTAGTACATTACATGCGAAATTTTGAATCTACAATAAATTATAGATGGTATTAAAATTATATTCACAATAGAGAAGAGAAGAGAATTTGTCATTGTAGGAGGTTCAAATTTCAAGATCAATGTTGCAAGTTTTCACTAGGAATGAGAAGATGGATTTCATTAGACTCAAGCTCGAGTATGCTTTGGAAGGAACCACAAATTTTGTGGCATGGAAGATTTGCATAGCGGAACTATTGGATGACAATGGGCTATTAGAATACATCAAGACAAATGTGGAAAAACCCCCAATATATGATTCCTAGGATCTCGCTCAGTGGAAGAAGGATGTGGCTAAAGTGAGGATAATCATATTGGAGGGAGTTCGAGATCACATTGTCTTGAATCTCCACGGGAAAGAGACTTTGTTTGCGATGTGGAAAACATTGACAGGTTTGTTTGAGAACAATTGTGAACACGGGAAGTTGGCACTAAAGGACAAGCTTTGAAGTATCAAGACGCAAAAGAATGAAATAATTCCACTGTACTTGAGTAAGTTTACACAATGTCATGATGAACTTGACGGTGTCGATGTTAATGTCCTTGAAGAAGATTTGGTAGCTTTAGCTCTTTTGGGCCTTCCCAAGAGATGACACAATTATCAAGATTTCATAAATGGTTAAGAGAAACTACTAAGTTGGGAGCAATTATGGTCCGATCTAGTACAGGAGGAAATAAGGCAGAGCAACAGAGACATGACTTCATCCAAGTTTTAGGATGAGGATAATTGTGCCTTGGATGGAAAGGAAAAGAAAGGGAAATGGAAGAAATATGTTAGGTCTTTATATTACTATTATAGTCCCTTATTGTTGTTAGTGTAACCCCCTTATTGTTATTGTTGTACCCCTGTAACCCCCATATTGTTATTATTATGCCCTTAAATTATTATTGTTAGGTCGGCTAGGATTACATTGTGGCCCCACTAGGATTACATTGTGGCCCCATGGACTCCTATATATAGAAAGGAGGTTTTGTTATTTGTATCATCCAAGAATTGTTCATTCATGTAATGTATTGGAGGTTGCCCCCTTGAAGTGACTTATTTCTGAGGCATTGATATCTCTTTTCTTCTCTTTTTGGAGTTGGTTTCACAACATTTGGTATCAGAGCTTTGGATTCTAGGGTTTCGCTACACCAATCAAGTCAGACCTGTGGCATTCAAAAGAGGATTCATAGGGCTACCGCAGGGCCAAATTTCAGATATTGAAGATCCGAAATCACAGAGATAATTCAGTTTCAATATCAAGCTCCTCAAAAGCAAGAAAAAGGTGTGTATTTTTTTCGAATTACATAAGTCTTGTTTGAAAATAATTAGTTTGAATTTATTCCAAGGGAATATTGAAGAATAAATATCATTATTGGGTTCTAAAATGCCCCCTAAAAATAATTCAACACCAATTAAGCCTTCTGAAGGCTCTACTATGACTCATGAAGACGAAGAAACACAACAAGAGATATCGAAATTACAAGAGTAAGTGCACCAAATTTCGTTATCGCAAAGAGAAACAAAAAATGAAATGGAAGTTTTGAAGAAAGGTGTGGAAGCTAAGATGAATGATTTGGAAGCTAAGATGGATGGCATGGAAGTGGGCATAGAAGCTAAGATCGATGAAAAAATGAAAGACAACATGGAAAACATGAAGAATGATCTAAAAGTAGACATCGAAGGTTTGGAAAAGTTGATACAAGAAATGTTTCCTAATGGCGAAAATATAGTAGAGGAAACTCACAAGGAGAACAAAATAAATGTTAATCGTGATTTCATAAACTCTAATGTTGGATGGAAGAACCACCATATTCCAAAGATGGATATGAGGAAGTTTTATGGCAAGGACCCCGTAACATGGATACTACAGATGGAGCAATAATTTGATCTCAATAATGTGCAAAACACACTAAAGGTACGCATTGAAACTTTAAATTTAGAGAAAAATACATTTTTATGGTATCAATGGCTTTGCTCCCATAAGAAAATTGTCACTTGGTCAATTTTTAGGGAGGAAATGATAGCACATTATGAGGATACAAAAAGCAACACCTTCTTTAGCCAATTGATAAATCTCAAACAAAAGGGTTCAATGGCAGAGCACATTGAGGACTTCCAAAAATTGAATATAAGGGTAACTGATATTCCAGAGGAACACAGGATTGATGTCTTCATAGGGACTTTAAAGGATAACATCCAACATGAAGTTCGCGTTTGGGAACCTGATTCATTGGAGAAGGAATTTAGGTTGGCAAAAAAAATTGAATGTAAAATTATGGCGACAAGAAAGCCTACCACTCACATCTATAAAGATGGAAGTGTTACTACTCCTAGACTTCCACAACCTACAAGGTTGACACCACAACAATTGGAAGAAAAAAGAGCAAAAGGGCTTTGCTACAGTTGTGATAGAAAATACATTAAAGGTCATAAGTGCACTGAGAAGAAATTATTTTACATATATTGTGAAAAGGAAGAAGGAAATGAAGAAGAAACCCTATAAGAAGAAGAAATGAGTCTGACCATATCATGTAATACATTGGCAGGAATTACCACTCCTCAAACTCTCAAGATAGAAGGACGAGAAGAAAAAGGTAATAGTGTTGATTGATTCGGGTAGTACCCATAATTTTATTCATTGTAAGGTAGCCAAGGAATTGAATTATTTCCTATACCCAGCACTAGAATGTCAAGTGATGGTTGCAAATGGAGGAGCTATAATTGCTCTAGAAAATGCCATAATATCAAGCTATCCATGGGGGAATATGTATTGAATAGTCTAATGCTTTCCATCCCAATAGGAGGTGCTGATGTTGTACTAGGAGTACAATGGTTACAATCTTTGGGGATGGTAGCTTTTAATTTTCAAGGTCTTTTCTTGAATTTTTTTTTGGAAGGAAAGGAAATTGAATTACGGGGTATCGTGGGGAAGCCAGGAAAGATAATAAGCTCTAATGTCATGACAAAGCTTATGAAGAAATAACTACAAGACATAATTGCACAATTATGCTCACTAGATGTTCCAACATCAAAATCATCTATTTCTCTAGATCTCCAAAAAGTCTTGGACAATCATTCCAAGGTTTTTGATACTCCCAAAGGACTCCCACCTATTCGTGATCATGGTCATGCTATTCATTTTATTCCAGGAAGTGTTCCTCCAAACATCAGGCCTTACAGATATCCTCATGTCCAAAAGAGCGAAATTGAGCGTATGATTACAGAAATGTTAGAGGCAGGTATAATTCAACCTAGTCAAAGTTATTTCTCTACTCCAGTAGTATTGGTGCACAAGAAAGATGGATCATGGCGCATGGCGCATGTGTCCGAATTATAGGGAGCTCAATAAGCTCACCATTAAAGATAAATTTCCCATTCCTATGATTGATGAATTATTGGATGAATTACATGGAGCAATTTATTTTACCAAGTTGGATCTTCGTTAAGGATATCATCAAATTAGAATGAAGACTGAAGATATTCCAAAAACAACATTTCGAACTCATGAGGGTCATTATGAATTTTTGGTCATGCCTTTTGGCCTTCACAATGCACCTTCTACATTTCAAGGGTTGATACATCCATTTTTAAACCCTTCCTTAGAAAATTTGTGTTAGAATTTTTTGATGATATACTAATCTACAACGGGTCTTGGAAGGATCATGTTGAACATGTTGACAGGGTGCTCAAAATATTGCAGGAGAAACAATTATATGCAAAAAAATCCAAATGTTTCTTTGGAGTACAAGAGGTGGAATATCTGGGTCATATTGTATCTCACGAGGGTGTTAAAGTAGACCCTAACAAAATTAAAGCCGTTAAGGAATGGAAAGTCCCCACAACCATAAAGAAGTTGCGAGGATTTCTCGGGTTAACAGGGTATTATCGCAAGTTTGTTAAGAATTATGGGAGAATAGCAGCACCTCTAACAACATTATTGAAGAAAGATGCATTTTCATGGAATCTTGAAGCAACTAAGGCCTTTGAACATCTTAAAGAGGCAATGTGCCTAGCACCAGTGTTAGCTATGCCAGACTTCACAAAAACCTTTATTGTGGAATGTGATGCCTCAGGAAATGGAATTGGTGTTGTTTTAATGCAAGAAGGAAGACCCATTGCTTTTGAAATTCATTCAATCAAAGGAAAGTATTTACAAAAGGCTATTTGTGAGAAGGAAATGTTGGCAATAATACATGCACTAAATAAATGGAGACCTTACCTAATTGGAAGACACTTCAAGGTAAAAACTAACCATGATAGTCTGAAACTTTTTGGAACAAAGACTATCTTCAGAAGAGCAGCAAAAATGGGTCACAAAGATGTTGGGTTATGACTTTTAAATCGTCTACAAAAAAGGGAAGCTAAATGTTGTTGCAGATGCACTCTCAAGAAAGGATGAAGAGGTGGAAGCATTGCTTTGTTCCATTTCAATTATCCAACCAGATTGGATAACCGAAGCAAGGGATGAATGAAAGAAGGATGAATAAGTGTGGACTCTCATTCAAAAGTTGCAACAAGATCCTGATACATCTAATACATTTAGTTGGAAAAATGATTCCTTATGGTACAAAGATCACTTATATATTTGCAATAATTCCCAACTAAAACAAAAGATTCTTTTGGAATTGCACACTTCTCCTTTAGGAGGACACTCGAGATTTTTAAAAATTTACCACGAGGTGAAGAAATTTTTTTTTGGGATGGCCTTAAATATGATATTCAAAAGCTTGTGGCGGAATTTTTGGTTTGCTAGCAAAATAAAGTGGAGACAATTAAGATCCCGGGTCTTCTACAACCTTTATCCATTCCAAGTCAACATTGGGAGGAGAGTTTAATGGATTTTATCATAGGTTTACCTAAGTCCGAAGAAAGGAGTGTCATCATGGTGGTAGTTGATAGACTTACCAAGTATGCACACTTTTGTGCATTATCTCATCCATTTAAAGCAAGTACAGTTGCTACTGCATTTATGGAAACAATTCAAAAGCTACATGGAAACCCTAAGATTATTGTAAGTGACTGAGATCCCATTTTTACAGGAAATTTTTGGACGGAATTATTTTCTTGTTTGGGTACTCAACTAGCTCATAGCTCATCTTATCTTCCTCAATCCGATGGTCAAACAGAGATAGTGAATAAATGTTTGGAAGGATATCTCCGTTGTTTTGTATTTGATAAGCAAGCACAATGGGTCAAGTGGTTACCTCTGGCTGAATGGTGGTATAACATTTCCTTCCATATTGTAGCAAAAATGACCCCATTTATAGCACTTTATGGATATCATCCACCATCCATCGCATCTTCTTTAAGGGAAAATGCTAGGGTTCAAGCAGTGGAGGATCACATCGAGAATCAATAAGAAGTTCTCCAACTCTTAAAGGATAACTTGAATTTGGCACAAAATCGAATGAAACAACAGACAGATCAACATCGTAGTGGGAGAAGTTTTGATGTGGGAGACTGGGTATTTTTACGGCTACAACCATACAAACAAATGTCCCTCAAGCAAGCTAACAAGGATAATAAATTATCACCAAAATACTATGTTCCTTACAAGGTTTTGCAAAATATTGGTACTATGGCATACAAATTGGAGCTTCCTGCTTCTTCGCAAGTGCATCCAGTTTTCCATGTTTCATGCTTAAAAAAGGTTATAGGGGACAAATTTCCAATTCAAACAATATTGCCAAAACTTGATGAGGAAGGAAAAACCATATTTGAAACTGAAGCAGTCACAGAAACAAGAACTCGACAACTATGAAATCAATCAATTTCAGAGTATCTCATCAAATGGAAGAACTTACCCAGGGAAGATTCTACATGGGAGGATGAGAATTTTGTACAAAAGCACCTGGAGCTACTCAAGCGTTGAGGACAACACCTTTTTGAAGGAGAGGAGCATGTTAGGTCCTTATATTACTAGTATAGTCCCTTATTGTTGTTAGTTTAACCCCCTTATTGTTATTGTTGTAACCCTGTAACCCCCATATTGTTATTATTGTGCCCTTAAATTATTATTGTAAGGTCGGCTAGGATTACATTGTGGCCCCATGGACTCCTATATATAGAAAGGAGGTTTTGTCATTTGTATCATCCAAGAATTGTTCATTCATGTAATGTATTGGAGGTTGCCCCCTCGAAGTGGCTTATTTCTAAGGCGTTGATATCTCTTTTCTTCTCTTTTTGGAGCTGGTTTCACAAAAAAATCTCAATCCAAAGGAGATTTCGGTCAAGGGGGAAAGAAGAAAGACTTGTTTAAAATAAAGTGTTTTCAATATCATGAATGTAGGTTTTAACCCTGTACAGAAATTATCTGCAAACGAATTCTTAAAAACATAAAATAAGCAATAGTGAGAGCATAAAAAATAAAACAAATATACACAAAGATTTTTCCCCTAGATCCCAAATCGAGACTACTAGCTTGATTTTTCATTATATTCCTTTTAGTGTTACAACAGATATATATACATGTCGAAGCATTCATAAACCCCAATCCATTAACCCTAGATTAGAACATAACCATAGTTCCCTTGACCGGATCTAAAAAATACCAGGGGCCGGAAACCATCATGCCTCGAAACCATGTGCAAACCCATGCACAAAACCATAGGCGAGTCTACCCACCTAAAATAAGGTAAAAAAATAAAATCCCGGGGCACTGCCCTGGACCTCGCGCATGGGGCTACCCACCCCCTACGAAGCCCTAGATAGGGAGGGGCTACTGCCCCCCTCTGACCCCCCCACCATGCACAGTGCAACGAAGGGGGAGCTGTCGCCCCTGCTCGGCCCCCCCCCCCCCCCGCCCCGTGCTTGCGACTATTCATGGAAAGAATATAAAACGTACCCAACATTCTCCCACTTGTTGTTTTCTTTTCGCAAGGGACCATAGGAGAGATTAGTCATTAGTCCATCCCTACAATACCCATTGTTTCTCTACACCAAGAGAAATTCTGAGTGCTCACAAACTTCGTCAATGCATCATTCTTCAAAGTGTACACCTTTACCAAAAACACCTTTTTATCCTCAACCATATCTCTCACAAAGTGATATTGAACATCAATGTGCTTTGTATTTGAATGATAAGCATCGTTCTTAGCCAAGAAAATTGCACTTTGGCTATCATATCCTTATAGCTTGTTGCACCAACCCCATACTTGAACACAATCTCTACAACCAAATTTCTTCCTTGCTTTCATGAGTGATTGCCATGTATTCTGCCTCTGTAGTTGAAAGAGCAACTGCACACTGTCTTTTACTCATCCAACTGACTGCTCCTCCAAATAGGTTAAACACATACCCACTTGTAGATCTTATTTGGTCTATATCTCTAGCCCAGTCTACATAAAAAAAACCACAGATGTCCAAAACTCTGTCCAATCTTGGTCTTCCCTGGTAGCACAAGCCATAATCACTAGTGCCACACAAATATCTGAAAACCCACTTCATTGTTGTCCAATGATCCTTCCCTAGTTTTGACATAAACCTATTCAATACTCCCACTGCATGTGCAATGTCTGGTCCAGTACAGACCATTTCATACATCAGGCTACCCACTGCACTTGCATATGGAATATGAGACATGTCCTCCTCTTCTTCTTGTGTCTTGAGACACCGTTCAACAGATAGCTTTACATCTAAAGGAATAGGAACCTTCACCAATTTACTATCTTGCATATTGAACCTCTACAATATTGTCTTGACATACTTCCTCTGGTTTAACCAGAGCTTCCTCTTTTGCCGATCTCTCTTAATTTCCATGCCCAAAATATAGCTTGCAACACTAAGATCCTTCATGTCGAATTTGTAGAACAATTGGGTCTTCAAATCTTGGATAATTTCTTTGTCATTTCCAATCATAAACATATCATCCACATACAAGACCAAATAAATTACATGGTCACCAATTGATTTAAAATACACACAGTGATCCTCTTTGATTCTGGTGAAGCGAAGTCCCAGTACATAGGTATCAAATTTATGATACCACATCCTTGGTAATTGTTTTAAACCATACATAGACTTTTTTAACCTGCATACTAGTTCTTTCTTACCCTTCACCGTAAAGCCTTTAGGTTTCTTCATGTAGATTTCCTCTTCCAAATCCCTGTGAAGAAATGTTGTCTTCACATCCATCTGTTCTACCTCAAAATAAAATGTAGCAGCAACAGATAAAAGTAATCTAATGGAAGTAACCTTGGCAACAGGAGAAAAAATATCACCAAAATCAATTCCTGGTACCTAGGAATAACCTTTTGCTACCAGCCGAGATTTTTATTTCTCCACCTTGTCTTTTACATTCATCTTCTTCTTAAACACCCATTTTCTCCCGATGGGCATCCTTCCAGCCGACAACTCCACCAGATCCCATGCCTCATTTTTATGAAAGGATGCCATTTCATCAACCATGGCCTCCTTCCAGAGTTTTCCATCCTCTAAATCCATTGCCTCCCTGATAGTTTTGGTATCATCATGAGTGATAGTTAAAGAAAAATTTGAATAGAAAGCAGATGGACTATACCTTTCTATCTGCCTTCTTTCCCAAACTTATCTTCTCATAGATGGATTTTGTGGTTCTTCCTCTTCTGAATATTGTTCTGTTGTAGAGTCTGATTCATCCTCCTTTTGTTCAAACTCTATCTTCTTGGGTTCTTTTGGTAGGACTTCATGTTTAACAACATATTTCACCTCTCTAAACACCACATCTTGGATGTACACAACCTTTCTTGTCTCTGGGTTCCAAAGCTTGTAACCTTTTAAACCATCCTTATACCCAATAAATATGCACCTTTCAGATTTATTATCCAACTTGGTCCTTTTCTCCTTTGGAACATGTACATATGCATCACATCCAAATACCCTCATATGTGAAAGAGAGGGTTTCTTGCCAATCCATACCTTGTGTGGAGTCTTATCCTCCAACGTTGATGAAGGTGATCTGTTAACCAAGTAACATGCAGTCTCCACTGCCTCTACCCAGAATTCTTGTCCTAACCCGGTACCATTGAGCATGCTTCTTACCTTTTCCATCAACATTTTTTTCATTCTTTCTACAACTCTGTTTTGCTGACGTGTGTATAGAGTAGTCTTCTACTGTGTTATACCACACTTCTTGTAGAACTCTTCAAATTCCTTCTTGCAAAACTCTCCACCATTATCTATCCTCAGTACCTTTATCTTCTTCTCTGTCTGGTTTTCCACTAAAGCCTTAAATTATTTAAATTTGTCAAAGACTTCATATTTCTTCCTTAAGAAATATATCCATGTATTCCTTGAGAAGTCATCTATGAATTAAATATAGTACACATACTTTCCCAATGATGGAACCGACATAGGTCCAAACACATCACTGTGCACAAGCTCTAATATATTGTTTGCCTTCCTAGCACCAGAAGGAAAACTCACCCAATTTTTCTTCCCATATACACAATGTTCACAGAAATCGAAACCCAGAGAGAAATTGGACATATGTTCTAACATACTATTACCATGCAATATTTGAAGGCCCTTCTCTCCAATATGTCGTAGCCTTTGATGCCATAGCATGGTCTTTCCTCCAGAGACCGCTAGGCTTTTAGCTCCACTTGCAAGAACCACATAACTGTTGCACCCATCAATAACAGTACTACCCTGAAGCTTGTACAGAGTTCCAATCTAAAATCCCTGCATTAATACCAGTGCTCCCCAAACCATCGTGCAAGTATCTTTCTCGAACATTGTTTTTACACTTGAATCATCCATCTTGCTTACATAAATTAGATTTATGGCCAATGCAGGAATATATATAACACTAGGAAGTGTTCTAATTCTTCCACCTTACAGCTTCAACTTGACTTTTCCACGTGCGGAAATTCGGGCCTTCCTATCACCCCTTAAGAATACATCACCACCATCATACTTCTCATACTTGCAGAACTACCCCCTATGGGGAGTGAAGTGAAAGGATGCACCTGAGTCAATCAACCATGCCTCACAATCCCCACCTTCATCTGAGGTGGTTTTTGCCTCTGCAGACGGAGAATAATTAGATCCCTTTCCTTTCTCGGGAGATTTAGATCTGCAATCCTTTTTGAAGTGCCCTTCCTTTCTGCACTTCCATGACACCTTTACAGGCTTTCCTGGAGATTTAGATCTCCCACTCGAAAAATTATTTTTGTTTCTATTCTGGGACCTTCCTTGTATAGATAAGGTATCTCCATTCTGCCCCTCCATATTTCATCATCTCATTTCCTCCAACAGCAAGGCTGAGACAATTTCATCAAAATTCAAGGTAGTTGTATTGCTACCTATTGCAATAACCAGACTGTCCCACGAATCTAGTAGAGAAAAAAACAAATTGATGCACTTATCTTCATTTGATACTTTAATATAAATAGACGACAACTAACTTACCACAATATTGAAGGTGTTCAGATGCTCTGTCATAGAGTCTCCATCCTTCATCCTTAGGTTATACAACTTTTTTCGTGGGAACAATTTATTCACCAGAGACTTAGATTCGTACAAATTCCATAACTTGACCCACAAAGTCTTCGACGTAGCTTCCCTAGATACATTCAACAATATTGAATCTGAGATACACAATTGTATTGTGCTCTTTTCCTTTCAATCAAAATTCGCCTTGACTTCATCTGACATTATCGTTGGTTTAGTACCCAGATCTACTGTGATCCACTAATATTTATCCACTAGTAGATCCTCCATCTTGAGCTTCCACAACTCAAAAATCTGACCATTAAATTTCTTGATCTCTATCTTTCCACTGCTCGTCATCTTCTTTCACCACAAGAATCGATCCCCCAGATCTCCCACTGAACAGGGTCTACCACAGGCCTAAGCAAAAAACCCCTTCGTACCAAAGGCGTCCCCTTGAAGTCGAAACAACTCTGATACCAAATGTATGTTTTTAACCTTGTAAATATCTGCAGACGAATTCTTAAAAATAGAAAATAAACAATAGCGAGAGCATAAAAAATAAAACAAATATACATAGGGATTTTTCCCCTAGATCCCAAAACACAACTGCCATCTTGATTTTTCATTATATTCATTTTAGTGTTGCAACACATATGTATACATGTCAAAGAATTCATAAACCGCAATCGATTAACCTTGGATTAGAACAAAATCGTAGTTCCCTTGACTGGATCTACAAAATACCAGAGGCCAAAAACCAGCATGCCCCAAAACCATTTGCAAACCCATGCAAAAAACAATAGGTAGGTCTGCCCACCTCAGTAGGGTCCAAAAAAAAAATTCCTGGGGTGCTACCCCAAACCCCACACAGGGGACTAATCGTCCCCCCTGTGACCCCCCTGCTGCACCTGGCGCAACAAACAGGGGGTGATGCCACCCCCACTACACCCGACGCAACAAACAGGGGGTGATGTCATCTTCACTGCACCTGGCACAATGAACAGGGGGGGATACCACCCCCCTGTGACCCCCCCACTACACCTAGTGCAACAAATAGGGGGGCTATCGCGCCCCCCACCCGTGCGTGCGACTATTCGTGGAAGGAATATAATAGATAACCAACAATGAATTAGGACAATATTCCATGAAGTGTCCACACAAGAATTCAAGAAGGAAGCCCTAAGGAGGAATGGCAGGTGAAGTTATAAATTCACATTTCGAGCTTGATTTTACCCTCATTGCATGCATGGAAAGCACAATGATGGGTAGTATATGGTATCTTGATAGTGGTTCCTCATTCCATATGACAAGCAACCGAGAATTTTTTAGTGACTTGGAGGAGAAAGACCTCCATATGCACATCGATATGTGAGATGATGAGAGGTATAACATTATCGACATTGGTACAGTAACTTTTTAGAGGGAATCTGACTCCCCTCTCTGGCTCAAGGACGTGATGTTTGTTCCGAGTCTAAAGAAGAACTTGGTTTGCATAGAAATTTTGGAATACATTGGCTATGATGTGATATTCAACAAAGGAAAGGAATTACTAAGGCACATCACCACAAGAGAAGTGAAGAAGATAGGGGTTCAGGTGAAGAACCTCTACAACTTGGATGTGGAAGACTATGCTACTTTGAGAAAAAAGGAAGAGAATATGCAAAGGCTGAGATGTTGACGAATTATGGCATAGAAGACTTTCCCATTTTTACCATGGAGCTTTGAATATTATGCAGCAAATCACAACAGGACTCCCCAATGGAGCACTAGAGCAGCAGAATACATGCAAAAGGTGTGCCTTGGGGAAGCACACAAAATTGACCTGCAATGATTGGGATACTAGGGCGCATACAATCCTTGAAAGGATCCACTCTGGTGTCTATAGACCTTCCATGATAGCCTCCATGACCAATCACATGTATTATGTTATATTTGTAGATGATTTCTCATGCATAAGAAAGACCAGACATTCTCCAAATTTGTTGAATTTAAAGCACCTGTTGAGAAAGAAATTGGCATGAAAGTGAAGGCTATCATGAGCGATAACGATGGTGAATGTGTGTCGAATGAGTTTAAAAAATTCCATGTAAAGGAAGGCATTCGACGAGAGTTGATAGCACCCCATAACCCACAACAAAATGGGGTGGGTGAGAGAAAGAAAAAAAGTATTGTGGGAGCTGCATGGGCGATGCTGCATGATCATAGCCTACCTCTACACGTGTGGGTTGAAGCATGCACCACAACAATATATGTGCAAAATATGAGTCCCCATCGGATTCTTGGGACAAGTACACCAAAAGAAGATTTTTCAAGGAAGAAATCATATCTGTTAGACTTCAGGATCTTTGGATCATCAGTTTATTATCATGTTTCCAAGGAATCAAGGAAAAATATAGAGCCAATAATAGATTTGGGCATATTTCTAGGATAAATTGATACACCTCACAACTATGGGGTGTACCTTCCATATCTTAAGATGACAGTTGTTCGTAGAGATGTGAAGTTTGATGAGGAGAAGACAATGAGGTGTTCCCTTGAGAGGGAGCTTTAGTTCCATTCAGATGAGGATATTTTGGCTCAAATGGACGAATATCAATATGTTGTGGACTAGCCACAAGCAGAGGTGCATAGGGTGGAGACACCCACTCATGTAAAGACATCTAGAGAAGGAAGTAAGTGCACCATGGAAGCTAGCATATTATTGCATGATGCTAGAGAGAATGTGGGAGCACCCACATCACAACGTGAGTAGAGGAGTTCATCAGATCAGTGCACAAGCTACCTGGATTTGATGAGTGAGCTAGTAGATACATAACCATATTCATTTGAGGAAGTAGTAAAAAAACCAGTGTGGGTTTATTCCATGGTAGAGTAATATGATTCCATTCTCAGAAGCAGTGTTTGGGAAGTCCTCCCAATTCCAAAGGACAAGTTAGTGGTGGGTTCAACATGTATCTACAAGGTGAAGCTAGCAGTAGACGAAAGCATCGAGAAACATAAGGCTTGAGTTGTGGAAAAGGGCTTCTCTCAGGTGGAGGTAATTGACTATGAAGAGACATTTTCTCCAGCAGCAAGGTTCTCTTCTATCGCACTTGTAGTGTAGATGAGATGGAAGATTCATCATATGGATGTGAGGACAAAATTCCTCAATGGAGTGATTAAGGAGGAGGTGTAAATTGAAAAAATGGAAGGATTTGAGACCTTCGATAGAGATTTGCATGTGTGCAAACTCAAGTGAGCATTTTATGGATTGAAACAAGCATCATGTGTTTGGTATACCAGGATCGACATCTATTTCACTAGGTTGGGTTCACCAAAAGTGAACTAGATCCAAACCTTTATAATGTGTTGTTGAAGGTAAATTGTTTATTATATTATTATATGTCGATGATTTTATTTTAACCAGTGATGAGAAGTTGATCAAATCTTGCAAAAATGATATTGCAAGAGAACTTGAGATGAATGACATGGGACTCATGCATTATTTCATCAGTTTGGAAGTATGTCAATGAGATGGGGAACTATTTGTCTCTTAGGGAAAGTATGCCAATGAGATGTTGAAAAAGTTCCACATGGAGAGTAGCAAAATCGTGGACACTTCTCTAGTAGGTAGTTGGAGGAAGGAGGATACCACTTAAGGTGAGTAACTAGAGGCTACTATTTACAGGTATCTTATGGGTTCACTTATGTATTTGGTGAATACACGACCAAACACGTGTTATGCATTTAACCAACTTATTAAAGCATTGGTTAAGCCAACCAAAATGTATTGGAAGGCGACAAAACATGTGTTGAGATACCTCAAAGGCACTACTCAGTTTGGACATTGGTACAAAAAGACAACAGGAGTGAAGTTGCAAGGCTTCAAAAATGCAGATTGGGCAGGGAGACGATCAGACAGGAAGAGAAAATCAGGAGGAATTTTCAGTGTTGGGTCAACAACAGTTTTTCGATATAGCACAAAGCAAAGATCAGTTGCACTTAACTCAGTAGAAGCAGATTACATGGCTACGAGTCAAGCAACTTGTGAAGCTATATAGACGAGGAAGATTCTTGTTGGGTTATTTAGTTACATTATGGATCCTACCATGATTTACTGTGACAATCAGAATTGTATCAATTTCTCTAAAAATCCATTTTTTCATGAATTATTCAAGCATATCGACATCTAGTATCACCATCTACGAGATTGTGTGGAGAGGCAGATCATGTTGTTGGAATACATTACTACAGAGGAACAAGATTAAAATATTTTGGCAAAGGATTTTTCAAGAGAATTTTTTTTTTTCCATAGAGGAAGGATTGGGATATCTAATAATCCCTTTCTTGCTAAGAGGGAGTGTTGAAAATGAAACAATAAATTTCTAATTTAATTTCCCATTTAATTAAATTAGGAGGAAATATAAATTCCTCATCAGCAGACAACTTGAATGAGTTAACTGAGTTTTTATCCCTTAGATAGCTTAGTTAATTCGATTTGGGGGATTAAATTGAGTTGTGTACAATGATTCCTAAATTTTAGGGGCCTAGGTTGAGTTAATTTCAGTTGTAACAATTTAATTTAGTTAAATTGAGTTAATTTCAGTTAAACTAGTTCCAATTGTTGGAGGAACTAGTGGGAGGTATAGCAGTGGGGTGTAACTTCAGTGTTTTACCAGTTAACTAATCAATCAACCCACATTAGATCATGCATGCATGAAATTTTGGATTGGAGTTCAAGGGAAGTGTTCTATTAGTTGTAGAATTTTCCAGATTGTACAAGTGGCGCAAGTAGTCAAAGAAGGGCCTAATGGAACTACACAATTCTCAATGAGAAATTTCCCTAATTAATAGGGGCTAATTCTTCATCAAAAGGCACAAGGAAATAGGATATTGGAGGCTAGGAAAATTGGCTAAGTGTTGTCCAAAGTCAATCAGTTAGGCAAAGGATAGAAGATACTTGTGCAAGTTGTGCTCAAGCGTGAGCAAGCATATTGTATTCATCCAGATTATTTGTTAATACAATACATATAGGAATCGGTTTTGAGTAGTTGCTTTCCCCTAGATAAATGTATGTGTATGTGTTTTGAATCATGATGCATGTTTTTGATATGTGTTCTCGATTGTGAATTTCTTCCATGAATGAGTAGAGTAGATTTGAGTCTTATATTTTAGTACATTACATGAGCAATTTTCATCTACATTAAAATTCTACAGATAGTTGGTATCAAAGCCACTTTGATGAAAATGGGAATTTTTTAGCTAAAGGAAGTTGATCTCCAAGTTGAAGCTTGGAAAGATGTATTGCAGGTTGTGTATGGTGCATACTAGATAGTAGGGTTAATAAGCAAAGAGATTGGAAGGAGATACAAAGGCAATTGAAGAGATGGCCTCTCACCAATTTGAGATGGGAGATGGAATCAAATCTAAAAATATGGGTGGGGACATACTTGAAAGGATCATGTGACAATTTGATGGGATTTCTGGCCAAATCGACAAAGTTGATAATCTACCTAACATGATCAAAAGATTAGAGGAGGACGTGGGGGACCTATCTATGGTGAAAGATGAAGTAGTTGAGTGAGTTGAGAAGTTGGAAAACGAGATAAAGAACCTTTCCATAGTGTAGGGAGAAGTTGAGAATGAACTCTCAGCTAATTTGAAGGAGGAAATGGAAGTTTTGAAGAAAGTTGTTGGACTGGGATCACCTGGAAATCCAGTTCATGTGAAGATCAAAAAGCCGAAATCGTATGATGGTGCAAGAAATGCGAAGGTGCTTGGAATTATTTTTTGGGACATGGAGTAGTACTTGGATCATTTCAGGATCACTTCTAAGGAATTGAAGGTGAATATTTTTATATCATTCCTATCAAAGGATGCAAACATGTGGTGGAGAAGAAGACCAAAACAAATTTTCCTTAGCAATGTTTTTGATGATATCACCACATGGGAATAATTAGAGGCATTGATGGCTCACTTTGGTCCACAAGATGAGACTTGGGATGCAAGGATGAAGGTGAAGTACATGAAGTAGACTGGAAGTATGCAAGCTTTCATACGATAGTATTCGAGTTTGATGCTAGAGATACCAGACATGGAAGAGAGAGATAGGTTGTTCAACTTTGTAAGTGTATTAAAACCTTCACCTTAGACTTAGATAACGGGGTAGAAGGTTCAAACCCTTGAAGAAGTGATCACGACAATAATTCTTTTGTATTACCAAGCAGGTAAGATGGAAGGAAAGGAGTATCAAGGCTAAAAGAAAAATAAGAAGTCTAAAATGGGAAGGAGAAATCTACTAAGGAAGATGGTCTGAAGATAGGTGGAAATACAAAGGGAAAGAAATCAATGATATGTTGTTTGTATGATGTTGAACACATGGAAAATAATTTTCCAATAAGGTATAATTCCATGAAATTGATACAAGTATAAGAGAAGTAAAGGAAATAAGGGTCTCATGCATATCTTGGTGTTATGCATATTTTGGGAGTTGCTAGCATAAATAGAGTTACCGATAAATATGATTCATAAAGGAATAAGCTAAACTTTGTAGGGATGAATGTTGGTGGCTATATTGGATATTGGAGCTTATCATAACTTTATGAAGGAAGGTGTTGTGAGGAAGTTGGGATTAAATTTTCCCTAACTCAAGCATCATTTAAAACTGTGAAATTGGAGGGAAGCAAAGCCCTTGGGATCACAGAAGGTGTACAAGTGAAGACTGGAGGTTGGAAAAGAAAATTTGACTCTACAAATATTAGGATGGATAACTATGAGGTTGTTCTTGGCATCAAATTTATGTAGAAATTTTCTGTTTTCCCACCCCGGTTTTCAGTTTCACCTTATTTCTCCAATTAGTTAAATGCCCTTTCCCATAAACTTACATTCAAGAAGCTGGAAAATAAATATTTGTTGAAAACACAAATTCTGGAAATTTTTCAGAATGCTGGAAAATGCATAAATAAAAATCAGCAAGCTTAAAACAGTCATTCACACATTTTAACACTGATATTTTTGGTCAACATGACCCTGGAAAAACCCCCTACAACTCTTGGGGAAAACCAGTTTGAGAGCTCCTTCTTATTTCTGAAAAATGCTTTTTACAGTGAGAGAAATATTCAGAAAAATAAGCAAGTAATATTTTACAACTTATCTCGTTTTCCATGCTTAACCACAGCCTCGGAAAATGTGCAATCAACAAAACTGAACCAGCAATAAATGTTGTATAGATTTCCTTGAAAAATGTGCCTAGAAATTACAGCATTAATTTATGTTGTACAACCTCCTCTTTTTGTGTGCAAAACAGAAATAAATGTTGTTGTACGGCCTCCTTGGAATGCATGCAACTATATTAAATGATGTTGTACGGAAATTTGCCTCGATTTCTGTGTCAGCAATCAGTAACTGGCTGTACGGCCTGCCTCGATTTGCATGCAGCAAAACATCAAACTTCTCCCTCAAAATCTGAGCCCAGAAAATGATACGACTGCCTAGGAAAACATGCCAAAGGCTGCTGTACGGATTATGCCTTGGAAATCATGCCAAATCTTCCTTGAAATGTGTGCCAACTCTGCTGTACAGACTTGCTGAAATATTTCCTTGGAATGTGTGTCAATTTGCTGCCTCCTTCTCCTCACTGCTCAGAAATATCCCTTGCTCTCTTGCTCTCCTTCTCCCAATCTGCTCATGAAAGAATGAATGACCTTTTCCCTCCTTTTCCTCCTTTAACCTAACCCTAAGTGACTTTTGGGGAATCCCTAAATCCAATGGCTGAAATAGATTGAGATCTAGGGCTGAGATTAAATGCTCATTTAAATCTCACTTTCTATTTTTAATTCACCCCACTTTAATAAAGACCCACTTAGTCATTTATTTCCAAAGTCACTTTTCCTTTCTAATTTTACATTGACTTTATTAAAGTCACTTTAAAATTAGATTTTAGTAACTTTATCACTTAAAGTCACTTTTAAATTAGATTTGACTTTATAACTTTATAAAGTCACTTTAGGAGAAAAATTAAATTCTTTTTGGACACTTTTCCCTAGGCCAAAGATCAAAGCCTTAGGGAACCACCTGTCCTCCAGTACCAAATTTCAACAATTTATGATTTAAAGGGAAGATGTGCTAGTGCCACATTTGGGTAAACATTCATTCATGACGAGAAGGAAGATCATATGATCGTTCCTACTATTGGAGGATCGACTAGAGAACGCAAGGTGAAAACTATACATGTGGAAGAAGGGTAGCATTAGGAAGATGTTGTTCATGAGAGATTGAATCTTGTAGAGTTAATGCTAATTAGAAACATGGATTTTATTAAGGAATTTTCATAATATGTTCGGCATTTGTCAAATATATTAGAGGTGAGGGATGAACATACTTGCACAAATGGGTTCAAGGTTGTTGCCAAAGTTGTTGAGAGGATTGATGCCAATATTTCTACCAAGTTTGAGAAAATAAGAGATGAGTATCACGACTCATACATGTGAAGGTTAAAGGAAGAAGATCTTAATTTTTGGATTTGGATGTTAAGTTAGGAAGAGGATGTCGATGGAGATAGAATTGTGGATCGGGATGAAACTACGGGGACAACTATATCCGACCATGATGTTGTGAGTGCTTTGATTTATGTGTTGTATTATCCTTCTTCGATGAGACTAATTATGGATACACACTAGGATTACCTCCAAAGTAGATATCTTATGACATTTTGAGGAGTGGGAAGTCACACAACTTCCCCACCCCACTTTCATTCTGAAGGGCATGAAGAAGATGGGCTCACCGTCATTTGTTGAAGATGGTGAGACCCTTGGAAGTTAAGTGTTTTTTAAGGTTTCTACATGATGAGTAGAGTTAGAGGATTTATTGAAGGTTAAAGATATATAAAAATGTTGGAAAAACCATTGACGAAGGCATGAGGATGTGCATCTTATGAGTTGGACACAACAGCTGGATTATCTACTCAACTAGTCTGAGTCATGACAGTTAGTAGTGTGTAGAGGCATGTTGGAGTATGAAAACAAGTGTTTGCATTTATGAAGTTGGATACTTAAGAGATATTCCTATATGAAGTCATGATCCTTGACAAAGTTTCATGGAGAGGTAGATAGTTCATGCGGAAGGAACAATGGGATATGAATGATTATTCCATGGTAATGGAGATGGTGACACTTCATCATGGATTGTGCTTGGTAAAGAAGTTTTCCAAATGGAATTTTTTTGAGGATGACAAATGTTTAGAGTGGGAGAGGATGTAGACCGTTGACCTTGATTGCACCTAAAAACATGCCCAAGTGTTGAAAAACCGAAGGCTTAGTTGAGTTGGTGGGACATGACACCCGCACAAAACCGGGAATTCCTCATCAAACGATGTGAATGCGAAATATGGTGAGTTTTAAAGAGGGCATTGAACAAAGGAAAGTAGACCCATCAAACTAAATGATATATAATGCATGAAGGCTAACACGCCATCGAAAGACTTAGTGTGCACGATGGACTGAGGGACTATGGGTGAAGGTGTGTGCCCAAGGCGTGCCTGCAAGAAGGTGAGGCATCGAGTGACATGCCCATGCTACGGGTGTTGAGGATATGTTGTGTGCATGAATAAAATGCGAGGGGAATTCATGAAATAACGTGCAATTAAAGTAAATGACTTGGGTGATATGTGGGTGAGCCGATGCATGAAGGGGCATCATGTTAGGGCTCTCTACCCATACGATCGGTTGTCCATGCTTAACAATGAGACGTTGGATGGTTGCTTTATAAAGACACAAGTCAAGTCGGTAAAGTTAATTCGGTTGGGTTGGCTTAATGAAGGGACACACCCCTCGACAAAGGGTGATCAAATGTAAATGAAGGAAAATGCATTTCAATTGAGACAAGAAGTGGCAAGTCACGAGACAAGTTTGAGGAAGATGCAGAGTGAGCAAGAAAAACAAAGAAGTGAACCAAGGAAACAAATGAAGGAAATTTGAGGCTCTCCCTATGAGCCTAGATGTGCACAGGATTTTAGTTCCTGGTTGTTTGGGCTTCATCGATGCTAACTCTATCAAAATTTGTGCATGGGTTTGTTTTGGGTTTGGTTTATGGTTGAGGTGTGAGCCTTAGGATGTGCACAAGACTTTGTAAAGAATTTTGTGAGGGAATTGTGGCAGCGAACATTAGGGGTTCGCCAAATGAAACCTACTTTATATATAAAGTTTTATATTGAAGTAATAAAGAAAAAGGGGAATTTTTTTTTTGGTAATCCCCCCTCCCATATTATGAAAGAAGCTGCAATTTTGTATATTTATATAACTATTTCACATTGGATTTATTGTTTAAGTGTTCCACAGTTGGTTACTGTTAAATTATTATTTCTATATTATACTTATGTTCATTGATAAATGAAGTAAAACACTTAGTCAATTCTATTGAAGAAAATCTAATTGAAGGGCTATTACATTGACTTGGATAAGTCACTATTTCTGCAAATAAGTTTATCAAGTCACTACATGGTACATAGGCTAGAGGGGTAGTGGGTATTAGTAAGCCTAAGTTGGTCAAGCCATTAGGAAGAACATATGTCAATTCCACATGCCCTCAGTGGTCTAAGTGGTGTGATCATCACGTGTTTGTGACACCGACCCTAATTTTAGAGGCTAGTAGTCAAACAATCATGATCTATGATTTTACATATTTTAAGTGTTTTTAAATATTGGAACATTCATTTTCTATTTATAGTGTTTAATTATTCAATTTTGTTGGATACATCATCGTGAACTAATCTAATTCTTGGGTGCATTACATGTGACTTTTTGACATTACGGTTTGCGGGAGCCCAATCCCAGTCCCCATTGGGGAAAATGCAGTTCATTTTACAATTTAAGTATCGATATTTTGATAAATTCTTTACGTAACAAAGATTATTCTTTGGGACACGACTTAGTATTCAATCCTCATTCCAATTTATATTACTTTGTTTTCGAATTCTAATTCATTTTACCAATTCTGAAAATAATTTTGAGATAATGTTTTGGATGAGATGTTGTATAGGTGTGAATTATGTAACGTTGTGCAAAAACATTAATTGAACATATGTTTTCGATAATTTTCTTTGAGATTCTATATATTACCTAATTGTTTGTAGATTCCAAATTATACTTAGTGCAAGAGACCATTTATAGAAGCGTGTGGAGGGGGGGATGTTTTTGTTACTCGCTCTACACACTCGTTCTCCCGCAAAACACTCCTTCCTCATACGAATTACAAAGACATTTTATTTAACATTGGATAATAACTATTTAATTCAAAAATTTCATATCACAAATGCATTTAGTGTTCAATAATCTCTAATAAAAACAAGCTCACATAGACACAATAGTGGGGACAATTAATCGCCCACCTTTATTTCATACCTGATATACACATAACCGAAAATTTTCCTTCCTCAAACTTGGGTAGTTCGTTTTACTATGAAATTCAAAATATGTTATATGTTTTAATCGTTTAAATTTATGCAAAGTGTGGAGGTGCGAAAGAAGTTGATTCACTGTGCTTCTTTTGTATTTGCACACAACTGCACTTTTGCACTCAAAGCCACCAACATAGTTATGAGAACCAGACATCGAACCACCCACAAATCAATTTCACTAGAGCTATTTTGCATCCTGATATCAAATAAAATGCGCCCACACCGACATAGTAGCGTTCAAATTTGATCACCCACCCTTATTTCGAAGGTGTGAACATTGCAGATGAAGGTTCTTCACATGCATTAAAAAGAAACTCCATTTAATATTGCATGATAAGCCAAAAACACTAATTATTAATTCAACGTATTAATCAATTAATTAGTAGTTTTGTCATATTAATTCACGTGGAGAAGAAGAATTTTGTGGGAGAATGGGTGTGCAAGACAAGGAACATAAACTTTCTTCCGCATTGTTCTATATCTCAACACACGTTTATACAATAACATATTAATCAATTAATTAATTGTTTGGGATTATTAAAGTTTTGGAGATGAAATATTTGTGTTACATGTATATCGAGTGTGAAATAAGGTTCAATGATTAACTATTGCAATGGGATCGTTTTATTTGAGCTTCTCGAATACTAAGTACATTTGGGACTTCACATCTTTCTATTGAATAGTTATATTAAATCTAGTGTTCTTTTTTATGCATATGCAGAAGTAATGGTGTGCGGGAAAATAGGTCTGTGAAATAAGGAACAAAAGCTTTAATTCGTAATAATCATGTTTCTGGATACATTTCTCATCCACACATTTCTACCACAAATATCCCGTTTGTAGAATACTACATAGTAATTAATTATTTAGTGGTTTTGGGTTATTAATGTATGTGAGGAAGAAGTGTTTTGCGGGAAAATAGGTGTGCGGAGAAAGGACCAAAAAATTTCTTTGGCAATGTTCCTTACCTTCACATACATTTCTACAAACTACAAATTAGTCAATTAATTGGTGGTTTTGGCCTATTAAAATTTGGGGCATGAAAAATTTTCTTATGTGTATATCGACTATGAAATAACGGCTCTAAATATTAATTCTATTTGTTCTCTTTGTAGGTGCATTGGTAAGATGTTAAAAATAATATATCATGAATAACATATCATCTTTAGTTAGTATATAATATGTATGTTGAAAATTTAAAAGGTAATGTGACAATTGGAACCGTTAGTTCTAGTTATGTTGTTTGTAGGAGCACTGGCCAAATTTTTATCATGCAATTTCTAGCATACACAATTTCGACACATGTTTGATTACTTTTGGGGGGAGCTAGTTACAAAAATATTTGGTCTTTGGGTTGTACGATGATCATTATGGTAATTTCATGACGTGAGGGATTTTCTCTGCAGGCTCATTTCAAATTCAAGTGGAAAATATGTAGCATTTTTTTGAGGTAAGCGGTGTGTCCTTCCTTCTATATGGGAGTACAAAGATCTTTTATACAATATACAATAACCCTGTAACAATGATGTGCATATTTCAAAAATCAGATAATATGAGAATGTTAGAAACGTTTATACAATATACGATACCATTATGTAGATTTTACGTTTGAATTGTTTTCATGCTATGAAATGAGAACCTCTATTTTTTCTTATTTCTATATATTTTATCTAATTCAAATATTTAGAGTAGGGAATATGATCACGAGTAGAATAGTAACAATTAAAGACAATGATAACTTTTCTAAGAGGTGTGTTTCTATTCAATTTGGAGCTTGATTATCTTCTTTATTTAGATGTATCGTCGCGTTGGACCCCTGTTCTTAACGGGGTGGCAACGCCTCCCATTGTTTAATCACCGTCAGGGTAGTCCATGGGGGGGCTAAAAACAGATGTAAAATTTCCTTGTAAAATGTTGTAATTTCGTAGTCAATTTGGGTCGTTCATTAGGAGGATGATATGATGATAGAAGTTATGTTTAATTAGAGTTTTTTCCCTAGAAGGAAACCCCTCTGTTCATATGAGGGTATTATATTATGGTTGTGGGTAGTGTGTGAATTCTGAGCGAGAAATAGAAAGGGGGATTGTGTGAGAGAGTAGAGGATATTATAACGGATCTGATGTAGGTTGTGTCGCTTCATTTTGCTAGATAAAATAAAGGAAGGACCGGTTGTTTCTCCCTGGACATAGCCAAATTTGGGTGAACCACATATATCTGTGTCTCTCTCTTTTTGTATGTTTTATGTGTTTGTATTTCTGCATATCTTTATGTGTTCCAGTTCTCTGTAATATATATTTTTCTAACAGTTTCTATTCTATTTATTGCCACTTTATTATTACATTATACAACTCTCTTTTTTTTGCTATCTTTTTTATGTAGCGTAACTGAAAATAATGTTTTTACAATTTTCAAGAAACATGTAACACTCATATATTTGAATCGAGGAGAACAACTACAAGGAAAAAGGCACTTTGAATATTTCTATAAAATGTTTGTGCATTTATACATTTGTTAATTTTTCATTTTAATATATGTAACAAAAAACTATAAATTAGAATTTGTCAAAACTAAAATCTATTTAGTATTTCACCTATATGCATAGAAATTCGATTCTATCTAGTAACTATCAGCCTTATATTAGAATATACATTAGAAATGACTTTGCGATGTCTTGTTATATTTTCATAGCCTAATTCTTACTAATTATTATCAACTATAATGTCCTTTTAAGCAGTGATTTGAGTGCAATATTTGTGAGCACGCAAAAAATATCAAATTTTGAACCGACCTCAAATAAATATACTATCAGTGATGTGATGAAAAACATGGATGAAGAAGTAGAGATGGAAATGAGAACCATTATAGAAGTATATATCATAGGAGATATGATGAAAGGAGTAGAAAATATGCAAGAGATATAGACAGAAAGGTAGTTGTGTCCAAGTTTAGCTATCTGTATATCATATTTCTTTTTTATTTTCTTGAATTAATTTCAATTCAGTCCTTATGACTACAAAAAAAAATATCAATTCTATACTAGTGTTAATCAAATATATCAATAACAACATAACAAGAATCATTTTCCATGGTGTTGTGTTAGTTATATATCAAAATTTTTTGGACAAAGTGTAATTGACAAAACTAATAGCCCATGGAGAATTGACATATAAGAAGGCCAAAAGTATAATAACATTTCTTGTACCAACATCGTTTATTGAACAACACGAGGAAAATTTTATTACAAATGTTGGTGTTTCTATTAGAAATTTTGAAATAATTCCAAAGCACAAATATGATAGTGGTAATCCGCTAAATAGATTTAACATTGTATATATAAATAAAATAAAATAAATAAATAAAATAAAAATAAATAAATAATTAATTAATTAATTTTAAAAATATATATATATATATATATCCTTTTTCCAAAGAGTACCAATTTTTCCCTAATATGATGATTGCAAATATTTCTCGTAGACAAGATCCATTTCCATTTGGTACAAGTGGTGCTATAGCAATTCCAAAAACACAAACATGGATGTAATGTGTACTAGAAATATAAGATGGGAATGCAGATCAAGATAGGGCAATAGTAAGCTTACATCTATTTGAATGTTTCAATGATAGCAAGTTATTGTTTGTATCTTATATGGTTACATGTATTGTTTTACAAATTACATACTTGACAAGTTCAGTACACGAAAAACTTCTTCTAACATATCTTTCAATCTAAAGACAATTGCAAGAAAATGTTTTTCTACTCATATTGCAAAAAAATGTGGTTAAAAACAAGAAAAAAAATTAGGAACTTCACAATCCATGTTCATATGTTCATTGAAAACAGAAAAGAAAGTGGAAATTCTGAGAAACTTACTTTGTTCACCGAGTGGAGTATGCACGATAAACTCTATAGAGTTTACCATGCATACTCCACTCGCTTGAGAAAATTTATTTCTTAGGTGAGTGGAGTATGCACGGTAAACCCTATAGATTTTATCATGCATACTCCATCACCAAAGAAAGTAGTTTTCTCATACTTTCCACTTTATTTTATGTTTCAATGAACATGGATTGTGAAGTTCATTTTTTTTCTTGTTTTTTAGCCATATTGTTTTTTAGCCATATTTGGCTTTAAAGATATGTTGGAAGAAGTTTGTTATGTGCTTGAACCTACCATATATGCTAAGTTTAAAGTTGTTAAATCTTGGTTTTATATATCAATTTTGCAGCACTTGCAAGGAATAATAATGACAACTAGTTCATGCACGAACACGTTTGAAATTGTATCTGTGAAATACAATAGTACAATTACAACTACTGGAACTATGGTTTTTTTGACGGTTGAAAATGTCTCGCCAATAGTAAGGGGATCTCCTTAGTGCAGAATCCCAAATAGACTCTACACCATTTGGTTTAGGGATCCCATCCAACATGTAGGACCGGTTGCCATTAAGTTGGTGAAGATGGTTTTCAGACAGGGAGGGGACTCACTGAAAAGGAGAATGCACAAATATTTAACAAACACAAGTTGGTGATTGAAGAATGCCCATGTGAATAGAATACCATGAATAACGAAGTGAAAATTAAAGCATGAAACTTAGGAAAAGAATTGTTAGCAAAAAACTACCAAGATCATACTTATAACAATATTCACTTAACAAATGAGAAACAGTTCACGATGGCTAAGCATTTCATTTATAACACATGCACATTCCATTAACTATTTAAAGAAAATATCGACAAAGAAATTCATCAACATAACTTTAAAGTTAGAGCATCATATACAATCTATGCATTGTAAGGAAGCTTATAACACAAGAGAATACATGAGTAGAAAGGTGCAACAAAACTTGCAGAAGCATTAATTCATTTGAAGGGACCATATTCATAGCACAACCACACAGGAAACTTTCATCGGATTCAATAGTGAGATCCAATAAAACTTCTTTGTATTCATCAAAAGACATACATTCAATAAGCAACAATGTCTCTCTCTCAAAAGTACAAAACCAAAAGGCCTTTACAAAATTGCTCGAAGTTGTGCATATAGGCTGAAATGACTCTTGGGTTGCCCATGACCCTTGGTCTCCCTTGACCCTTAGGCTGGATTGTGACTGGGGTCACTTGCGACCTAGATCAGACTACGATCTAGGGAGGGATGCGACTTAGGGGAGGTTGCGACTTAGGGTTTATTACACTTATATTTCAATGAGATCATACAATGAAAAAAAAATCAAGATGACTTCTCCTACGCATCAGTCCTATGCAAATGACCAGATGATTGACAATGTTGGAGAATCAACCTGTAATTGCTCTTTTAGAGGTATGCCACACCTTGTAATTGAAAGCTATCAGGGCCATCTGAGGCATATCTTCCCCATGTCTGTTCAAGCATTCCAGCGTGTCTCACACCAACGTGTCTCTTTTTTCACTGATCTGGTTGGATAAAGTAGCCAAATTCGGGTAAATCCTGACCAAATCCACTATGTACTACGTGATGCTCTCCTTGGTTATTTGTAGGTTAGTTGAGCTGAATGCACATGTGATTAGATTGATGAATGCCTATATTCCTCGGAATACTTCCTTGCGAATATTTTGATCTGTCAATGTTCCCATCGGCCATTGAATCTATCCCACTAATGAGGTGATCATAGGTGGACATGACTCTGTCCACATCCTTGGCTAGATTTTCACAGGATTGACTCTTCATGCACAGTTTCACTTTATCATTTTGGGCAGCGATCCAATCTCTCTTACGCAAAGTATCCAGAGCCTTGGGATATTTCTCACACCATTCCAGGATGTTATCTAGCATTGTAGAGACTTATTTTAATTGAGCAGACTTCTTCCTCATATCTGCTTGTATTCCTGCTATATGGGTGACCATTTGATGCAACCTCATCATATCTTCATAGACTCGTACCATGGTCCCGCCTAGAGTATTTGTTTCACTTTTAATGGCAGCTTATAGCTCGCCTGTGTGAGCGAGCGTTAGTTGCAGTGCCTTATTTTCCGCCTCTAAATCATTCTTCTCTTCTTCTTCTTGGGAAACCTTTTGTTCAGCCACATAGAGTCTGTTATGTGAATTTTCTATCTGCGTGCTCATCCTTCCTAAATTCTCCTTGGTTGCAACTGCGAAATAGGTTCTAGCCAAAGCTATAATTTTAGGGTTTGTTCTAGTGTCTAGAACTATATCCTTTTCTGTTGTTATTGCTAAAGGTTCAGTTGGATTCCTGGCAAGGAATTTTCTTCTTTATTACCTGATCGTACGGTTGACCTGGTCATAGGATAGCCACGTTAAGTCCAGTACCTCGTCTACCCTCTCCTCTGAAATGCCTAGCTCTGAGAGGGGCAGGTGACCGCCTGTGATAGGAGTAGCTGGGGGAACTTCAAGTGGAGGCAGGTATTCACATTCACCAATATGTAGTTGTTGTGCCCAGGTCCTTTTGCCACCTCTGCTAGTTCCCTCTTACTGCCTTCTGACTTCTTCTTCTTTGTCCTTCCTTTCTACTTCCTCCCTTTGCTTTTCCTAATCTTCTTGTTTCTTTCGCTCTTCTTCTATAGCCTGTTCCTTCCTCTTCTTCTCTTCTTCCTCTTTCCTCCTTTGTTATTTGGCCCTCTTGTGTTCTTCTTCCCTTTTCCTTGCTCATACTTCTTCCTCTTCCTTCCTCCTTAATTCTTCGGCCTATTTCATCATCTGTTCTTCCTGTCATTTTTTTTTGCATCGCTCCTCTTCCTCCCACCTTTGGCTTTCCTCCTTTTTTTGTTGGCTTAATGTGCCTTGAGTACTTTTAATTTCTTCTTCCATTTTCTTGTTAATTTCTTTCTTCTACCTCACCAGGGAAGCATTCCGTTTTTCCAAGGTTTCATCATCCCCTTCTCCCCCCAAACTAGTTGGGGAATCAATGAAAGTGGTGTTCGTGGGTTTCCTTGATTGGAAAGAAGACCCTCCTGTGTGCGTCCTTTTATTCATGGTCGTGGACCTTTCCTGCAAACTTCTGTTATCTTGGGATTGTTCTTCTCCTTCAGGTTCTTCACCTGTACCCAATTGTTTGTTTACGTTCTACTAGTTCCTCACTTCATCTTCTTGAGTCGCCTTCGTATGTTGATAAGACTAATTTAAGTTGGCCTTCTTTCATTAAGTTGGCGCAATCCTTTCTGGATCATAGGACTGAGATCTTAGGGGTACGAACCAAAATCCTTTCATTCTTTTGACTTCAGCTTCTACCTCGTTGAAATTTTCCACTGTGTAGGCTCTAATGATTAGTGGGATGGTCAGCCATGGTTTCTTCTTTCCTTTGATAAATGTTTTAGAGAATCTTCCAGTCATCAGGTAACAAACTTCTTGTAACAACAAATTTTCGGTAACAAACCTCAGAAATGCTTAGGGCACCTTAAATTACCCAAAAGCCCTCATGTAGGTGCCCTCTTGTATGAGAAACCAATGTGCTACCTTGATCACTGTCTCAATTTCTCTCCTCGACATGCAAGGTAGGTCTTCTCCGAACTATAGCAAGTAGAGTGCAGTGACAAAGGATTCTGATATCAAGTTGAGATATTTTTTGTATTGTGAGTCCCATAATATCCTTAAATCCTTATGGATTTGGCCCTTGACTATTGGGTCCTAGTTGTGGGGCCACCGGTCAAAACGACATCTAGCACATATGACATCTAATAGATATGAAGACATGTAAAACGCAGATGTTAGTCCCTCTTCTGGAGCTTGTGCCACTGATATGTTTTCTCTCAGTGTCAATGTGAGTAAGTTGGCCCAATTGAATATCGTACCATGGGTGGCTACCGCATGCATCACAGGGACCCATGTTCCGTTAAAGGTGTTGGCGTCTGCTCTCCCATACATCTGACACATCATGGCTGCAATGATTCGATAAAATTTCTTAAGGCCTTTTGTCTTGTATTCTTGGTCCTTCTTTCCCTTGAACTTAGAGGGATCTTGCCACCGACCCCTCATTGTGTTCTGAACTGGAACATCATGTGTTGCTAACCACCGGGCATTGAAAGACTCTTCCTTCTCTGGCATCACATAAGACACTTCAACGTCCTTGGCAGATATGTTGGTGAATGGTTTCTTGATGTGATCCATTATAACCCAATACTTGGAATCCATTTTATGCAAGATCCAGTCGATGACTTCTGCACATGGGAATATCAGAGGGTGTGTTGTGACATGGTGTAGTTTTGATCTCTTGAAATTTATATATACTAAAAAATCCTCTTGGTCTTTAGGAATTTCCTGCCTTGCAAACTCATGGTATACATCATACCATGTCATCTTGGTATTCTTTAGCAGTCGCATGCACACATTAAAACATAATCAATCACACATGTAACACAGTATGTAATGGGGAAAACATACAGCTGAAAACCCCCAACTATTTGTATATTATAATGATAGATAAAATGTAACAATCATAGTACAATACTCCTCACAAGTACTCAGTACTACCTCCAAAAGTTACACACAAACTAGCTCAGATCTGAACAAGTCATAGGTTCAAATCTCCTCCACTGTCTGCCTGCCTCTACTACGCAATCCAAGATGAGAATAGATGAGATCCAAGTTTGAATCTCCTCAAGATGTACTGTGCAATCCTCATTAGAAATCTCAATCAATGATTGTGCAATTCTCATGCACAGCTATAGTCACAACTGATAGTTGACTCACCCTTTCACCCACCTCTAACACTTGTCTCCACTAAACTGTCCATGCACTGAGTTAACTGATGTATTCTTTAGTTGATTTATGAGTTAATAATTAGTGAATTAATTAATAATTAATTCACACCACTCATCACTAGTGTATTAATCATTTTGACTAAATACAACTAGTTCAACTAAGTTAAACCGAACACAACTCCATCAACTGTCTCATCAACTCCACCAAACTCTGCCACATGAGTTCTAACTGAAGTCAACCATGCAATAGCTCAACTAAACCCTAGGAATAGCGTAATTCCTTCTGTCAGATTCATGTGCCACATCCGTAGCTCGAACTGAAGTGCTGCAAGAGGATAAGATAATGTTTATAGTCCAAATATTATTAAGAGCTAATAATATTCGACTAATCTATTTTTAGACTGGCAGTCTAAAAATAGACTCCGCCCAGTATGTCTAAAAATAGAAGTCCATCTATTTTTCCAACTTGACCATCCCTCCACAAATAGCATCCTGCAACTCATAGAATCATGATCGACATGTCTAAAAATAGACTTTGCGACAAAAATCACCTGTGTGGTCCCCACCTAGTTTTGGTGATCACTTTCCAACTAGGATTAGGAATGATGTTTCAGGATGTCTCCTTCACTGTTTCTTGTTGCAATCTTCAACACTCCCTCTCAATAAGAAAGGACTGTCTTTGCATGCGACATGCAACTCCATGCATTCACCCTGCAATCTTCACAAGCGCCATGCAACTCCATGCATCTGATCTGCAACTCTTCTGAAACTGAATAGGCTCCAAACAACTCAATCATTCTGATGCATCTATCATCAAAGTCTTCGACTTCTGCTGGTACCAACTTCACATGTCATCAGGAACCACTACGTTGTTGAACTCTTGCACCCATGCACTCTACACTTGCTTTCAACTCTGATTCGCGCTCCAGTATCTGACACTGTCACTTTGATCTACCTGCATCAATCCAACTGATCATGCTACTGCTGCACTGTGGGCACCTCGTAGCCAGGTTCAATTCATGAGATCCACACCATCTCAATGAATCCTACCTAGAAATATCCTCTTGGGATTACTCATGCATGTCGCCCCACCTCTCACCTGGTGGTATAGCTGCATGCACTCCCTCTGCCCATCTGGCACAAAATTTCTCTGCATGAGTGGTTTCTTCCACTCCATGATCCTCATCTTGTGGCTGCTCCACATCCCGAGGTTCACTCTTGCTTGCATGCAAAACTTTCTCCCTCTCAAGCATCAATTGCATGTCTCTCTCGCACTTCCCAACAGTAGGAAGCTCCATAGACATCCCATCTACTTCAAGTCTATAGAGATTCTTGGCTCGAATCCCAACCTTATTGACTTGTCCTATTTCCTTGTACCGAAGGAAAACTTTTCCTTCACTAAAGACAACATCATACCATTTATCCTCTAACATTGCGACTGAGATCAAATTCTTCTTTAAACCTGGAACATGCACTACATCTTGTAAAAGAATGAGTTTACCTGACTCCCTATGAAAGGTTATGGTACCAATGTTTGGCCGATTGTATCGGCCCATTTTCGCTTAACTTCCAACATGCAACCGGAGATCTTTCTCCACCAAGTCATCAAAAAGATTCTACATCTCCCGTCATGTGAAAGGAAGCACCACTATCAAAATACTCACCCCCCGATCCCAATGCACTAGACACCATGCAGCGATCAATGAGAAGTCTGCCTCAAATTGTGAGTAAGAGCCTCACCACCGCAACCCGGCCACCGCTTGTTCTTCTTCTTCTGTGGAAAATTCGTGGCTTAATGCCCATGATCGTGACAGTGAAAACACTTCACTTTGGACATGTCACTCTCTTTACCATCCGCACCGGATTGAGAAGCATTCTTCTTTCCCTTCCCCTTCCTTGCTTTGGCAGCCAAAGCACAATCTTCTTCATCAGATGCCTTTGATGAAGATCCGTCCCTGGTACTCCGCCTTATCTCCTCTTACACAAGATCCGACCAAAGTCGCTCCCATCCTGGCAATTTCTCCCGACCATTGACAGAGTCCTGATAGGAATGCCAACTCTTCGGAAGCCCAAGGAGAGCCAAGCTCACCAATTCATCATCATCCACACTAACTCCTGCACTCCCAAGCTCATCCCTACAGTGGACAAACTTTGTCAAGTATACCGGAATAGTGTCATTCTTCTCCATCTTTATTTTCCTGAGTTTATCCTTGAGCGCCAACTTCCTTTGGTCACTCTTGCTTTGGAAAAAATCTTTCAAATATTTCCACATCAAGAATGGAGAAGCTTTACCATGCAGGCTGGATACTATGTGATCCTTCACGCCCTCCAACAGAATCCTTCGACACCTTGTTGTCTTCTTTTTCCAAGCTTCAATTACAGCAGCATCATTAGAAGTAGGCTTTGGAACTTCTTTCTCTATGAACTCCAACAACCCATTATCTTCTAACACTGCCTCCATCCTGTCTCTCCATGCAATATAATTCGATCTTCCTTCAAGGGCATACTCCAATCGCAATCCGTTGAAAGACATCTCAACTTTGACACCAAGAAAACACTACTGCAAATTCGAATTCCACCAGCTCAAAACTCAACCGCTCCTGATTTGTCAGAACAAATTATTTCTAGCACAGAGATCGACTGTAGGGGCATTTACTGGATATATCACCTTTCAAAGAAAGGATGGATCCAGAGGCTACCTGGCCCACTTACAGACTCTGTCTACCGAAATAAATTTGTAATCACTGTGATGACCAATCTTCGCTCTGATAACATGTAGAAATTTGAATAATAGCTGAATTATTCACCGAGATTATCCTGATTTCACACTATTTAAGCTTCATGCATAATACATAACCTCTTCTACAATTTATCATCAATTTGCAGAAATAGAAGCAGTCGCATGCGCACATTAAAACATAATCAATCACACATGTAACACAGTATGTAATGGGGAAAGCATACAGCTGAAAACCCCCAACTATCTGTATATTATAATGATAGAGAACATGTAACAATCATAGTACAATACTCCTCACAAGTACTCAATACTATCTCCAAAAGTTACACACAAACTAGCTCAGATCTGAACAAGTCACAGGTTCAAATCTCCTCCACTGTTTGCCTGCCTCTACTACGCAATCCAAGATGAGAATGAATGAGATCCAAGTTTGAATCCCCTTGGCTTGTACTGCGCAATCCTCATTGGCAATCTCAATCAATGTGTGTGCAAATCTCATGCACAAGTATAGTCACAACTGATAGCCACACTTACCCTTTCACCCACCTCTAACACTGGTCTCCACTAAACTGTCCATGCATTGCAGTTAATTGATGTATTCTTTAGTTGATTTATGAGTTAATAATTAGTGAATTAATTAATAATTAATTCACACCACTCATCACTAGTGTATTTATCAGTTAGACTAAATACAACTAGTTCAACTAAGTTAAACCGAACACAACTCCATCAACTGCCTCATCAACTCCACCAAACTCTGCCACATGAGTTCTAACTGAAGTCAACCATGCTGAGCTCACCAAACCCCTAGGAATAGCGTAATTCCTTATGTCAGATGCATGAGCCACATCCGTAGCTCCAACTGAAGTGTTGTAAGAGAATAAACTGAAGTTTATAGTCCAAATATTATTAAGAGCTAATAATATTCGACTGATCTATTTTTAGACTGGCCGTCTAAAAATAGACTCCGCCAAGTATGTATAAAAATAGAAGTCCATCTATTTTTCCAACTTGACCATCCCTCCACAAATAACATCCTGCAACTCATAGAATCATGATTGACATGTCTAAAAATAGACATAGTCTAAAAATAGACTTTGCGACAAAAATCACCTGTGTGGTCCCCACCTAGTTTTGGTGATCACTTTCCAACTAGGATCAGGAATGATGTTTCAGGATGCCTCCTTCACTGTTTCTTGTTGCAATCTTCAACAGTATCTATTTCGAGGGGGAAATCGACCTTGCAACCTGGTGACCTCATTCAGGTTGTTGCATCCAAAATTCGCCAATGATCGAGTTTTAGGAGGGTTGCGACTTTGCGACTACACTTAGGCAAAAATGATGAAAGGACAAGATCAGACCATTAATCATGTTATTACCGGCTTCAATATTGAAATCCATCGGGCGAGGGGACTGCCTAAGGTATGTAAAGGTTGTCTAAGCGGAGCTTCCATTATCATGGATCTCATCAAAGGCAGAAGGGTTCTGAAATTTCAGACTTGTGCCAAATTTTAGAAGGTAGTTGTAGCGGTTACAACAATTGGTGATTCACTGGTAGAACCTCAGAAAATCTGCTTTCAATTTTTCTCAGGTGGCGAGATGGCTCTTATTAGGTTCTCATTCCATTCTTTCGGGTCCCACTAGCATTCTCTTCGCACCTTTGTGGATTGGTTGGCCCTGGATGCATTGACTCATATTGTTACACTCCATGTTTTAACATCTCGGTGACTCGACATGGGGGTCCGAGTAACAAAATGAGCTTTATATAGTTCCGTATAATTTATATGTCTCTTGTGTTGCTTCGCTACCAGTGAGCCTGAGTAGTACCCTGGTAGAGTCACTGCATAGAAACCACAAATGTTTCTCCACTGCCAGCGAGCTAGGACAGTGTCGTGGCGGAGTTGTTGCATCACCTCTCTACACAGGAAGCCTTTCTCAATACTTTACCCTTATTTGTTTCATTTGGTTATATCACTTATTCGCATGTGTGCATGGCACTTATTCTTTGTGGCAATTATTTTTTTGGGCGAATGAGGGATCCTAAATTATTTTACTTTGCAAGAGAGGTTGTTTCACGCTTTTTTTTTGAGAGACTTTATTATTTTTCCCAAAAAAATATTTGCTCATCGAAATTATCTCTTTCCCCTTTGTTGATTTTTCCATATCACCCGTTCATCTTCAAATGCAATTCCGCGTCAGTGTTCAGGGTTGGCTGCTCACACTATGATATCCCGATTTAGTTTAGTTCCCCGCAACATGATATTTAAACTCCTACCTATGCCAGGTATTCAGGATTGATTAGTCGCAAGCAGAGATCTAGGCACAATTTCCCCGGTTGTGTAACAACTACATCCACCCTCAGAGTTTGGGAATTAGAGAGAGAAATTCCTAAAAACCTACCTAAGACAAGTTCCTTATTGAACACAATGGGAACAAAAAAATAATGTATCAAACAAAAAAGGAAAACAAAAAATCCAAGAGATGTAGGGAAATTAAATCAACAGATGTGAAAGAAAATGAACAGACTATGGTACAGGGTGTGGAAACAGCCCTAGGGATGTTAGGTGAAGTAGCATTTGAGGTCATGGCCATTTACTTGGAGAGTTTCCATCCACCCTCCCAAGGTTTGCAACCTGTACATATATTGGCCAATATTTTCTTTAATTTGGAACGGTCATGTCCACAAGGCTTGGAACTTAGCATGCTTCCCCTTGTCCTCATGGGCCTTGTCCCATTTGAGGACTATGTCGCTTACTTCGAACTCTTTGTTCTCGATGGAACTTTTGTCAAACCACATTTTGATTCGACTTTGGTGAATGGAAAACTTCTCTTTAGCCTTTTGTATTTCCTCTTCTAGCTTAAGTAGGGTGTCTATGTGGGCCTGCAAGATGGGGCAAGGGGTGCCACGTAATTCTTGAGATAATTGAAGGGTAGGTAGGGAAAGATTAGGGAGAAGGATGGCTTCTTTCCCATAGAGTAAGAAGAAGGGAGAGTTCCCAAGAGAAGGTTTTGGTGTGAATCAGTCAGACCACAAGGCGTTGTTGAGGGCATTGTTCCAATTTCATTGTTGGGATAGCAAATTATTATTGCTAATACATATTTGGTTCTTGTTGGTTAACTCGGCTAGCCCATTACCTTGTGGTTAATAGTTGGCAGATTGCTTCAAAACGATACGATTTTTGAGAGCAAAATCATATAGCTTAAATGATGAAAAATATGTAGCGTTATCAAACACAAGAGAGGTTCGAATGTTGAACCTGGTCACGATGTGTTGATTAATAGAATTTATTACTTCTTGATCGTTGATTTGGCATCACGGTACAACTTCAACCCACCTTGTGAAATGGTCTGTAGCTGTAAGGATATATCAATTTTGTTTTAAGGACTATGGTAATATCTCTCTGATAACGTCTAGAGCCTATTGCTGAAATGGTTCCTCTACTGCAATAGACTACAGCGGAGAGAAAAACCAGGCTTCCCTGCCAACACATTTCTAACATAGGGTGCATTTGCGAGCATAGGCGTGAGCATCCTTTAACAGGGTAGGCCAATAGAAACCAACTCTCATGACCTTGTGTGCTATGGCATCACCAGCACAATGCCCCCCATCCAGTCTGTCATGTAGTTATTTTAGGACACGTTGTGTGTCCTCGAACTCTAAACATTGTAACAAGACATTGTTGTCATGCTTGCGGAATAATCCGCCCTGTAGCAATTGGTAGGCGGTGAATTTAAGCCTTATGGCTCATTTATGTCTAGCTGTCAGGGTCAGATCCAAGGTCCCTTGACCAATATATTTTGTGAGGTCTGAGTACCACGATGGTGCGGCTGACGTGTGTACATAATCTGCTTATTAAATTTCAATTTCATACTCCCAACACTCTCCATCGTCATTTTGCGAGCCAGCAGCTTCAACGTCAAACTTGCATAATCTATGGCCTTTAACTGTATATGTGGTCTTGAACTCTAGTTCATACTTCTAAAGACAGGCTGTCCAATTTCCCCATTGCTCACCCAGATCTTGATGCACGAACAATGAACGGAACATTGGGTGAGGGAAAAAAAACTATCACACGGTTCTTCAAGATATAAGGCCTAACATTCTTTACCACCTTGTATACTGCATATTCCTATTTTTCTATGTTTGGATAGTTTAGCTTAGAGCCTTGCAACCTCGTGCTCATGAATGAGATGGATCATTCATCATGAATATCGTCCTTTTGGGCGAGGACGGTTTCCAGTGATGAGTCTGAGTCAAAAGTGTACAAGACAAAGCCTTTGCTAAAATCTGGGCTATACAGGGTTGGGGCTTCTACAATGGCCTTCTTGATATTTTCAAAGGCTTCCTTCTTCACCTGATTCCACTTGAATAGTGTGCCCTTCTTGATCACGTTTTGTAGGGTTTTCACAATCTGGGTGAAGTTACATATGAACTTGTGAAGGAAGTTGATTTTTCAGAGGAAAGATTGCATATCTTTCTTTCCACTCTGTAGGGGAATTTGGGCAATGTCTTTTATGCGGTCCGAGTCAATAGTGATGCCATCATTGGATATAATGTGGCCCAATAAATTCCCTTCTGAAAGCGTGAAAATAATTTTCTTGGAATTCAATGAGAACCCACACTTTCAACATCGCTCTAAAATATGTTTTAGGTGGTGTAGATGGTCATACCTTAGTTTTGAAAATACTGTGACATCGTCCAAGTATACCATGAAAAATTTTCCCATTAATATTTTGAATGTGATGTACATGTCCCTCTTAAAGGTTGCTCCGACATTGATTAAACCAAACGTCATGTGTCAGAATGTGAATTTTTCCCACTTTGTTTTGAATGTTATATTCAAACGGTCAGGCTCGGCAACCAACACCTGGTTGTATCCTGAAAACCTGTCCAACAAAGAGAACATTTTTGAACCCAACACAATTTAAAGAATCTGTTACATGGGGGGAACATGGTATTTATCCTTTTCTGATGTTCAGTTTAGGTTTCAGAAATCCATGCATAATTGCATTTCACCTGACTTATTACGTACGAGGACCAAAATGGACACCCTTGTTGAATGTCTGACTTTGAAAATAATGCAGGTATCCAAAATTTTCTTGAGTTCCTTCTGAACTAGTGGTTCTAGAGTCAGATGTACCTTTCTCAATTTCTATTGGAAGGGTTTAATGCCTTATTTCATGGGCATCACGTGTTGGATGATCCGAGTTTCATATGTCCAGGTGTGAATCCGGTACCGATATTGACAAAATTCGGATTGACATCTGCTTCAAGGTTAATCTACTCATGCGATAAGGTGGATCTTTGTACTTTGGTGTTAGGTGGCCCTTAGAACCGGCTTTTCAGATCAAATAAATTATCGAGTGAGACAACCCCTTTGGGCATGGGATTTCCTTTACATTCATTTGCTTCCTTTTTCAGAGCCATCTCATGTTCCTCCTCTTCAATAACGATGTCCTTGAACACATCAGTGCTCAAAATGAAATCCAACACATGTTTATCATCGTTGAAAATTCACAACTTAGTCACATTATCGGGCACTATAGGTTTATATAGAATTTCAATAGAAAACTAGTCCCTTAATAGGGTGAACCTAGCAGCAGCATTGGCCAGAGTATAAGTCGCGACGTTCTTCATCCTAGGAACTGACTTTATGTCAAAAGCATCAATAGCTAAAATGAGATGCCATACCTCTTGTTGAAAACCTTTTAAATGTGGTGAAAAACAATGGATGGTATTGTGTACCTTCTTGGTGATGATTTTAGAATCACTGATTACCTTTAGGCATCCAACTTTGAGATCAATATCTTTCTTGAGCCCCGGGATTAGCACTTAGTACTCTACAATATTGTTGGTACACTGGAACTCTAACCTACAAGAAATAAGAAACTTGTTCTTCCAAGGATCCATCAATATAAAACTGGCACCAGCTCCATCCTGGGTCTTGGAACCATCATAGTATAAGGTCCAAATTTCACTTTGGGGTACATCTAGGCTATAATTGTTTATAGATGGGGAATTTGGCCTAGTAGCGTTAGACGAGGAACAAGGAAGTAATTCCATTTGAGTGCCTGGGGTGACAGGTGACTAAACGGCCTGGTAGCACCCAAATGTGACCTCTGAGAAGCACATCCCTAGCTCTTCCTCGGTAGATATAACTGGCTCGTTTGTTGCTTCAAGGTAGGTGAAAATGTATTTCATGTACAACTCACTATTGACCATGATTTGGTTGTTTATTCCTTTGTACGAAAGCCACAAGTGGGACCAACCTATGGTGAAGTAACCTTGAAGCTTACTTGACTAATCTCGGCTTAGTAACAAGTCGTAAGCCTCTAGAATGTCAATGAAAACGATGTCGATCCATTCACAGACTCTAGAATCTAAGGACAGATGGATTAACACATTGTTTAACTCGCCCACAATGGGGACCTGAGATATGTCAATTTGGATGGTCCTAGCGTCAGTTTTCTCTGGTTGAATATTCAACTTCTTGCACATCGATAGAGGCATAACATTGGTTGATGACCTCAAGTCAACTAGACCATTATGTACATTGAAATTAAAAATTTTGAATGAAAAGAGGAAAGGGGTTGTGGACCCCCGAGAGTTGCCATTGATGGTATTAACAATATACTGGAGTTTGATCGCGGCATGGAAATGTGTTGAATTGCCCACCTTTGAGGAAGGGGAGGACCTGCTTGCTGAATATGGGGTAAAAAAGGATTTGAGGATCATATCACATTGGTTAGCCACCCTAGCGAGCACATAAAGTGAAATTTTAGCCTGTGTTTTCTTCATATACTCAATAATGTTATGTCTGGGCTTTGAGGGCGTAAGGCCTTCTAAGTTTTCTTGGTGTGAAGTGGGAGATGGTGAAGTTTTGGGCATGTTCCTAGTAGTGCTAAGGCTGGTATTTTCCAAGGTGGGGTTTGTGGGTTAATTTGGCTTGTTGGGAGGCATGATCTTCCTCAAGAACACTTTCCTTTTATCTTTGAGGGTATGTTCGGCTACTAGGCCCTTACTCTTAAGGTTGTAGGTATTTGAATGTTTGGCTAGGAGGGGTCGACCATATTAACCTCTGCAAAGGATTGGATCGCCTCCCTGCAGATAACTTCGAAGGCTAGGACAGCTGACCCTTTTTTTTCATCAGGAGGGAACATCTCCTCCTTAGGTGCGTCGGCTTCCTCTTCGTTATCCCCCACCGTTTGGTCTTCCTGAAGCCAATTAGCCACAACGGTCATGCTATTGATCCACTAGGGGCAGGTCCTCTCCGAGTGATATTCGTAGTGGAAAGAACATACATTATCCTTTCTAGCCTCCTCAACATTGAAATTAGCATTGGGGTCTTGAGGACACCGATTCAGTGTATTATTGTTCCTTCTAAAGAAAGGTTTTGGGGGCTTGTTACTTGAAGAAGCATCATTGGTCTTCCTTGTCAAGTATGAGACTTCATTTTTCAGTAGCTTCAAGGACTTAGCGATACTCTCGAAGTTTAAGGGATCTTTATGCTTGTCTCCTAACTTACTATTCAAAGGTTGTGACCTTTTTCTAGCTGACTTGGGTTCATCGCGGTTATCATGATGAAGAAATCCTATGGAGAGCATGTCCTTTTCGACAACAAGGGCCCCAGTGAAGTTTTAATCTAAGGTGACTTTGGCTTCACATTTAAAGAACATAGAGATATCATGTGGAAGAGCCCTAGTGTAATAATCTACGGTGATGGAGTCATCGAAGAAAAGGGTTGAAGGGAACTTGTTCAAGATAGTGGTGAAATGTTGGTTGAAGTCCTTAACCTATTCCTTCAAAGTGCTTAATTCGTTGAGGAGCATGGAAGGGATCTTATCCTTTGAGAACTTCTCGAGGAAAGTCCTCTGAAACTCTTCCCATGTTTGGATTGAAGCGACGAGCAAGGAGTGGTGCCAAGTAGCAGCCTTATTTTCGAAAGTATGAGCGAAAATCTTGCAGGCAACATCATCATATTGTACCCTCATCATTTGTAGGGAGGGGTAGAAGTTGCTAAAGTGATCTTAAGCTATCGTTAATCTCTCAAGGTTGAATTTTGGTAAGTGTTTTTCTGGGTGCCGAGGCATGTCATGAAGAGGACCCCGAAGGCCTAGAGGGGACTGAGCCATCCAGGCCATTGGCTGGACTTAGTTGGCCCTGTGAAGAGGCTGAAGCATGAGAGGCTCAGATTTACCTTCTGTCTCACTTCCAATGCCCGACCTGGAAGCGTAGCCATCCTGTTGTGATTGACTATCATTGTCATGAGGAACCCTTAAATTTTCAAGATCCATATAGTTCCTCAAATTTATCAAGCCATTGAAGTTCCTTTGGAAACGGAAAGGTCATCGATTGCAAGGTTGATTGAATTATTGGGTTTGATACTTGTTTTGAACATTTCCTTGATTTTTGGTCTTCGGGGCCCCTCCGGTACCCCATCCCAGTGGTGGGTCGTTTGTGAGGGAGCCTTCCGGCAGGGGTTGGTTGTTCTGTAGAGAATTATCCTACCAGTTTGGGTGAGTGACACTGGTAACAATGCTCCTTGTATCTTCCCTTTCGGTTACACAGGGGATTTCGGGCCTATCAATAGAGAGCCACTCTATGACATCCGTGTAGTCTTCGAGTATTAGGATTATTAACTGGGGCACTGAGTTAACTAAGATACCTTGACAGGTGAGCTGTGAATCAAAAGTGCACAGGTTGAAGAGTGAGCTCATGGCGGGGATGCCTTGCAGGCCTCTGATGAACTGATTAGTGATAGGGCACAAGGCTATCAATTGATCATTAGTGACTTCATAGAAAGGGGTCTCTTCTTCGAGGGGAGAATCCTTAAGGGGGGGGAGGTCTAGAGTTTCAAAGATCAATATCTCTGAAACGTGGGCCCATGCCTGGGTGCACAGGTGTGAAAGGAGAGGAAGGGAGAGACTCATTACTTGCTTGTTGGGAAATTTCTGGGGGAGGCCATGGGTTAGTGCATGCCATCGAGCCCTCCTTCTAGCACCAATTATGTTGACGGTTGAAAATGTATCACCAACAGTAAGGGGATATTCCTGGTGCAGAATCCCAATTAGACTCTAGAGATCCCATCCGGTAGGTAGGCCCAGTTTCCACTAAGTTTGTGAAGATGGTTTTCATACAAGGAGGGGAGTCACTGAAAAGGAGAATGCACAGATATTGAAAAAACAAAAGTTGGTGATTGACGAACGCCCTGTGAACAGAATACCATGAATAGAAAATCAGAATTTAAAGCATGAAACATAGGAAAAGCATTGTTATAAAAAATTTACCAAGATCATACTTATAACAATATTCACTTAACAAACGATAAATAGTTTGCGATGGCTAAGCATTTCATTTATAACACATGCACATTCTAATAAAGATTTAAAGAAAATA
Source organism: Pinus albicaulis (assembly GCA_034641835.2). NCBI lineage: Eukaryota > Viridiplantae > Streptophyta > Pinopsida > Pinales > Pinaceae > Pinus > Pinus albicaulis. Next base: position 1,384,350,358 of record CM076570.1, read on the forward strand.
TCGACAAAGCAATTCATCAACATGACTTTAAAGTTAGAGCATCATATACCATCTATGCATTGTAAGGAATCTTATAACACAAGAGAATACACGAGTAGAAAGGTGCACCAATACTTGCAGAAGCATTCATTCATTTGAAGGGACCATATTCATAGCACAACCACACTGCAAAATTCTTTTGGATGCAATAGTGAGATCCAATACCACTTCTTTGTATTCATCAAAAGGAATACATTCAATAAGAAACAATGTCTCTCTCTCAAAAGTCCAAAACCAAAATTCCTTTATAAAATTTCCCAAAGTTGTACATATAGCTTGAAATGACTCTTGGGTTGCCCGTGACCCTTGGTCTCCCCTAACTCTTGGGCTTACTTGTGACTAGGGTCACTTGTGACCTAGGTCGGACTGTGACCCGGGGAGGGATGTGAGTTAGGGGAGGTCACAACTTAAGGTTTCTTAAACTTATCTTTCAGTGAGCTCATACAACGAAAACAAAATCGAGACGACTTCTCCTACGCATCAGTCCTGTGCAAATGACTGGGTGATTGAATAGGTTGGAGTATCAAACTGTATTTGCTCTTTTAGATAGGTATGCCATGCCTTGTAATTGGAAGCTATCGAGGCCAGCTAAGGCATATCTCCCCCATGTCTGTGTAGGCATTCCAGTGCGTTTGGAACTAACTTGTCTCTTTTTGTGCTGATCTGGCTGGATTAAGTAGCCAACTTTGTGTAAATCCTGACTGGCTCCACTATGTACTGCGTGATGATATCCTTGGTTACCTATAGGATAGTTAAGTTGGATGCACATTTGATTGGATCGATGAATGCCTAGATTCCTCGCAATACTTCCTCGTGACTCTTTTGATCTGTCAATGTTCCCATGGATGGTGTGTGATGGGCTTCGGCCATTGAATCTATCCCACTAATGAGGTGATGATAGGTGAAAATAACTTTGTCCATGTCCTTGTCTATATTTTCATGGGATTTCTCTTCATCTGCAACTGCACTTTATCATTTTGGGTAGTGATCCAATCTCTCTTAGGAAAAGTATCTGGAGCTTCAGGATATTTCTCGCACCATTTCAGGATGTTATCTAGCATTGTAGTGGCTTCTTTTAATTGGGTAGACTTCTTCCTCGTATCTGCTTGTATCCTTTCTATAGGGGTGACCATTTGATGCAACCTCATCATATCTTCATATCCTCTTACCATGGTCTCGCCTAGAGTATTTCTTTCACTTTTAATGGCATCTTGTAGCTTTCTCGCATGAGCGAGCATTAGTTGCAGTGCCTTATTTTCCGCATCTAAAGCATTCATCTCTTATTCTGCTTGGGAAACATTCTATTCAGCCATGCAGAGTTTGTTACGTAATTCTACTATCTGTCTGCTCATCCTTCCAACATTCTCCTTGGTTTGTGTTGCAAAAGCGGCTTCAGCAGAAGCTATCATTTCAGAGTTTGTTCTAGTGTCTAGAACTATATCCTTTTCCATTGTTACTACCAAAGGTTCGACTAGATTCCTGGAAAGGCATTTTCTTCTTTCTTGCCCAATCTAATCATTTAAATATTCATAGGATAGCGGCATTAGGTCTAGAACCTCATCTTCCTGCTCCTTCGGAATTCCTAGCTCTGGGAAGGGCAGTGGAGCGCCTGTGATAGGAGTAGCTGGAGGAACTTCAAGTGGAGGTAGGTTTGCACATTCACCAAGATGTCGCTGTTATTCCCAGGTCATTTTGGTGCCTTTTTTGGTTCCCTCTTGCTACCTTCTGAATTCTTCTTCTTTCTCCTTCCTTTATACTTCCTCCCTCTTCTTTTCCTGCTCTTCCAGTTTCCTTTGTTGTTCTTTTGTAGCCTGTTCCTACATTTTCTCTCTTCTTCATCTTTCCTCCTTTTTTCTTGGCCCTCTTTTGTTCTTCTTCCTTTTTCCTTTCTCATGCTTCTTCCTCTTCCTTCCTCCTTAATTCTTCAGCTTGTTTCTTCATTTGTTCTTCCTGCTGCTTTTTTTTTCTGCGTCGCTCCTCTTCCTACCACCTCTAGCTTTCCTCATTTTTTTGTTGGCTTAATGTGTCTTGAGTACTGTTAAGTTCTTCAATTTTCTTCTTAAGTTCTTGCCTCTGCCTTGCCAGGGAATAATTATGTTGTTCCAAGGTTTCATCATCCCCTTCTCCCCCCAAACTAGTTGGGGAATCAATGAACGTGGTGTTCCTTGATTTCTTCGATTAGGAAGAGGAACTTCCTATGTGCGTCATTTTCTTCATGGTTGTGGACCTTTCCTGCAAACTTATGTTATATTGGGACTTTTCTTCTTGTTCTTCTCCTTTAGGTTCTTCACCTGGACCCAACTACCTATTTTTGTTTTACCAGTTCCTCACTTCATCTTCTTGAGATGCCTCTGTATGTTGATAAGACATATTGAATTTGGCCTTCTTGTAGTTAGCTAGAACAATCCTTTTGGGATCATAAGACTGAAAACTCAGGGGTACGAACCAAAATCATTTCATCTGTTTAGCTTCAACTTTTACCTCTTTGAAATTTTCCATTGTGTAGGCTCTGATGGTCAGAGGGAGGGTCAGCCATGATTTCTTCTTCCCTTTGCTCAATGTCTTAGAGAATCTTCCAGTCATCTAGTAAAAAACTTCTGTAACAACATCTTGTCGGTAAAAAACCTTGATAATGCATGGGGTACCTTGTATGACCCGAAAACCATGACGTAAGTGCCCTCCTATATGGGAAACCAATGTGCTACCCTGATCAGAGTCTCCATTTCTCTCCTTGACATGCAGGGTGAGTCTTCTCCGAACAACAACAGGTAGAGTGCAGTGACAAAGGATTCTGAGATTATGTTGAGGTCTTCTTTGTATTGTGAGTCACAGAATATCCATAAATCCTTATGGATAGGTCCCCTAACTATTGGGTCCCAATAGTCAGGCCACTGGTCAGAACGACATCTAGCACAGACGACATCCAATAGATATGAAGCCATGTAAAACTTAGTTTCTAGTCCCTCTTCTAGAGATTGTGCTGCTGATATGTTTGCTCTCAGTGCCGATGTTAGCAAGTGGGCCCAATTGAAGATTGTCCCATGGGTGGTGACCATGTGCATCATGGGGACCCATGTTCCGTTAAAGGTGCTGGTGTATGCTCTCCCATACATCCGACACATCATGGCTGCAATGACTCGATAAACTTTCTTAAAGTCTTTTGTCTTGTATTATTGGCACTTATTTCCCTTTAACTTAGAGGGATCTTTCCATGAGCCCCTCGCCATGTCCTGAACTAGGACATCATGTGTTGCTAACCACCCAGCAATGAAAGACCCTTCCTTCTCTAGCAGCACATAGTACACTTCAGTTTCCTTGGCAGAGATGTTGGTGAATGGTTTCTCGACGTGATCCCTTATAACCCAATACTTGGAATCTGTTTTCTGCAAGATCCAGTCGATGATTTCTGCGCACGAGAAGATCAAAGGGTGTGCTGCAACTTGCTACAATTTTGATCTCTTGAAGTTTATGTACACTGAAAAATCCTCTTAGTCTTCCAGAATGTCCTACCTTGCAAACTCATGGTAGACATCATACCATGTCCTCTTGGTGTTCCTACTGAAAACCCCAGTTGTGTCCCTGTAGGTAGGTGTTGGTGTTGGGGTTTGATCACTTTCTAGTATACTGACTTTCGGGTTCTTTTGTCATCTTCAGACTATCGAAGGTGTCATATCGCCTGCAACAAAAGATATTGAAACACAATCGAGCTCAAATTCTACGTCACCTGGCATGTTCAAGAAAAAATCCCATGATAAGGCATACGACATCGATGTAACAATATGATAGTGAAAGTAACCAATCCAAGCCACTTAATTCTGGGGTAGGTATGGGTCGTTGAGTCACCAGTAGGAAAGGTCGCACAGAGTAAAATTTAGGCAACTGTGACTCACACGACCTAAGTGGTTGGTCACAGTGATTGAAAAGTGAATATTTATGACTTTACGACTAGGTCATGGGGTCGCACAGGTTGTTTAGGTTTCAAGGTCACACCGGTCGTGAATTTGTGAGGTCAAGAATTCACGAGGTCACGAAGTCACGTTAGGGCACCTGTTACAAAATTTATCAGGTGTGACCTGTGCATGAGGGCGGAAATGGAAAAGTAAAAGCAAGGAAAATCCAAGGTTGGGTGTGGCCCTGGGCTTTGAAAAGAGTGGAAAATAGGGGAAAAGGCTAAACCAGAGGGGTTTGGGATAAATTGAGTAGTAGAAAGGTGTTTGGTCAAAACATGGAGTAAAAAGGAGAAAAGATAGCTCATGGCTAGAACAAAAATGAAGTATAGGGGTAAATAAGTTGTATACTAGCTAAGGTGAGAGAGAGCTAGGGGCAGGTGAGCACACATGATAGTAAAAATAAAATTAATAGAGGTTACAACGACTTACCCAGATAAAAACACTCTTCAATTGGGCACTCATACCACCGTGGGTGCTCTGTCGTGCAGGTTGAATGCAACCATCATGACCTTCCTGTATATAAAAGGCCAGACGTATAAGAAATAAATGCAGTCACAAGGTTCGTTGGGTTGCTAGGTCGCAACTCGCGGTGGATTCCCCTGGTGCGACTTGTGCGACTGATGTGACTCGACAACTTAAGGGGGTTGCTAGGTCACTAGGTTGCATGGGTGGCACATTTGGTTTTGAAAAGGGGGCATGACCTTGTGACCTCCTGTAGGTCGCATAGGTCGCAAAATCGCATTAGTCACAAAGTATCTATTTCAAGGGGGAAAGTGACCTTGCGACTTGGTGACCTCATCCGAGTCGCTAGGTCACAAAGTTGTGAGTGATCAAGTTTTAGGAGGGTTGTGACTCTATGACTACACTTAGATAAAAAGGAGGAAAGGACCAAATTAGACCATTAAAAATTGTATATCAGCGTCAGACTTAAATCCACTGGCTGAGGGGACTGCCCCGAGCCTGTAAAGGTTGTCTAAGGAGCGCTTCCATTATCATGGATCTCATCAAAGGCATAGAGGTTCTGAAATTTTGGACTGGTGCCAAATTTCAAAAGGTGGTTGTAGCTGTTACAACAGGTTTATTGTACCATTTGCAAGGAAAATTGTCGCTTTTTTTATTTTCGTCAATTAAACTTTATCATACATGCAAACGACAAGACTACAACATATTTTGTTCTAAGATGCGTGGAATTGGATAAGGTGTTGCATGATCTATTTTTTTCCTATCAACAATACTCTATGAAAGAACAAGTTGTTATTGATATGTTATGTATTTTCGAGATCCGTGGAATATTTACAATAAACTATCAAAAAGTGATTTTGCGCATACAATGATGGTTCTCTTTGTTTACATTTTCGAGGAATCTAATAACGATATGATTCCCTTTAGTTGCATTGTCAAGAAATCCACTGGTGATATTCTAGAGATGGCATTATTATCGAGTTGTCAAAATCAAGAAGTATTCTAACGAAAGTGTGGAGATTCTCGTTACTTGTAACTGGTAAGACTCAATTACTATTGACTAGTCACGAGGGGTGGGGGGCATCTTCACTTCTGCAACTTTTCATCTCTACAATTGCAGTATTAACACTACCTTCTACTTTCTGCTTGGATAATTTGACCATTTTCAAAGAGTGCTTTTGGTTTGTTAAATGGTTGGGATCTAATTTCATTTTATGGTTACCTGATATATAGCTATTAACATGGTATAAAAACATACTTCAATAAGTTTCTTTGTTTAAATTCCATGTTTAATATTATGCTATTTACTAACATCATATATACTCTAACATTTTGTAACATAATGTGTAGTTAGCTCATTCTCCTATATAATGTTTGTTTTTTTACATTGTTCTATTGATTTATCACATTTTCAAACTCTATGATTAGTAATACAATGTTAGAAAATATTTTTTCGTTTTTCCACCTTTCTTGTAAGCACAAGTACTATTATTATTTATCTACATTTATTTTAAAAAGCATGATGATTTAAAAATAAAATACTTTATGCTAGTGAGCTTAATATATTACTTAGATGGTTAAGTGAAAGTAATGATTTAAAAAACTAATATTCTTGAAAATATATTTCATTTGAGACGGATTTCACCATGCGTCAATCATGCTGACTTAAGAGTGGTTTGAGAGTACTGGGACTCCACCATCCATTTTTCGCATTGAGAGTTGTGTCCAAGGTGGTAAGAATGATTGCCATTCATCTAACTACTTTATCGATTTATACTTTTTCTAATTTATTTATTGTAAGAAATGATATAATTAGTAACATTGTTTGGTTATTTATATTTTTTAGGCTTTGATTTGTGAAGAACTATAACACTGGTCAAATTCTATAAACCTTCATATATTTTTTTTTTGTGTTTTTGTAATTTTAATTAAAGTTTTAAGAAAATGATGAATATTTATATTTTTTCATAAATTCAAAAATAATTTCTAATTTATGGAATTATTATTTATAATTTTTTAATTTTTGAGAAAATCTTGATGCGATATAATTTTCTTGGTGGAGGGTGATTTAATTTCGATATTTGTCAGTGTTGTCAAATTATTTAAAATAAAAAGAGGCTAATTTTGTGAGTAGTCATTCATTTGGTTAGTGCTTTGACATTGTTATGCCTGACACTGCTACTTCTCTGCTCAACGACACTAGAACTTATGTGGTTCCATGTCCCTCATGTAGGTGGTGGTGGAAGGGGGGGGGGAAGGAGGGGGGGGGGAGGGGGGAAGGGGCTGGGTGGTTGAAAAAATATGTGGAGGAAAGAGAAATGGTGTGGGAAGTATGGGAGAAAGGTTGTGGAGATATGCTAAGTGGACTATTCAAAAATCATAAGAAATTAGTCAGTTACGACTACCTCTCTTACAAATGGTCATAGATGAATGACTTACTTAACGCAGCTAAATCCCAAAAATGATATCTAATGTAACAATTTATTTCAGTGAAATTGAGTTAAGGTCAGTTAAACTAGTTCCAACTGTTGCGGGAAATAGTGGGAGGTCTAGCAGTGGGGTGTAAGTTAAATGTTTAACCAGATAACTGTTCAATCAACCTAAATTAACTCATGCATGCATGAAATTTGAGTTACCCAGTTGAGATTGGAGTTCAAGGGCAGTTTACTGTAAGTTGTAGAATTTTCCAAATTATACAGGTGGTGCATGTAGTCAATGAAGCACCAAATGGAATTGCACAATTCTCCATGAGAAATTTTCCTAATTAATAGGGGCTAATTCCTCATCAAACAATTCAAGGAAATATGAGCTTGGAGGCTACGAAATTTGGCTAAGTGTTGGAAAATGTCAGTCAGTCAGGCAGAGGATAAAAGATACTTATGCAGGTTGTTCTCAAGCTTGAGCAAACATATTGTATTCCTCTAGATTCTATGATTAATGCAATGTAAATAGGAAAGGGTTTTGAGCAGTTGCTTTCCATTAGATAAATATTTGTGTATGTGTGTTGAATCATGATGCATGTTTTTGATATTCGTTCTTGATCGTGAATTTGTTTCCGCGTGTGAGTAGAGTAGAATTGAGTCTCATGTTTTAGTACATCACATGAGAATTTTTGAATCTACATTAAATTATAAATAGTATCATAGTTAGATTCACAATAGAGAAGAGAATTTGATTTTTTCATTGCAGGAGGTTCAAATTTCAAGATCAATGTTGTAGGTTTTCTCTAGGACTAAGAAGATGGATTTCATTGGACTCAAGCTTGAGTATGATTTGGAAGGAACCACAAATTTTGTGGCACGGAAGATCAACATGGAGGAAATATTGAATGACAATGGGCTGCTAGAATACATCAAGACAAATGTGGAAAAACCCCCAACATATGATTCCTAGGATCTCGCTCAGTGGAAGAAGCATGTGGCTAAAGTGAGGAGAATCATAATGGAGGGAGTTCAAGATCATATTGTTGAGCCATGGTATTGCACCAAGAATGCTGCAACTCCTAGGGGTTGCCCTACTTTACTTTATCAACTCGAGGTTCGTATAAACTTTGAGGTGACAGTGATATATACACAACAGATGCATTATGTTCATGGCATCCTCTTCTGCTTCATGAAAGGGTGTTATTTCTTAAATTATGAGAGAAACTAGAAAGTAAATTACTGGAAGGAAACGACAGAAAGGAAACTGAACTAAATTGCTGGAAAGGAATGCCAAGAATGAAACTAATTTAATTTGCAGAAAACAAATAGCAGAAATGAAATTAATTCTAAACCACACTTAACTTGGCCAAATGGCCAAATGCACTCTACCTATCTTATGATCTATCTACCATACTCCTATCCATGAAACTAAACTATCCATGCCTTAATTGTAATTAAAAAGAATTAATTTGTAGCTTAGAGGGAAGGAAAAGGGCTAAGAGGGCTAATGGGGTGTTTAACACATGAAATGAGGTTTGGAAGTGGAAAGAGGAAGTTAAACCCTAAGAAAAATTTATGATAGCGTGATAAATGGCTTTGGAGTGGACATAGGGGCTTAAACCTTATTATAACGCAAGAAATGACTTTGGAGCAAGAAGAACTCAAAAATGTGATGGCGGAATGTGATGGACAGCAGAAGTTGCGATGTGCGATGTCGCAATCTTAACTTCGCAAGTTTAAATGGATGGCAGTAAGGACTTAACGAAATGAACCAAATGGTGCACAGTGTGAAGTGTGAAGAGTAACGTGGCAGGTCGCAAATCGCAGTATCGCAAGTTTACAAGGGTAGCGGTAAGGATTAACAGGAATAAACTAAATGGTGCATAGTGCCAAGTGCGAAGAGTGACGTGGCAGGTCGAGAATCACAATATCACAAGTTTACAAGGATAGTGGTAAGGATTAACGGGAATAAACTAAAATGTGTGAAATGCGATTTGCGTTGCAGTAAAGGTTGCAGGCGGCGATTTGCGATGTGATAAGTTCTGCAGGATGCGATTTGCGATGTGGTAAGTTCTGCGGGATGCGATGTGCGATGGGGATGACGTGGTGGTGACAAAAGCTAAGAGTTGTGATTTTCAATTTCGCAATCCCAAAGAATGAGCAGTGAGTGTTAACGGTAGAAGGTAAATAGTGCAAAGTGCGATTTGTGATTTCACAATCTCGCAATCGCAAGGAATGGGCGATAAGTGTTAAGGTAATCGTTAAATGTTGTGATTGAAAAGTGTGACGTACGGTGGCAAGAGTGTCGAGGAGCAAAGGCGAAGGTTGGGTTTTCGATGGTTCTATATGGTTTTTCACATGTTTTTCGCAAAAAGGGTAAGGCAGTAATGAACGGAGAAAAACAGAGAAGTAAGGCTAAAGAGCTTAAGGGTGTTCGAAATAAGGTAAGTGCAGCGCTAAGGTGAGAAGTAAAAGAGGGAAATGGAAGCATAAGATCAGTGCTTAGAAGTGAAGCACACCTGCGGATTCATGTATGGGAAACAGACAGAAATGCGAGATGAAATAGTGAAGGAAAGGCTTGGACTTGGTAATACAAATTCTTCCCTAAACTCGAACATAAAGCAATTTTGGCCTGTGGGAAGTTCTACCCCTACTCAAACTCTATTGACAGAGATGGGAGGCGGGGAGACTTGACCAAAGTTTTGGATTTTTTCCTCTATTTCACTATGATAAGCAATGAAAACTACATTAGCACAATAACTAAATAGCAATGAAACTTATCAGAAGCAGATCTAACTTAAATGACAGAGGAAAAACTAGCTAAATGACAAAAAGGAAAAGATAATAACAACAGAGAAGTTGAGGCACATGGATTGGGCCCTAACCCACGAGCCTAGCCATATGAACTTAATTCAATCAAATGAAATAAGTTTGCTCATTTCATAAAAGAATAACTGCATACATCTCTGAAAGTTTCGATCCCTGAATAAAACAAAATGCTTCAATAGTTCACAACAATAATTTTGGATGGAAGCGAGACTAGGAGAGACTCGCTCTTCCTAGCTCTAGCTCTGATCTATTTATTCTACAAGGAATCTACCAATGGCTCCCTAGAAAATGGTGATTAAGTCCACTGTACTCCAAGTAAACCAAGATTGAGTTCTCTCCTCTTTGAGTTGCTCGGCTGCCTCTGGAATTCGAATTACTGGAGAGAATATTTGGGATCCTTCGACTGCCTTTAAGGGTGGACAATCCTCCTATAACTTCTCCTTTATTTTTCCTCCAAGTCACTGTGATAAAATATTTATAAAAATGCTTAATAAATCACGATTTTCTGCACTCAACCTTATATTAGTCACTCAGAGTATGTTATCCTTAATCGCCACCTATACTAGCATCATAAACCCAAATAATAATAAAAATGTAAGAAAAAGAGATATAAGAAGGAAAAAAGGTGACTATTAACCCCTCCAAATATGTCTAATGATGGAGCTCATCACATATTGTCTTGAATCTCCATGAAAAAGAGACTTCATCCGCGATGTGGAAAACATTGACAGATTTGTTTGAGAACAATAGTAACCACAAGAAGTTTTCACTCAAGGGCAAGCTTCAAAGTATCAAGATGCAAAAGAATGAAATAATTCCATAGTACTTGAGCAAGTTTACATAGTGTCATGATGAACACGGTGGGGTCGGTGCTATTGTCCCTGAAAACTATTTGGTAGCTCTAGCTCTTTTGGGCCTTGCCAAGAGATGACACAATTATCAAGATTCCATAAATGGTAGAGAGAAACTACCAAGTTGGGAGTGATTATGGTACGATCTAGTATAGGAATAAATAAGGCAGAGAAACAGAGACAAGACTTCATCCAAGGTTGAGGATGAGGATAATTGTGCCTTGGATGGAAAGGCAAAGAAAGGGAAAGGGAAGAAATCCCAATCCAAAGGAGATTTCGATCAAGGGGGAAAGAATAAATACTTGTCTAAAATCAGGTGCTTTCAATATCATGAATTGGGACATTATGCCATGAAGTTTCCACACAAGAAGACAGGAAAGAAACCCTTAGGAGGAGTGGCAGGTGAAGTTATAACTTCACAATTCGAGCTTGATTTTACGCTCATTGCATCCATGGAAAGCATAATGATGGGTAGTGTGTGGTATCTGGATAGTGGTTCCTCATTCCATATGACGAGAAACCAAGAATTTTGTAATGACTTTGAGGATAAAGACCTCCAAATGCACATCGAGATGGGATATGATGAGAAGTATAACGCAATCGATATCAGTACAATTACTTTTCAGAGGGATTCTGGATCCCCTCTCAGGCTCAAGGATGTGGTGTTTATTCTGGGTCTAAAGAAGAACTTGATTTCTATTGTAGTTTTGGAAGACCTTGGCTATTATGTTATATTCAACACAGGAAAGGAATTATTGAGGCACATTGCCACAGGAGAAGTGAAGCACATCACCACAGGAGAAAAAAATTTTCTTGTTTCCAAAGAGTACCATTTTTTCCCAAATGTGACGATTGAAAATATTTATCGTAGTCAAGATCCATTTCCAGATGGGACAATTGGTGTCGTTGCAATTCCAACAACACAAACATGGATGCAATGTGTACTAGAAATCTAAGACAAGAATTCAGATCAAGACATGGCAATAATAAGCTTAGATTTATTTGAATGTTTCAATGATATCAAGTTATTGTTTGTATCTTATACGGTGACATGTATTGTTTTACAAATTAGATATGTGACAAGTTATGGTACATGAAAAACTTCTTCCAACATATCTTTCAATCTAAAGACAACTGCAATAAAATGTTTTTCTACTCATATTGCTAAAAAATATGGTTAAAAACAAGAAAAAAATTTATGAACTTCACAATCCATGTTCTTATGTTCCTTGAAAATAGAAAAGAAAGTGGAAATTCTGAGAAAATTTCTTTCTTCAGTGAGTGGAGTATGCACGATAAACTCTATAGAGTTTACCGTGCATACTCCACTCGCTTAAGAAAACTACTTTCTTATGTGAGTGGAGTATGCACGGTAAACTCTATAGATTTTATCGTGCATACTCCACTCACTAAAGAAAGTAGTTTTCTCAAACTTTCACTTTATTTTATGTTTTCAATGAACATATGAACATGGATTGTGAAGTTCATTGTTTTTTAGCCAGATTCTTTAGTAAGTTCAGCAGAAAAACATTTCCATGCAATTATATTTGGATTGAAAGATATGCTGGAAGAATTCTTTTATGTACTTGAACCTGCCATATATGAAATATTTTTAAAGCAATACATGTAAACTATATAAGAGACAGAAAATAGAAATAAGGAGATCAAGGATAGAAAGGAATTTGATTTCAAGTTGTTAAGTCTCGGTTTTCTATATCAATTTTGCAGCACTTGCAAGGACTACTAATGTCAACTAGTTCATATACGAATACATTTTAGACTGTATCTGCAAAATACAATAGTCCAATTAAAACTACTAGAACTATGAATCAAACTATGGTTTATTGTACCATTTGCAAGGAAAATAGTCACTTTGTTTATTTTCGTTGATTAAACTGTATCATACATGCAAACGACAAGACTACAACATATTGTGTTCTAATATGCGTCGAATTGGATAAGGTGGTTCATGATCTATTTTTTCCCTATCAACAATACTATGCGGAAAAATAAGTTGTTATTGTTTTTTTTTATCTATTTTCGAGATCCATAGTTTACAATAAACTATGAAAATTTGATTTTACGCATACAATGATGGTTCTCTTTATTTGCATTGTCAAGGAATATAATAATAGTATGATTCCATTTAGTTGCATTATCAAGCAATCTACTGACGATATTGTAGAGATGGTATTATTATCGAGTTGTCAAAATCAAAAAGTGTTCTAAGGAAAGTGTGGAGATGCATGTTACCAGTAACTAGTAAGATTGAATGATCATTGACTAGTCACGAGGGGTGGGGGGGGGAATCTGCACTTTTGCAGCTTCGCATCTTTGAAATTGCAATAAAGAAATTAAGGATAGAAAGGAATTTGATTTCAATTTGCTAAGTCTCAGTTTTCTATATCAATTTTGCAACACTTGCAAGGACTAGTAATGACAACTAGTTCATATACGAATACCTTTGAGACTATATCTGCAAAATACAATTGTCCAATTTTAACTACTAGAAGTATGGATGAAACTATGGTTTATTGTACCATTTGCAAGGAAAATTGTCGCTTTGTTTATTTTCATCAATTAAACCGTATCATACATGCAAACAAAACGACTACCATTGACTTTTGGTGAGGGGGGGGGTGGGAGGGCGGCATTACCTCCACCTCCACAATTCCAATCTTCACACCACCTTATACTTTATACTTAAATAATTAGACCATTGCTAGAGAGATTTTTCGATCTGTTGGGTAGTTGGATTATGATTTCATCTTGTGGTTACATGATCTGTAGCTATTAACATTGTATAAATATGTATTTCAATGAAATTTTTTGTTTAAGTTCCATTTTTTGTACCATATTATTTACAAACATTATGTATACTCTAACATTCATAGTGATGTGTAATTAGTTCATTGTGCTGTGTCATGTCTATTTTTTTGCAATGTGATTTCTTACATTGTTTTATTGATTTATCAAATTTTTTCAATTAATTTTTTTGCACAACATCACAAAATTTAGACTTATACAACTTCTCATCCAAAACGTTATCTCATAATTCTTTTCCAAATTGGAAATTAAACCCAGAATTCAAACACAAAGTAATCAAAATTGGAGTGAGGATTGAATACAAGGCACATAGTTTATGTTTGCATAGGTTTTTCCATTATAGATGACTTTTTAAACAAAGCAAAAAGATAAGTTAATGCTAGCATGTAACTAAACCTATAGGAAGGAACAATATCTTTATGTTTGTAGTTGTTAGCATGTAAATTTTTCTAAAGGAGAGAACAAGATCCGCCTGTATGCAAATTTACAACTTGATTAGATTAGAAAATGAAAGAAAATACTTTCACATATAGCATTTACATTATTGATGATCCAATTTGGACTAATTTATTTATGTTCCATAAACATGATCAAATTATAAGTGATGCAATGTTATTGGACTATTCTAGACTATATGTTTCGAAAAAAAATTGTTTTAATATGTCGAGAAAAATGCTATAAATAACCTTTAACATATACTTAATTTCAAAATTGGATGAGCAAGTAGCAAAATTTGGTAATGGTTTCTTTATTAATCAGTGATAGTTCCTGGAGGTTGGTGTTTTTACTGATTGTGTTTCAAGAATGGAGGTATGATTTATCTATTCATGTTTAGCAAGAGATCTTCTAATTGTGTTCTTTCGATGTCCAATTCATATTCTAGCCACCCAAGCATTTGTTGAAGTTCCAATATTCTATTCATTAGCGTTAATATATCTCGGAAAAGAATGAAAATATCTTTATTGACTACATATAACTCTTCTTGTATGCTTCTATCATTGCTTCCTTTAGCCATTTGTCTCACTGTTAGTATTGCAATAGTAATACCTAACCCGTAGTATTCTCAGTGATAGAGAATTCATCCACCCCCCGCCCTCCCCCTCCTCCTTTGTTCAACTTACCAATTCTATGGAAGTATGAGAATAGAGTATAGTGCAGCGCCACATTAATAAAACCAAGAATATCGAAATCATATTTAAAATTTGTGACAAATTTTCCATTTAAATTAATTTTGGATTAAAACAAAAACAATTTCAAAAGGAACTTCACTAGAAAAATAATTTTCATGACAATGATACCAACAAGACTTAGAAAAAAAAATAGACAAATGATAAAGAAAATTTTTATAACATTTGTTAGTTTCAAAAGACCTGAAGCAAATCACTTTCCTAGAGATTTTGGAAACAAATTTAGCTCTAATGGGCCTACAACATGATTCGGGACATTCATAAAACAATAGACATAAGATAAATCGAACCTTGACAGTGCTTGTCAGTTTTATAAAAACCAAAGAACATCTATTTCTGAGAGATTTTGGAAACAAGTTCAGAGCCAACAGGTCTACATATAATGCGTTGGAGGCCATAAGTCATCTAAATCACGAATTGAAATTAAAGTTCTAAAAGGACATTTAATTGTTAACGATTTTAATGGTTTTCATTAACCACTAATCATCATCAATCTCGATATTACCAATCTACCAAATCTACAATAAAAAAAAGGTTGTCCTTTTATTGGTTACTATAAACCATATCCATTTTTCTTTAATTACCACTCAAGATAGTCCAATTCAAAGGATTGTGTTTCATTATTGTTGTCTTTGGAACAATTTATAAATCAATATCGACATACTATTTTATTAATATCCTAATTCTCATTCTATTTTTATTTATGTAACGATAGAGTGACACTTAAACATCAATTTTATTGCTTTTGGTTACTTCTTGTTTATGGTAATGATATTACTAATGTTAAATCTAGCTTAACCCTACGATTAACTAAAGCTCCCTATCCAATAAATACAATTATTTTCAACATTTATTCCATGAATCAATGTGTATTCAAGACATCATTCAAGTGCTCAATAGAATTTACTATGTTAACTTGTTTCGCTACCAACCAATGTTTTAATGTCAAAATAGAGTGAGTGAACCTTGGTATTGGCGTTTGATAAATATTCAGTGCAATAGTGATTGAATGGGAAGAAGAAGTGTTGTGCAAGAGAATGGATATGCATAGAAAGCAACACAAACTTTGTTTCGCAATGTTCCTCACTTCTGCATGCAATATCCTTCCACACAGTTCTTTTGCACACTTGTGTTTTCCACAATATTGCACAAATAAATTAATTAAAAGTTTTGTCTTGTTAAATTTTGGGGCATGAAAAGTTTGGTTTACATGTATATTAGACATGGAATAAATGTAGAAAATTATCTGCCTTTGCGAGCCATTTTCATATCTGTACTCGATATGGTTTCTACCTATTTATGTTAGGCTAAGAACTAACATTTTAAAAATATTATCATTTTTTATAATTTTTTAATTTTAGTATAAGTTTTAGATTTTTAGTATGCAATGGGTGTGTATAGAAAGTAACATAAAATTTCCTCCCTTCACACATAAATACTGAGGATTTTGGTGTACCAAGAAAGCGTGTGTAAATTATTTTGTGTCCCTTGCTCCACACACGCATTCCCCGCACACACTTGTTGTTGCACTCCCTGCACACATTTTTTGCTACACCCCACAGACAAATTTTCCCTGCGCACCAAAATAGATCTTATTATACTAATAGCTTAGATTTTCTGTGTGATTTGGTAGAATGTTATGTAACCAAATCACAAAAAGAATAAAATATAGAACAATGACTTGAAAATAAGCCTCTTCAAGGGGGGGAATTCCTTTTACATCACATAAATGAATAATTCTTGGATGATACAAATGACAAGACCTCCCTGGTATATATAGGATTCTAAAGGGTCATAATATAATCAGGGCCTTCATAACAATAATAATATAAGGGCACAAAAATTACAATAGTGGATTTCTATGAGGCACAACAATAACAATATGGGGGCTACATGGGGTACACCAATAAGAATATGGGGGCTACACTAGTATTATAGAGACCTAATATGCTCCTCTCCTTCAAAAAAGTGTTGTCCTCAATGCTTGAGTACTCATGGATGCTTCTGTATAAAATAATCATCCTCCCATGTGGAATCTTTCACTGGTAATTTCTTCCACTTAACGATATACTCTAAAATAGATCGATTCCATAACTGTTGGGTTATTTTTTTCGAGGCTACTTCAAGCTCCAATATGATTTTTAATTCCTCATAAAGTTTTGGAAATATTGTTTGAACTTGAAGCTTGTCACCTGTGACCTTATTTAACCATGAAACCTGGAAAACTGGGTGTACTCTGGAAGATGCACGCAACTCCAATTTTTATGTCATAGTATAAATATTTTGCAACACCTTGTAAGGACCATGGTACTTAGGTAATATTTTATTATCCTTCTTAGCTTGCTTGAGGGACATTTTTTTGTGCAGTTGTAGTCGTAAAAATACCCATTTACCTACATCAAAAATTCTTTCAATGTTATGTTGATCTTCCTGTTGTTTCATTTGATTCTGCACCAGAGTCAGGTTATGCTTTAAGAGTTGGAGAACTTGTTGTTTATGCTTGATGTGATATTACAATTCTTGAACCTTATAATTTTATCTTGAATACGACGTGATGAATGATGGATGATATCCATAAAGTGCCATAAATGGGGTCATTTTTTTGTGATATTTAAACAAGTGTTATGCCTCCATTTTTCAAAGGTGACCACTTGACCCATTGTGTTTGTTTATCAAATAAAAAGAAATGAATATATGCTTCCAGACATTTGTTCGGTATCTCAATTTTCATGTCATGTTGAGGATGATAAGATGAGCTTTGAGATAATTGAGTACCAAGACAAGAAAATAATTATGTCCAAAATTTTCCAATGAAGATGGGATATTTTCCACTTACAATCATCTTTGGGTTTCCATATAGCTTTTGAATTGTTTCCATAACTATAGAAACGAATAAACTAGCTTTGAAAGGATAATGTAGTGGAAAAAAGTGTGCATAATTGGTATGGTTATCAACTACCACCATGATGACACTTTTTCCTTCCGACTTGGGTAAAATTGTGACAAAATTAATTGAGGCCTCCTCCCAACGCTAAATTGGAATGGATAAAGGTTATAATAGACCCAGGCTTTTAATTTTATCAACTTTATTTTGTTGAAAAACCAAACATTTTTCCACAAACTTATAAATATCATATTTAAGGTCATCCCAAAACAAATCATTCTTTACCCTGTGGTAAGTTTTTAAAAATATTGAGTGCCCTCCTAAAGGAGAGGAGTGAAATTCCAAAAGAATCTTTAGATTTAGTTGGAAATTCTTACATAGATATAAGAAATATTTGTACCATAATGAATCATTTTTTGTAGATAAATGTATCATATGTACTAGGACCTTGTTGAAACTTTTGAATGAATGTTAGCTATCCAATCAGGTTGGATAATAAAAATGGCACAAAGAAATGCTTCCACATCCTCATCCCTTCTTGAGAGTGCATCTACAACAACACTTTGATTCCATTTTTTGTAGATGATTTCAAATTCATAACCCAACATATTTATGACCCATTTTTGCTGCTCTTCTGAAGATAATATGTGTTCCAAAAATTATTTAAGACTATCATGATATCCTTTTACCTCGAAGTGTCTTCCCATTAGGAAAGGCTTCCATTGCTTTAGGGCATGTAGTATAACAAACATTTCCTTCTCATAAATAGGTGTGTGTAAATATTTTCCCTTGATTGGATGATTTTAAAAAACCATGGGTCTTCCTTCTTGCATTAAAACAACACCAATTCCATTTCCTGAGGCATCACTTTTCACAATAAAGGTTTTTATGAATTCAAGTGTAGCTAATACTGGAGCTTGGCATATTTCCTCTTTAAGATGTTCAATGACCTTAGTTGCTTCTGGAGTCCAAAAAATGCATCTTTCTTGAGTAATTTTGTTAGAGGTGTTGTTATTTTCCCATAATTCTTATCAAACTTGTGATAATACCCTGTTAACCCAAGAAATTTTCAAAGATTCTTTAGGGTTGTGGGTATTTTCCATTGCTTGATGGATTTAATTCTGTTAGGTTCTACCTTAATACACTCATGAGATACTATATGACCCAAATATTCCAACTCTTGTATCCCAAATAAATATTTGGTGGGTTTTGCATACAATTTTTTATCCTCCAATAGTTTAAGCACCCTATCAACATGTTGAACATGACCTTTCTGTTACAAAATGCGAAGAGAAAATCGTTAAATCTTATTTTCTTAACCTTGATGTTTTCTTGTGAAATTATTAATCTCATTGAGTTCTTTACTTAGATATTTTCATCAAACAAATATCAAGAATAGAAACAATAACAATAGAGGACACATCTATTAGGCTCTTAACCAGGGAAAAACCCCTCCAAGGGGAAACTTCAGAAAAATCATCTCCTCTTAAAATTTGCTTCAAATGAGATACATAGACCCAAAGCCTCAATCGAGTCCTTCTCCAAATACCAATTCAACCCTTCCTCGAGTGCTTCCTTGATTTTGCACCAAATAACTACACACTACAACTTTGACCTGCCAGCTTCAATACTGCTACTCAACCTACAATTTGGACACTGCAATTTTGGCCTTGAAACTTCTTTAGAAACCCTAATGCAACCTCCTCTTGAGACCTTCCTAGAGCAAGAAAACTCTCCCAAGGTCAACAAGGTCAATGTAGGACTTTCTTCCTTCTAGCTACAAGAATTTTCACTTTTTCCTACTACAACTTGCGCTTGCAACTTTGAACTCCTTCTACAACACGAAAAACCATAGAACTTCACACATGTGACAGAGATAGAGCCCAAAAATAATAAAATTTTGTCCTTCCTTCTCTTCCTTGACCTTCACTCTTCTTCTTCTTTTTTCTCGGTTACAGATCAAACTCTTTCTTGATAAATCGAACTTGTGGAGTGCGTGAGTACTAAATGAGGCTGAATTTCTTCTTTATATAGCCTTCTCGGGGGGTTTAATTCACTCCTTTAGTCTGACTTGATGTTCCCAAGGCCAACTTTTACTTTTGGATCTTCCAGGACTTTTTAGACTAAAAATTAATTCTTTTTACAAATATATTTTTCCCATAAAGCTCTTATAAACATGATGTTGACTCCTTTGACTCATTACAATAAAGACTAAGACCTAACAAACCCTAGAAGCAAAAAGAACATGCTTTTACCTAGAATACCATCAATAATGAGCAGGAAACCCATTTTTTAATAAAATTAACTTTTTATTTTATTCTCTTGTTTGTTACACAAGATAAATATTGAAATGAGTACAAAAACAATTATGAAGACCAAAAACTAGTTACGTTTTCAACTCTCCCTCTTAACTAGGGATGTATTCATAATTGTACAACCAGCAAAACACCATATCTCAAACTAAAGAGTTCTCACAAGAAGAGCTGGATTAATAACCCGTACTGTAAGCATCATCATTGTTACCAACACTGTCTCTGAGGCCTAATTATACAAGCTCTTCTTTAATTAAGAGCATTATGTTGGTAGGATTTATGTGTGATACCGCACTACCTCTATAAGGATCATACCCCATCCGAAAGGTATTCCATTTTAGTATTATTCTTATCTTGGATCTCTAATCTTGAGTCCTCAAAGAATAGTGGTCCTCTTCAACTACTCTTCTCTTGGATTCCTATCCCATCCTCAAATAGTATCAGTACCTTTCCTTTCTTGGGTGTTATATCCTCAAGGAAACTAGATATTCTTATCCAATCCTTCATCATTATTTACCTGAGGAAGAGAATGAAAATGTGATGTTCAACATCACTTCCTCTCAACCAGAGAGAACATCCCTATTTTGAGAGAATATATACTTGCTCCTATTCAAGGAGAGTCCTTTGATCCCTCTCAAAACCAGAGGAGATCTTAGGCTTCCTTTTAATAGTGGAAGTCAACACCGTAGACCTTATGTCTTGTGTTCATGAGAGTATCAACTACATGGCTTCCTCTTTCCTTCACACCTCTTGCATCGAGCTTGCTTCCTTTTGGGGTATCATGAAGCCATCTTCTCTTTTAAATCTTGTGATATGACCCAGGTCACCTTTCTTGCTCATCATTTTCTTCTTCAATACAAAGAATTAAACCTTCACAAACTTCAATCTTGATCATCACTTCCTTATGAAAGTGATCTTCTTTGACCTTCAGGTTATCTTCTTGTCCTCTTACCTTCAAAGATGAACACATATTGACTTCATAGTTTCTAGTTTCCAGATATTGAGCTTCGACCCTCAATACTCTTCATCCATACAATTGAACTTGCCTCAATTGTTTGGCATGTATCCTTGCAACATTTTTTTAGGTAGAAAAATAATATGTCAGCTAGATAACCAAAATTATAAAAATAGGCTTACCTCATCGTTATGACCTTCTTGTCTCATCAACATCCTCATGATCCATCTCCATATAAATATTCCTTCATGCATCAAAGTTCCCAAGGATCAAACTTGATTACCAGGTTCCAACTTTTTATTTCAGACAATATACTTGATGTTAATCAGTATCTTACATATTCTAGAGAAAGTATTAATATTTTACACATCCTCAAGCAAGTGAAACTCTATTATTTTTCAAGCACCATATATACTTAGGCATAATTTTTATAACCCAATTTCTTTCACATGAATCTTGTACATATGAATACTATCCAAATTTTTATTTCAACATGCATTCCTATTCTTTCATCCAATCACCTAGCTATATGAGTCTGCAACCTGAACCATTGCATTTCTTCATCAATTCAACAATATAGATTCCACATCACATGCAATTTCTACTTTCCTTGTCATCATGTCTTTCCTAAGGACCTTTCATAATGATTGTCCTCCCAGGATCATGATGATCCAATTAAGAAATATGACAACTTCTAACATGATATTAGATAATCCTTGGATGAGCATTGTGAAAAATGTTCTATTTATCTATCTAGATGATTTCTATAAAGCAACTCAATCATGTAGATTCCAAAGTATGCCACTATCATATGCTTTATTTCTATGATGCAAAATATACTATTCTAAAAGAAATATTAATCTTCAAAAATAAATTGACTGTCAGTAAATCTTATTTAGTAGCAAAGATCCTTCACTTCTTTCTTCTTTTCCTTCTTCTCAGGTTTCATCACTGCTTCAACTACATAAGCTTCACTCTTTTCTTTTATCTTGTTGTTTTTATGGTTTGGAAAATCCCTCTTAAAGTATCCAAATTCATTGCATTTAAAGCATTGAACCTTGGACATGTTTTTCTTCTTGGACTTTCAAATTTTCCCTTCTTCAGCTTGTTGACTCTGGATGAAAAGGCTTGAGGTTTCTCATCTGATCCAATATCATTTTTTACTTTGACCCTTGATTATTCCAATATGCACTGAGCCCAAAACTCATCAAAGGGATTTGAATCCTTCTTGGAGTAGATTCTTGTTGCAAAGTTTCTCCATTCTCGTGGAAATGCATTTAGTACACATATGGTTACTTTTGAATCAATAATCAGTTCCTCAAGTCCTTGTAGATGGTATCTTATTTAAGAGACTCTCGTGAGAAAGTATGCCACATCCTCATCCTTTGACTTGTTTGTTCTATATAACTTGTTTCACAAAGACATATTTTGTCTTTTTGTACTTACATTGTAAAAATTCACTGGCTTGTCATACATAGCCTTGGAAGTCTTCATATTTTCAACAAGTGGAACAAGATAATCCTTGAATGATTCAACTATGATCCTTTGAGCCCTTGCTTCCCCTTTCTTGTACTTTTATAGTTCTTGAGTCTTATATATGCTTGGTTCAATGATTTCCCTAGTAACATATTTCATTACTTCTTATTTCTTGAGTATCAAGTCAATTATTTTCTTCCATGCTATATAGTTTGATTTCCCAAAGAGATTACTACTCTCCTTGTAGGAAAAACCCACCTGACTTGAATATTCAAACATGATGTAACGATATGATACTTTATTAAGACAAAGATTCTTCTTGATGATGTCTTCAATCTTCTTGATGCCTCCAAGATATTTGAAGAAACTTTCTTGAAAGATGTTCCATAGGATTCCTTCAACAAAAAATTCTAATAATATCCCTTAATGATTTATTTAAACAGGTCTACCAATGAGTGTTTAAAAAAATTCCTTGTATTTTTCTTCTTTTGGTTTTGAAAGCTTCCTTTTTCCTCCCCTTTTTCCTTTCAACTACTTTACTTGTTAACCTGGCTTTGATACCATGTTAGAAAATGCAAAGTGGTAGCTATTAAATATTATTTTCTTAACCTAGGTGTTTGATTGTGAACTTATTAATTTCTTGAGTTATTTACTTAGATATTTTCATCAAAAAAATATCAAGAATAAAAACAATAACGGACACTAATATTAAGCTCTCAGCCAGGGAAAAACCCCTCCAAGGGGAAAACCAAAAATACCCTTCTCTTATTAGAATCTGATTCAAATGAGATACAAATACCCGAACCCTAGACCAAGTCCTTCTCCAAATACCAATCCATCCCTTCCTTGAGTCCTTCCATGATTCAGCATCAAACACCTACACGTTGCAACTTCAACTTGCCAACTTCAATATTTCTATTTGACCTACAAATTTGAACCTACAATTTCAGCCTTGCATCTTCTTTGGAAACCCTAATGTAGACTCCTCTTGAGACCTACCTAGAGCAAGACAACTCTACGAAGTTCAATGAGGTCAATGTAGGGATTTATTCCTTCTAGCTACAAGGTTTTACACTTTTTCCTCCTGTAACTTGCACTTTCCACTTCGACCTCCTTCTACCTCACTAGAAACCCTATAACTTCGCATGTGTGAGATAAATAGAGCCCAAAAACAAGAAAATTTTGTCCTTACTTCTCTTCCTTGGCCTCCACTCTCCATTTTTTTTCTTTGCAACTACAAATCAAACTCTTTCTTGATATATTAATCTTGTGGACTTAAAGAGTGCTAAATGAGGTCAAAATTCTTCTTTATATAGCCTTCTCAAGTGGTTTAATTCCCTTCTCTAGGCCAACTTGTACTTTTGGAGCTTCCAGGACTTTCTAGACTAAAAAATAATTCCTTTTACAAATATATTTTTCCTGGAAGGGTCTTATAAACATGATGTTGACTCCTTTGACTCATGAGAATAAATATTATGACCAAACAAACCCTAGAAGCACGAACAAAAAGCTTTTATATGGAAGACCATAAATAATGAGCATGAAACCCATGATTTAATAAAAATGCCTTTTTATTTTCTTTTGTTGTGTTGAAAAATGCAACAAGAAATTTTGAATTTGATTTTTCCTTGATTAAATTGAGAAAATTCAAATTTCCACATTAGTAGACAACTTGGATGCAGTTAAATTATGTGACATGGATTGTGTCACCTAGTTTACTTAATAAATTAGAGTTGGAGGAGTTAGAGTTCAGTTAAGCATGTGTGATTTCTAATTTGTAGCAATAAAGGTAAGTTATCTAAGGTTGTTTTCAGTTAAACTAGTTCTAACTATTGGAGGACCTAGTGGAAGGTTAGTTAAGCAGTGGGACTTTAGTCAGATGCAGTGATCATCCAGTTAACTTATAAATAAACCCAAAATATATATTGCATGCAAATAATTTTATTTCCCCAAGCTTTGTGGAGATTCCAAGGTAGTGTAACATCAGTTGTAAATTAGTATTGAGTGTACAAGTGTTGCATACAGTCAAATCATTAGCCTAAGGAATTGCACAATCCATTTTGGAGAAATTCATAAATACTAGGGGCCTAATTTCTCAAGGAACAATTCAAGGAAATTGGAGCTCAAGCAGAGGAAAAAAATGACTAAGTATGGATTGGAGCCTTTCAGTGAGCAGGGAGATAGGTTATGCACTTGTAGGTTGTGCTTAGTTGAGAAAATAAATTGTAATACATCTATATTCATCATATTAGTACAAGCAGACATCAGGGGTTTTAGCATATTACTCTCCCCAAAGGAAAATACTATATGCATGTGTGTGATTTATTATTGCATGTCTAAGATTTTTCTTCTAAATTGTGAATTAATGTTTGAATGGCAGTAGAGTAGGTTTTTGTCTTGTGATTTTGATTAAAAATTCATGAGAAGTTGCAAATATACATCATAATTTCTACATGGTATCAGAGCAGGATTCACATTAGAGTAGGAAATTTGAACTTTTTTCTTAGGAGATTTGAATTTGAAGATCAGTGTAGTAGGATTTCTTCAGATCTAAGAAGATGGTCTTCAATGGACTAAGGTTAGTCGTATGCCTTGGAAGGCACCTCTAATTTTATTTCATGGAAGGATCCCATGGAGGCAATATTGGATGAAAATAGATTGTTATAATACATCATGATAGATGTTGCAAAACCAACGGAATTTGATGCCTAGAACCTTTCTTAGTGGAAGAAATATGTAGCCTTGAGGCAAGGTGAATAATCTTGGAGGGAGTACGAGATCACATTGTCTCAAATACCCATGGAAAAGAAACTTCATTTTCAATGTGGAAAAACTAACAAAATTGTTCGAGAAAAATAGTGACCACAGGAAGCTGGTGCTCAAGGATAAACTTAGAAGTATCAAAATGCAGAAGAATGACACAATTCTGCGATATCTGAGCAAGTTCACATTGTCGTGATGAACTTAGCAAGGTCGTTGTTAATGTCCATGAACAATACTTGGTAATCTTAGCCCTTTTGGGCCTTCCCAAGAGTTTTCGTAACTATCAAGATTAGGTGGATGGGAGGGAGAAACTACCTAATTAGAAACACTTATGTTCTGATTTGGTACAAGAGGAAATAAGGCAGAATACCATAGATGAGACTTCATCCAAGGGCGAGGATGAATAAAAATTTGCATTTTTTGGTGTTAATGGTGTTGGACCTGCCAACATTCAGGGGATCTCCACGATATGAATTCCCAATTGGACCTCACACCATTTGGTGGAGGAGTCCCATTTGGAATACGACCCAGTTGTCGATGTAGAGGGTTTCAATAATGTGCTTGTTGTAGGGAAAACCCAACACCCCCCATTTTTGAATTTTTTACTTCAAATAATGGGGACCCTTTCTATTAATTTTTGGCTAAGCACCTTTTATGATTTTCATTAAGTTAATCATCTTGTAATTTTTGCCATTTTTTTTCTTTTTGTCAGATTTCCATTTTGATCATTTCATTGAATTCAATTTTTAGCAAGATTTCCATCGATAATTGTTTCGCCTCATTTGGTCAACCAATTTGTAAATGGCACTCCTTTGAAGTTTGATCATTTTTTTCACCTGGACTAAAAATGTAAAATAAGTGTATAGTATTTTAATTTCCACAATTAAAATAGTCATTCATTGTAAATATTAACTCTTAGATAATTTTTACTATTTTTCATTTTTTCACTAACAGTCCTACAAAATGACCCAGCTAAATTATACAACAGATGAAAACACATTTCAGAATCTTGGTAATTTTCTCCAATGTATTATTTTAAAACAAATTACCAAACCCAAAATCTCAAAATTGCGAAATGGCTATAGTCCAATTTGTAGGATTGTTAATTCCACGTAGGACCCACATCACATTACCTCTTTCCTTCCAAAAATCTCAATTTCAAAAGTGCCAAAATAAAATTGTGATTTTTTTATTACAATCAAAATTTGCGATTGCGATATCATAATATCGCATATCACAATTTCATTAACCACCTCATCTATTAACTCGTGATCTGCGATTTAAAAAAACATGCAATTGGTTTTTTGGTTTTATACTATGGTTTTCAATTTCACCTTATGCCTCTAATACCTCCACCTCACTCTCCCTCACCTAACCCTCGACCTTATCCCTCCATACCTTCCACTCATTATCCCTCCACAACTTCCCTCTCCACTCCATACTCTCCACCCTCATGTGAATCATACATTATGTTTTTTAATTTTAATATTTTTAAAAAATAATATTATATTATTATATATTAATTATAATTTTTATATAATACAATTATAATATTAATATAATAATATTTCAATCAATAATTAAATTATATTTTAAATTAGTTTAATTTTATTTTCAACTATTTTTTATTAATTAAAATTAATAATGTAATTGTAATTCATTAGTATTAATTAATAGATAATTGTAACTTAATTTAGGATTAAATTTTTAATTTGAAAATTCTGATTTTAGCACAAGCAACAGAAATTCCAGAATTCTGGCAATTTTTATATACCAACTTTGGAAGCTTATAGATTGATTTTTACTTGGCCAAATGAGGCCCAGGACGACTTGTTAGATAGATATATTTATGGAGAAAATTTCTGAAGTGGTTTGATTTCTAGATTTGATCATTTAATGGGTCTAAAATTCAGCAGAAGATCAAGCTCTGAATTCTTAAAACAAAATCAATTTTCTAAGTTTAATTTTCTGCATTCTCATTTGCCCACAGCTTCTTCTAAGTACAGATCCATTCGTCTATGTTCTCCTTGGCCAATTAAATCATCACAGACATCAAGTGAAAGCTTAGATTTCTTTTATTTCAATTATGTAATTAAGTTTTAATTGGATTTGTTTTAAATTCCAGATTTGGCATTTTGATTTTATATTTTCATTTTAATTTTGTTTTGATTTGTTTTTTGCAGAAAAACAATTGAAGAAATGAGGAGAAGAAGATATCAATCAATGAAAATGCTCCAGCAATTGAAGAATATGTTTTTGGGCCAATGAAAGTTGATTGAGCAGACCACTCTTTAACAACTTTTCTATTAAGGAATTCTTTTGTAAATATTATAAATAGTAGATTGTAGAATGTATTAGTAGCTCTTCTTCTCTGCAATTCAAGAATTCTTGAAGGCACTATTGCATAGAGGATTTAGAGTTGTAGGGTAGAGGAGAGAAAACTCAGATCTGGGGATTATTGATGATTTTTCCTTTGCATGTTGAATTATGTATGGAGAACGAAGCTTGTACTATTACAGCTCTAGTTTTAAAAGAAGAAGTTCAAGCATTGTAAAGGACTGTTGGAGACCAGAGCCAGAGAAATGGATTCAATAAATTTGTATTTATAATACTATTGTTTTAAATACTAGTTTCATTTTATGATGGAAATAATGTATCATTTTATTCATATTTGTGCACTATTTTCGATATGAATAATGTGTCTCAATTATATGTTATTATTTATCTCTGCTCTTATTGGTTGAATTCTAATTTCTGAGTAACTGTTTACTCATAAATCTGTCTTTTAATATTGATTTAACAAACAATGTTATGTTGTGAACTATTTCCTCGTATTATTGTTAATTTTTTCAAATTATTGAATTAACAATCAATATCATTTTGTGAACTACTTCCTAAATGTTGTTGGTTGATTATCTTAGTTAAGAGGTCTTTGAATAAGATGTGTTTCGGTATTCATAATGTTATTTAATTGAACTACTTCATTAATTTGATATTCATTATAAGCTAGACATATTTAAATCCCAATCATTTAAATATATTGCTCTTGTTTGGGTTAGATCCATATCTGCCTAATTGAGATAGGATTAGGATAAATTTCCTTTTGTTGGAAGTTTAGAATAATTTTTCATTCTCTACCTCCTAGTCAGAACTTGCTTCACTCTTGGTTGGCCAGGTCTTGGAAATGGAACTTCCCTCTCAAGTTGAAAAATTTTTCTTGGCTAGTGTTTCACAATCATATCCTCAATTGGGAGAACCTCGTTAAGAGGGGATTCCGGGGATTGGGATGGTGCTGCCTATGCAACTCACATGCCGAGGACATTAACCACCTTTTCATATAGTGTTCATTCGCTACATCAGTTTGGACCAGGGTGCTACACTTGATAGATTATCCATCATCTTGTGAACATTATGACATTGTCTCTTGTCTACGCATCTAGACCATGAACACCCAACTCCACCGGTCATTGGTTTTCTTCATCATCTAAGGAATTTGGCGGACTCAGAACGTTCTTATATTTGAGAATGAGAAGCCTAATATTTGGTGTACCTGCTACAAGATTATAACCTTTCATCATGAGTTGTGAGCCCATCCATCTCCCATCCTCTAGCCTCTTCCACTTCCTCGCAACATTTGGGAGTCATTCCTAGTTGGTTTGTTTGATGGGGCTTCATCTTTCAACCTATGTGGATGTGGCATGCCTATTTTCATAAATACAACATGTTCATGTTGTTTTCATTAGCATGGTGGGACTGGAACCAACACACGAGCTGAGATCCTTGCCCTATCGAGCATTCTACATTGTGCTATCTAGATCAAGCTTCGGGATATTACTATTTTTGGAGATTCCAAAGCTGCCACTAATTGGGCTAATGGGTGAGGCTCGTTGCACTCTCCATCCCTAGCTAATTGGAAATCCAACACTAAATCTTTAATCAAAGGATTTCGTTCCATCACCATTTCCCACATATACATGCGTCAAAATGGTGTTGCAAATTGTCTATATAAGGCTGGTTGCTCATCGGATCCCAATCGAATATGCTACCAATAATTTTTAAATAATTGTTTGTTGGAGTCGGGTCATCTCAACATCTAAACAGTCTTTTAATTGGCTAGTTGGATCTCTGGATTTCTCCTCCACAATCTCACTGGTCTCTTTTCCAACCATTTCATCTGATCCTTTCTGTAGTCAATGGAGGTCGTCTACAACTATGGTCACTCTATCAAATAGTGCACCAGATGCATTCCCACCGCTAGAGCCTGGTACAAATTCTTCACTCTGTGTTTTATAATTGACTCTACATGTGGATATCTTTATGGGAGACAGATTGGTTGTTAGAGTAATACTCTATTTTGTGCAAGAGGATGACTAAGTTATTCAGGTCACTGGACAATCTCACATCTAGTTTTACCTTCTTGAGGAGGGACTTTAGATTTCATATATTTTGCTCCTCAATTTCATCATAGAGGTGAACAATTGCTCGATTGGTGCTACTGCTCCCTACACTCTGTTTCTTGTTTCCCACAAGGAGATCCCTGTATAGTGCTATTAATTTCACCTATTGTATGTATCAAAGATTTATTTTGGATCCACTAGATCCAAGTGATCAATGTATTTCCTTTATAGCAAATAATAGAAACGTTTTTTCTGTATAAAAAAAATACCATTAATTGTGGCTCTTTTAAACCCATAATTGATATTATTAGAACTTTCAAATTTTTCATAGAACTCAAAAATGTTTTGGTTTTTAAGCTCATGTGGTTATCAATTATTGAAGAGCTTCTCGAATTATCCATAGTATTAAGGAACATTTATCGACCCAACGGGGATCCATCTTCAGGACATTTGAATAAAGGATTGAAAAAAGATATTTTAGGCCATTAATAGTGAAGAAGGATATGAAAAAAGTCGACCAGAGTCATAGATTTTTTTATTTTTTTATTTTATTTTCTTCCAAAAAACAATACGAAATAATTTTGTTTCCAATTTTTAATAATTTTATTTTAATTTTATAATAATTACTTTTAATAAGATGAACTAATTTTAATTTAATAAAATATTAGGTGATAATATCCATTTTTATATATAAAATCTAACTAACTTAAAAACCCTAAAAATATTTAATAAGAGGAAATTAATATACTTAGTAATCAAACTTCATATATATTATTGTTGGAAATATTATCATTGATGGCAAAGGAGAAGACAGGAGTAGCACTTGAACTATCACAAAGAAAAACCAGCAATAATGCAAAGGAGATAGACAAGGAGCAGAGGTAGAGAGGGCAACAAAAAGAGGCAACTCAGACACCAGGATGAAGAAGAGGTAGCAGAGAGAGCATTAGACAAGAAGAAGAGGCAACGGATGAAGCAAATAGGTGACTAGAAGCAGAGACAGTGAATTGAAGTAGAGGCAACAAAGAAGCAGTGAGGTAGAAGGGCCATCGAATTGAAGATTCAGCCAGAATTGGTAGAGGGATCGAATTTGTTTTGAGATCAATCTCTGTAAATTGGTTCAAGTAATGATTTTGAGTTCCGTTGAAATAGTGTTGGAAAATTTTGTCTCACAGAAGTGGAGAGAATGCTATAAGTGGTACCGAGAGTTAATTTAAAACTACGAGAAGAATGATTGCAGGTTTTAAAACCAGTTGAATCCTGAATAGGGGGCAAAGGAGCGACATGTGCTTGAGAATTGGTGAATCTGAAATGAATGGGATCAGAGTTAGATGGCACTATTTGAAGCGATGAATATAAAGGCACAGTTGAAAGGAGGATTTTAATTCATGGTTGCGGAGTCAAATTGAAAACACAGAGGACTTAAAGCTCATTCGAACTTTGACATGGGTCAAATCACAGTGGATTAACAAGGTGAAGGATTAATTGTATGCTGGGCCTATTCAATTCTTAAATTATACAAAATCAAGTGAATGCCATGTTATGGCACTGTTCGATTAACCAAAGGAGCGGTACCTTAATTGAATACAAGTCATAGAACTGGAAAGACTATTTGAGTCGGAACAGTAATGAACATACAGAAATGTTTTGAAGTGGAACCTTGAAAACAATAGAGAATGGAACCATGATTTGTAAACAATGAAGGCTGATTTCCAAATCCACATGTGGGTTTCGCACGAGTTAAAACTAGTAAGTGGTATCAAGAAAAAAAACGCGATATCGGTCCTCACTTGACACGTAAGGTGGAGGTGGTTTTTAAAAACCACGAATATCGCGTAATTTCTGAGAATTAAAACCCATGCATTTTGGTTACGCGATTATTGTTGGATTGGAGAGAAACAATGCGATCAATAGTCAGTCGTTGGATGTGAATGGTAAGATAAGGTTGGGACCCACTTTTATCGCGCGGGTTGATGGATTAAAAATCGAGCAAATTTATTACGCGATGATCGTTGGATTATTCAAATGGTATAATGATGATGAGAATGCCGTCGATTCGCTGGATGAAAGGCATGTTAATCAAGTTGTGGGCCAGATCCATGTTAATGGCATTGGATGATATGATATGTTGAAATATATGTGGGTCTGAATATATATATATATATATATATATATATATATATATATATATATATATATATATATATATATATATATATATATTTTAAAGTGATTAACCGAAGTTAATAGAGGTTTTGATATGTATTAATGGATTATGGTCCGCATATAATTAAATTTTTATAGATATAATCGCATGTGAGTTGGTAAGCCTTGGGGCCAAACGAATGTATGTTTATAACCTTTACTAAATCCAAAACATATAAAGGTATTCCATTGATGGATTAATAAAGCTGTGAAGAACATAAATGAAAGTGTTGGCCGAAGTGTGATTATTGGATTTTATTCCAAAGACAAGTATTGTTTCCATTTCATAAAGTGAGTTTATGGTTTATAACCACAGGTCTTTAAGGAAAAGAGAAGTAAATTCTGCATTTTGTTAATTTTCCAAGAGGGGCATGTTAATGGATCCGCAAGTGAATTTGCATTATTGGGTTATAACAGAGATTTTAACCTTTGATGGAAAAACTTCATCATTAATTTGAATTTTCCAGATTGGGAATTTGAGTTGGATTGAGAGGTG
This sequence comes from Pinus albicaulis, assembly GCA_034641835.2. NCBI lineage: Eukaryota > Viridiplantae > Streptophyta > Pinopsida > Pinales > Pinaceae > Pinus > Pinus albicaulis. Next base: position 1,384,382,413 of record CM076570.1, read on the forward strand.
ATTTTAAAACCATAAGAATTTTATTTTAATATCTCAAATCTGGGATTTGAGATAATAAAACTTCGACATTAAATTGTCAAAGTTGCCCAGATTTGAGTTTGGTTGGAGAAAAAATTGGGATGCATTTTTATATGCACAATGAACTTGGAGAATGTGGGTTTGGCAGGGGTACATGCATAGAAAGCAGGAGAGTATGCAGAATTGTTACACTACAGCAGAAGAAAAGACAAACACACAGTGAGCCAAGAACTGAAAATGTTGAATGAGATATATATGTTACAAATGTAAATTTAAATGTTTTAACTAATTTTATATTGTTTGTGATGCAAAGGCAAGTCTCTGTAGGCAAAAAAACTCCACTTTAAAACTAAAATTTGTACATATTACTATATTCTTTTGAACGAGATGAAAAATAAATGAGAAGGTGGAAGGCAAAGAGTCATGGCTGTTTATTTCGAATTCCCTGTGGAATGCAAACAGTTATGAGGTGATCTCCACAAGTAATGTTACCAACATATGCATAGAGAGGTTAGAGAATGGAGAAATGAGGCAGAGAGGGTAAGAAGAAGGAGGAGCAGATATATAAGCTGTGAATATTCAGAGATGATATAAGGCAGATATGAAGGCTGGTGGATAGTAGTGAAGAAGGAACAGAACAGAGCTGATATCCAGGTAAATCAACATGTGTTTTTTTTTAAAGAGTGAGGAAGTTGGTGCTTCCATATCAAGTTGTAGCTTGATAGATGTCAGTTGTAGCTGGCTGAGGTAGGAGCCTCCTGTAGGTTGTAGCCTGCAGAAAATAGATGGGAGTTGGAGCTTCCTTGCAAGTTGTAGCTTGCAGAATTGTGGTAGTAGCCTCTTGTGGGTTGGAGCCTACAAAAAATCAGTGGTGAGAGGGAGTTGGTGCTTGCCTTTGCATCACAACAATAATAAGATGTGGTTTTCTCCCTTTTTGGGTTTCCACTTATATCTGTTGTCTATGTGCATGATGTTTATGTGTTGATATGGTTTATCTAATCTGCTTAATACTTGTTGCTCACATATTAAGATTGTTGTTACATTATGTAATAAGTTGATCATGAAATTAAGGTGTAAATGAGTTTAAAGGAAAGTTTTAAAAGTCCATGAATGTGTTAAACTGATTCACCCCCCTTCTCAGTTTAACTAAGGGTTCAACAATTATTACTATAATTAATTAGTATTTAATAAAATAAACTAACTACTTATTAATATTAAAATCTATTTACTAAATATATTTTAATCAAGTAAATAATTATTTATTTTATTATATAGTTACTAATTTAGTTAGTTTTATTTAAATTGATTCATTTAATTTAGGATTTATAATAGGGATAAAACATTTATTTAACTAAATAGGGATAAAATATTTATTTAACTAAATAAAAACCATAAATGTTAGAGATGGTTATTATTATCAATAAAAGTTATAATTAAAAATATTAATAAAAATAAACTAATTATTTACTAATTAGTATTAACATTTATTTAAAGATATAAAAAATATTAATAAAGTAAAAAAATTATTTATTTTTATTTTATTAATTATGTATATTTAATTTAATAATTAATATTTTATTTAATTTATGTTTAGGAGATAAATTAGGGTTATAGTAATACTAATAATAATTACTAATTAATTAATTTTTATTTTTTATACAAAATAAAAATTTAATTAATGAGGATAATTCTTAAAAGTAATTAATTTAACTATTAAGAAGACATTAGAAGTCAAAAGAAGAGAAACAAACCTAAGATCTTATACCTGAAAAACTATACCTGGGATGATGGCACTTTTGAAGAACAAATTTGTCGAAGAAGAGATCACCAACTGTCACAGTTTTCACATCCCCCATCCCTATTAAGGTTATCTGGATGTTTTATAATCTCAAGGGCCTCTCTTACTTTCCTTCTCTGATAGTGCTCCTCTCTCGCAATGATCTTTGCATCTTCAAGACGCACTTGTTGTTTAGTTTTCGAGGAGTGTGTTAGCCACCTATAAATTTTTGACATAGCAAACAGGTGGCTAAAAATGTTTCTGAGTCTTCAAGAGAAACATTTCCCTTGAAAATATTTCATTCTTGAAGCCTCCATGTGTTTTCTATCCTTCAAAATAATCTTCACTGCTATTCCCATTGAAGAATCCTGCTGACTGGTGAAGAAAACTGTTGTCAAAGAGGCCTCCATTTCCTCCCTTTCATCCCTTCAAAATCCCCATTTTTCATCCATTTTCCCCCTCACAAAATTCCTCCAAAATTCCTTCATTAACCCTCCATCTCATCCTAAAACCCTTTTTAAACCCCATATTATCCTTTATCTGGTTTAAAAATCCCTCCTTTCCTCTATCGAAACTCTTCATTCTGGCTTAAAAAGACTAAATTTAGGCCTAAAACAATCATTTTTACATTTATGATTTAAGCCCCTTTTGGCTTAGCCCTTAACCCTCTCCTCCGCATGTAACCTGGCACCAGAACCAGGCGCTAGCCCTCATGCGCTAATTGCAATCGGAGCCTTTTGTTAATGTGTTCCCTTTGTTTCTTCCTATTTTCCGATGCGATGGGGTTTCTCTCCACTCGACCTCAGATTCAATCTCCGTTGTCGATCTTATCAGATTCGACCGACTGCGCTAAATCGTATCGCGCCCATAACCCCTCTCCATTACCCCCCTGATTGAGTATTGACCGTCGATCTTGTTCAAGATTGGACAGCAGGCACTTAATCGCACATCGCAAAATCTTAAGTGCCATCCCTTCGCCTCCTCTGATTCGCGATCCCCGATCAAATCTCGACCATTCATTCTTACAGATCCAACGGCTGAGATCCAATCACACCGCCCATTTGTCGTCTATCCAATTGAATCCAACCATCCACCCCTCTAGATCTGACGGTCAGCAAGAAACCCGATGGCCGTTTCCGCCCATGCATCTTACCTTTATCATGCTAAACCTGCACCGTCAGATCTTCTGCCCTCCCATCCGATGGCTGAGAAGCATATTGCGCAATTTTTTCGTCCAAACGTTAAAGTTTTGAAATCGCGCGATATAAGCGGTTTTGTTATTCCATGTGTCAATCCCTGATATGATTGTGTTCCAAAAGCGAAAACCACTTACCACCTCCAACCCCGCGCAAAAACCGTTGCCGATTTTCTGCCTTCTCACCAATCCTCCACAATGAAATTTCTTGTTCAATCAAAGCCGCTAATTACTCTAATCTAACGGCCATGATCTAACCGCACATCCTCCTGCTTTCATTCATCTGACCTTCCTAAACGACTTCGCGAAAGGATCTCAGCCGTAGATCTTCGTTGATTAATATAAATCGACGGTTCTGTTTTAATCTCGCCCCACCCTTCCTCCATTCATCCAAGAGTCTTTATCGATGAATCTCCACAGTAGATCATCATGGATTAATCTAATCCAATGATCCATAATTCACCTCGCCCCAAGCTCTCATCAAACCAGTTTTTCGCCTTCCGACATGGTTTTTCACCATTTTTCCGCTACATCCATCTTTTTCCATCACTCCTCCTCCATTCCCGAGAGCCTCAGAAGTAGGCATCCTCACTCCCTCTGGATTTCATAATGAGTTTATTATGTTTCCCAGGTGTCAAAGAGCTATGAATTCACACTGTTTTCATAGTCACCGCCATGATGATTTAGAGCGCAGGAAGACTACCAGCTGAAGTGACAAAGAGTATCAGCGAAGGATTAAAGGGATTTAAGCCTATTATTGAAGATTTAATTCCTATAATCCAGTGTTTAAAGGACAGAGACACAGTTCAAAGGCCTAGTAAGGCCTAAAGCACATGAAACAAGCCATATCAATGCTTTACTATCAGCAAAACATTCTTTCTCCAAGAAGGACTAGCTACATCACTTCCACCATGTTCCATCGAGCACCAAAAATAGTTATTACACTGACAGAGGCCTTAAAATATTGTCAGAACAATAGTTATGGAAGCATGGGAGACCTTGAAGACCTTCAGTCACCTTACTTGTCTCAGAAGACAAAACAGAGTACCTACAACTAGAAAGTACTTCGAAGAACATACCTAGAGTTGTTGTCAACCTAACAGAGACTGTTGAACCAGCCTAAAGAGTACCAATTTGTCAATGCAGAGCCATTAAGTAGAGTGGGCATGAATACTTCCTCCCATCTGTTTTAATGAATCATTTAAGTTTACATCTACTACTACTACTACTCATTCTCCTATAAGAACTCCTGAAAATACATTGTAAAGGTTGTTGGTTGTTGGGATTTTATTGAGTTGTTAGAACTGTTATTGAGGGGAAGTAGCTAAGTAGTCTGTAATATAGTAGGCTGGGAAGAGAAGTTTGATTGTAAAAGGCCACTGAGCTCAAAGTATGTGATTGGTTTTGCACATCAATTAATCAAGTAGATTCACAGGATCCTGATCTATATTATTGGTGATGTTACTCTTACTATAATTGTCTCTTTTCATGTTTTTACATACTGTCCATTATTCTCAGATACAGAACGGCAAGCATAGATTAGGATATACTATTGGAAGTACCCTAAGTCTCACTGTAATCTTTATCTATATGTTTTCTACTATTTGTGTATCTAAGAGAAAATTCATCATAATTTAACCAGTATAGAAGTTGGCTGGCCCATGCTTACTGATGTATGAATTTGGAGTTTGTTTCCTTAGATGTTCTTGTTTGGTTTCAACTGAAAGAATTTGGAAACTGGGAGATTAGAGCTATCCTTGTCTCACTAGGTGCCTCTTCCAACAATTTACCTTTCTAAGATCCCTTTGAGTGAGTGTCAAAAGCATTGAAGGTTAAAAGTCCTTTTCTAATCTTAGGCCTTATTCTGTGTTCAATATTAAATGTTTTCTACCATTCTGAAAGTAGTTATGAGGAATTTTGGATTGTCTTCCTTAAGAGTATGCTGAAAGCAGGTCTGGATTTAAATGACATCTGACCTGATCTTAAGCTACCCTTTGCGTCTTTTATGAGAGTTTCCTTTGAAGTATGTCAAAAGCAGGCCTTGATTTAAATGACATCTGACCTAATCTTAGGCTGCACTTTGGTTTCTTTCTTTCATCCATTCTTAATGTTCCATTCCACCATCTATCTAAAAGGATCCTTTAGTATAGATGACTTGCCCTATGGAAACCCTTGGATAGTTTTTATGCAAGAAATCTCCTTTCATGACTCCATAGCCCAATGGATTAACCTTTCTCTTGACCTATCTTCCCATGCTGAAACATCCTTCTATTTAGTTCCTTCCTTACTTCTTTAACCTTCTCAGTTAATGATCTCCAACCAAAAAAACAAAAATAAAAAATCCTTGTGCTTCATACCTAGCCTAATACCTCATTTTGAACCTTAAGGATATATCATTCTTTACATTTTATAGAGAGATCCCTCTCTGGATCCGGGAGGGCTAGATCCTAGGATCCCAAAGTGGTTTGATGTTGTCTTATCTTTTGGTCTTACAAATATGGCCAAAACATAGGAACCACAACATAATGGCAACTCCACTGGGGATCTAAGTGAATTTCATCTTATGCATCCTTAAGACCTCAGAAGACCCAAAATATCTGGTTAAATTGGTATTTCATTACTGATGGTGGACATCAACCTGCTTCAAACATTCAAATTCATCCACATGGCGACTCCACACTCTATAACTCTCAAAAGACCAAATGACTCCACTGGTAGAAGACCCTGAACTGGTTGAGAAGAAGCAATAGAAAAAACCCCTGCTCAAGAATACAGTGATCTTTTCACAAAGCTCAGCCCACCAGATCAGAAGATCTCAGAGCTCCAAGAGGACAAAACTATAGTTTATGATGAGTCCTCCAGTTCAAATGGTGATGAAGTTGAGGAAGATTTTCTTTCTCAAAAGAATCTTTTCTTTGATCCAGTGGAAGAGGAAGCAGTCCTGGTTGAAAACCACTTGTCAAATACTCACAAATAGGTATTCTTTCAAGATCCTTATGCTCATTTCCTGCAGACATTTAAAGAAGGATCAAAGGTCATCAAGAGCAGCTTGTTGTAGACAACAAGAAAAATTTTAAAAGCTACTGTTAAAAAACAAAGAGAATGGGAGTGGCCCTGCTTATCCAGCATGCTCAAAGAATTGAGCAAAAAGACCAATCATGGGATCATTTGATTGACTGGATGTATTGGAAAAGAGATTGTGTAAGCTAGAGATGTAAATATTTCAAGTTAGAGTAGGGTAGGTAGGGTATCTCAATAAAGCTCAGCCTATGAGCATATAGTTAGTTGTTTTAATTTCTGCAAAATTCAGTTCAAGTGCAGCTTGTCTTTATGCCTTGGACCCACAACAAACCAGACATTCTAATCCTGGTTTGACTATCTTTAAATTTCTATTTTAGAACGTAGAGAAAGAAATATGCTAGAGAATTTAATCCTAGCAGATATTAGTGTAGGTAGAGAAGCTATGAGGCCAACTATCTAATCTGGTTTCATGGAGAAATAAGGGTAGAATTAGATTAGTTTTTCTGTTTTCAATAAAAAATGATGAATAAGGTCTGCAAGTCTAAATGCACCTTGAAGAAAAAATGTTAGGATAGTAGGATGGGTAGGTAGATTGTTTGGGAGAACATTACTGTTGATTTAATATCCATCATGTTTGTGGCAGCTGATCAAAGAAGGAAAGAGATGGTCAAGTACCAGGCATCTCGCCTACTTCAAAGATTATTTTCTGAGATTCTTGACACCTTAAAGAAGATGCCACCCCCATGTGGAGCCACTTTTAGCCACCTATAAATTTTTGACATAGAAAACAGGTGGCTAAAAATTTTTCAGAGTCTTCAAGAGAAACATTTCCCTTGAAAATATTTCATTCTTGAATCCTCCAGTGTTTTATATCCTTCAAAAGAATCTTCACTACTGTTCCCATTGAAGAATCCTGCTGACTAGTGAAGAAAACTGTTGTCAAAGAGGCCTCCATTTCCTCCCTTTCATCCCCTCAAAATCCCCATTTTTCATCCTTTTCCCCCTCACAAAATTCCTCCAAAACCCTCCATCTCATCCTAAAACCCTTTCTAAACCCCATATTACCCTTTATCTGGTTTAAAAATCCCTCCTTTCCTCTACCAAAACTCTTCATTCTAGCATAAAAAGACTAAATTTAGGCCTAAAACACTCATTTTTACATTTAGGATTTAAGCCCCTTTCGACTTAGCCCTTAACCCTCTCCTCCGCATGTAACCTGGCGCTAGAACCAAGCGCTAGCCCTCAGGCGCTAATCGCAATCGAAGCCTTTTGTTAATGTGTTCCCTTTGTTTCTTCCTATTTTCTGATGCAATGGGGTTTCTCTCTGCTCGAACTCAGATTCAATCTCTACCATTGATCTTATCAGATATGACAGCCTGCGCTAAATTGCATCATGCCCATAACCCCTCTCCATTACCACCCCCCCCCCCCCCCCCGATTGAGTATTGACCGTCGATCTTGTTCCAGATAGGATGGGTGGCACTTAATCGCGCATCGCAAAATATTAAGTGTCATCCCTTCACCTCCCCTGATTCGTGATCCCTGATCAAATTTCGACCGTTCATTCTTACAGATCCAATGGCTGAGATCCAATCGCACCGCCATTTGCCGTCTGTCCACCAGGCCCAAAACATTTCTCCGATTAAATCCTAACCATCCACCCCTCTAGATCCAATGGTTAGCAAGAAACCCGATGACCATTTCCGCCCATGCATCTTACCTTTACTGCGCTAAACCTGCAACGTCAGATCTTCGTCCTTCCCATCCGATAGTTGAGAAGCATATCGCGCAATTTTTTCATCCGAATGTTAAAGTTTTGAAATCACGTGATATAAGCGATTTTGTGATTCCACGTGTCGATCCCTGATAGGATCACGTTCCAAAAGTGAAAACCACTTACCACCTCCGACCCCACGCAAAAATCATTGTCGGTTTTCCGCCTTACCGCCTATCCTCCACAATGCAATTTCTTGTTCAGTCAAAGCCGTTGATTACTTTAATCTAATGGCCATGATCTAACTGTGCATCCTCCTGCTTTCATCCATCTAACCTTCCTAAACGAATTTGCGAAAGGATCTCAACCGTAGATCTCTGTTGATTAATATAAATCGACGATTCTGTTTTAATCTTGCCCCACCCTTCCTCCATTCATCCAAGAGTCTTTGCCGATGAATCTCCATCGTAGATCACCGTGGATTAATCTAATCCAATGGTCCATAATTCACCTCGCCCCAAGCTCTCATCAAACCAGTTTTTTGCCTTCCGACATGGATTTTCACCATTTTTCTGCTACATCCATCTTTTTCCATCACTCCTCCTCCATTCCCGAGAGCCTCAGAAGCATCCATCATCACTCCCTCTAGATTTCATAACGAGTTTATTGTGTTTCACAGGTGTCAAAGAGCTATGAATTCACATTGTTTTCACAGTCACCGCCATGATGATTTAGAGCGCAGGAAGACTTCCAGCAGAAGCGACAAAGAGTATCAGCGAAGGATTAAAGGGATTTAAACCTATTATTGAAGATTTAATTCCTATAATCCACTGTTTAAAGGAAAGAGACACAGTTCAAAGGCCTAATAAGGCCTAAAGCACATGAAACAAGCCATATCAATGCTTTCATATCAGCAAAACATTCTTTCTCCAAGAAGGACTAGCTACATCACTTCCACCATGTTCCATCGAGCACCAAAAATAGTTATTACACTGACAGAGGCCTTAAAAGACTGTCAGAACAATAGTTATGGAAGCATGGGAGACCTCAAAGACCTTCAGTCACCTTACTTGTCTCAGAAGACAAAACAGAGTACCTACAGTCAGAAAGTACTTCGAAGAACATACCTATAGTTGTTGTCAACCTGACAGAGACTGTTGAACCAGCCTAAAGAGTACCAATTTGTCAATGCAGATCCATTAAGTAGAGTGGGCACGAATACTTCCTCCTATCTATTTTAATGAATCATTTAAGTTTACATCTACTACTACTGCTACTCATTCTCCTATAAGAACTCCTGAAAATACATTGTAAAGGTTGTTGGTTGTTGGGATTTTATCGAGTTGTTAGAACTGTTATTGAGGGAAAGTAGCTAAGTAGTCTGTAATATAGTAGGCTGGGAAGAGAATTTTGATTGTAAAAGGCCACTGAGCTCAAAGTATGTGATTGGTTTTGCACATCAATTAATCAAGCAAATTCACAGGATCTTGATCTATATTATTGGTGATGTTACTCTTACTATAATTGTCTCTTTTCATGTTTTTACATACTGTCCATTATTCTCAGATACAGAACAGCAAGCATAGATTAGGATATATTGTTGGAAGTACCCTAAGTCTCACTGTAATCTTTATCTATATGTTTTCTGCTATTTGTGTATCTAAGAGCAAATTCATCATAATTTAACCAGTATAGAAGTTGGCTGGCCCATGCTTACTGATGTATGAATTTGGAGTTTGTTTCCTTAGATGTTCTTGTTTGGTTTTCGCTGAAAGAATTTGGAAACTGGGAGATTAGAGCTAGCCCTGTCTCACTAGGTGCCTCTTCCAACAGTTTACCTTTCTAAGATCCCTTTGAGTGAGTGTCAAAAGCATTGAAGGTTAAAAGTCCTTTTCTGATCTTAGGCCTTATTCTGTGTTCAATATTAAATGTTTTCTACCATTTTGAAAGTAGTTATGAGGACTGCTGGATTGTCTTCCTTAAGTGTATGCCGAAAGCAGTTCTGGATTTAAATGACATATGATCTGATCTTAAGCTACCCTTTGCGTCCTTTATGAGAGTTTCCTTTGAAGTATGTCAAAAACAGGCATGGATTTAAATGACATCTGACCTAATCTTAGGCTGCACTTTGGTTTCTTTCTTTCATCCATTCTTAATGTTCCATTCCACCATCTATCTAAAAAGATCCTTTAGTATAGATGACTTGCCCTATGGAAACCCTTGGTAGTTGTTATGCAAGTAATCTCCTTTCATGACTCCATAGCCCAATGGATTAACCTTTCTCTTGACCTATCTTTCCATGTTGAAACATCCTTCTATTCAGTTCCTTCCTTACTTCTTTAACCTTCTCAATTAATGATCTCCAACCAAACAAACAAAAATAAAAACCTTTGTGCTTCATACCTAGCCTAATACCTCATTTTTAACCTTAAGGATATATCATTCTTCACATTTTATAGAGAGATCCCTCTCTGGATCCAGGAGGGCTAGATCCTAGGATCCCAAAGTGGTTTGATGTTGTCTTATCTTTTGGTCTTACCAATCTGGCCAAAACATAGGAACCACAACAGAGTGTTCTACAAGGGATGAGGTGCGTGATAACTCATGCTTAATATCGACTATGTGCTCTTTAAGTCGTTTCTGAAGCGAATGCCCAGTTTCACCAATATAAATTTTCCTGCATGAACAATCAATTTTGTACACTCCTTTAAGTTGTTTCGGGCTTATACCATCTTTAACTGATCGCATTCTCTGTCTAATAGTCCCTACTGTTGAAAATTACACGACAATATTGTTCCTTCTCAGAACCTTGGCAATTTTATCAGTAACACCCTTAATGTAAGGTAGAAAATCCCTACCATCGTTTTCTTGAGGTTCATGGCATTTCTGAGGTAATATCGAACCCTCATCTCTTTTTAGGGCCTTTTTGATATCTCTTTCTTTATAACCTATATCCCTAAATATAGATGACAAGTGACTGATTTCTTCACTAAGGTGTTCAGCATCAGATATCCTCATGGCTCTAATGGCAAGGGTACTAAGGACACCAAACTTTTGAGCTGGATGATGGTAGGAATGAGCATGAAGATAGCTATAAGTATGAGTTTTCTTCCTAAACACCTGATGCCCTAGTGTTCCATCCTCCTTCCTAGTGACAAGAACGTCCAAAATAGGAATGCTCCTATTTTCTTCAACCTCCATAGTAAACTTAATTTCTGAGGAAATGGAGTTAAGGTGATTAAAAAATCTCACAAGATTCTCCTTCCCATGAGTCCACTTTATGTTGGTGTCATCTACAAATATTTTCCACCAAGCTGATTTCAAGGGATATGAGGCAAGGGAATTCTTCTCAAAGTGTTCCATGTATAAGTTGGCAACAATAAGGGATAGTGGAGATCCCATTGCGACCCCAAATACATGCTCATAGAATTCCCCTTCGAAGTTGAAGAAAGTGGAACATAGCCAAATTTCCACAAGCTTGGTTGTTCCTGGATCAGTGACTTCTTTAATAACCTTAATCACCTCATTTAAAGGAATCTTAGTGAACAATGATACCACATAAAAACTCAGCAAAATGTGTCTCTCCTCCACCCTCTCATCCTTAATGAGCTTGACGAAATTGTTCGAGTCCTTTATGAAAGAGTCAGTGTTCCCAACAAGGGGCTTCAGGATATTGGCAACATATCAGTGCCACCTCATAGGTGGGGGACCATATGGTATTAACAATCAGTCTAAGGGGGATTCCTTCTTTATGAATCTTGGGTAATCCATAAATTCTTGGCATTACATCACATGAAGGGGTTAATTTTGTTTTAACTAGCCCTCCAACCTTGAATTCTTGATCACTTTCTTGACTTCTCTTAATACCTTGGGCATGGGGTTCGAGCTAAGTTTCTTGTAGCTACTACATTCTAGATGCTCGTTCATTTTTATTATATAATCAACCTTGTCTAGAAAAATAGAAGCACCTCCCTTGTCGGCTTTCAGTACCACGATGTTGCCATTATTGTGTAGAGCCTTCAGAGCATTAAGCTTCTCTTTACTTAGGTTTCTCCTGGGAGCTCTAGATTTCTTCAAAATAACGGAGCATTCTTGTCTCAATGCTTCTTTATCATCAAGCACTAAACCTTGAATCCCTTCCTCAATGCTGCACACAATGCTTTCATTTGGAATACCTTTGGGTGCAACCGCAAACCCTAAACCCTTGCTAAGAATCTTGATGAAATCTTGACTTAACTCTATAGAGGATAAGTTAACAACTTTCTTATTCTTGGTAAAGGGGCAATGTCCTAGTTTCTCAATGGCACCATCATTTAAGTTATTGTGAGAGAGGTCAATATCCACAAAAAGCCTAGGGCTATCTCTCTTATTGTAAACCACGTTAGTTGAAGCAAAATTTTTAGAACTTGGCTTGTAATTATTATTATAGTTGTAAGTCGGGTCACTATGGCTAAGGTCACGGTTGTTCCCAACATTTAAATGCGTAAATAGATGTCCTTTATTAACACAAAGGTTATGAGGCCGGTTTCTAACTAGATTGGTAACCTCACCCTTGACCAATATATCGACAGAGATATCATTGATAGAGTCATCGGCGTTATTTTTAATAAATGAATCAGGAATGAAACCACCCTCATCACAGAACTCGAGCTCACCATCACGATTCGAGAGGGACCCACTATTTCTCTGTGAAGGGTTGACTGGAAAACCAACAACAACCCTGTCTCTGCAATCACCACCACTACTCCATGACTTATTCAAAAACCCAGTACATCTGTCCACCAACAGTTCTGAGGCAAAAGAAGTAGTAGTCACATCTGTAGCTTCAAATTTGACGTCATCGATCTTAGATGGAGACAACAACTTGGGAGAGGAGGTGCAATCCCTGAGGGAGAGAAAATCAATAACGTTTTACCAAACTTGTTTCTTCGACATCGTACCAACAACTGAGTCGTGCTCTTTTCTAATGCGGAAATCAACGAAGCCAAATTCATATATGCTTAAACCACCATTGCTATAATAAATTATCAAACTGTTGACAGAAACATATCGATTTTCCTTGAGCTAGGCTAAACAACTAACACTGTCAACATTGTGAGGTGCACTATCATGCGAAGTGATAATAGGGAAAAAACCAAAAATACTGCTACCTAAGTTGCAATCTATCATTGAACCATAAATTCTCACTCTGTCAACAACGTCACGGTTATTGTTAATGTTTTTGTAGACAGGGAAAATTCCATAGCAGTCCAAGCTAACCGTGAAGCATTCCTTCATCGAATTGATGATAGAGACCGGATTCAAAACCTCGTTCTCAAGTAATGTGTTACTGAAATCAATCATTGGGTTGGAAAGCGATGCAGTATTGACCTCTCAAGTGTTATCTAGGAGTGGCAACGTACAGCACACAATCTCTTCTTCCAATGTAATTTTGGGTAACCTCACGCTTGATTGCACACACCTATCTGAAATTGAATCAGACTAAAACTCACCGGCGCCGTAAACCCTGACATCACTTTGGGCCGATCTCTTGATTTTTTCTAACTTCCTAGCATGCATGTCCCTGGCCAACTAACCTTCTCTCTCAGCCTTGATAGAAGCCCTTGCATCAATTGTTCTCCATAATTCAGAATTAATTAAATTGGCCAATTTTAAATGCAGAGAAAGAACAGAATGACCAATTTTATCCAACACAGCATGGGTCCTCCTAATATCTCCATGAATTAGGTTAAAACTTAGTTTTAAAAAGTATCTGTTATATCTGCAAAGGTGAAGAATAGGTTTAATATGAGAAATTTATTTTAATTTTATAACAATTACTTTTAATAAGATGAACTAATTTTAATTTAATTAAATATTATGTGATAATATCCATTTTTATATATAAAATCTAACTAAATTAAAACCATAAAAATATTTAATAGGAGGCAATTAATATACTTATTAATCAAAATTAATATATATTATTATTATAATTATTTAGTATTTAATATAATAAACTAGCTTTTATTAATATTAATATTTATTTACTATTTTAATGAAGTAAAAAATTATTTCTTTTATTATATAGTTCCTCATTTAGTTAATTTTATTTATTTTTATTTTATTAACTATGTTTATTGCCCGCAGGGGCATGGTTTAGTGGCCAGCGAACGCACTGTTAAGGCATTCGTGCTGTTAATAAGGTCACGATTTCAAGCCTCATCTTATCTGGGTACCGTTCTTACATGATGGGCTGTCCCTAAGAGGTTATAGTGGTAGGCGAGGGGTTTGACCCCACGCCTCGCGTGTGAAAGCTGTCTGATGTTGCCAATTCCACTGACTTACAAAAAAAAAAAATGTTTATTTAATTTAATAATCAATATTTTATTTAATTTATGTTTGCGAGATAAATCAGGGTTATAATAAATACTAATAATAATTACTAATTAATTATTTTTTATTTTTTAGACAAAATAAAAATCTAATTAATGAGGATAACTATTAAAAGTAACTACTTTAACTATTAAAACGACATTACAATTCAAAATAAGAGAAACAAACTTGAGATCTTATACCTGAAAAACTATACCTAGGAGGATGGTGCTTTTGAGGAACAAATTTGTTGAAGAAGAGGTCGTTAACTGTCATTGATTTCACATCCCCCATCCCTATTAAGGTTATCTGGATGTTTTATAATCTCAAGGGCATCTCTTACTTTCCTTCTCTAATAGTGCTCCTCTCTCGCAATGATCTTTGCATCTTCAAGACGCACTTGATGTTTAGTTTTTGAGGAGTGTTATGCAAGGGCTGAGGTGCGTGGTCGCTCATACTTAGTATTGGATCCATGCTCTTTAAGTCGTTTCTGAAGCGAATGCCCTGTCTCACCAATATAACTTTTCCTGCACGAACAGTCAATTTTGTACATTCCTTTAAGTTGTTCCGGGTTTATACCATCTTTAACTGATCGCATTCTCTGTCTAATAGTCCCTACTGCTGAAAATTGCGCGAAAATATCGTTCCTTCTTAGAACCTTGGCCATTTTATCAGTAACACCCTTAATGTAAGGTAGAAAAACCCTACCACCGTTTTCTTGAGGTTCATGGCATTTCTGAGGTAAGATCAAACCCTCAACTCTTTTTAGGGACTTTTTGATATCTCTTTCTTTATAACCTATATCCCTAAATACAGATGAAAAGTGATTGATTTCTTCGCTAAGGTGTTCAGCATCAGATATCCTTATTGCTCTAATGGCAAGGGTACTAGGGACACCAAAATTTTGAGTTGGATGATGGTAGGATTGAGCATGAAGATAGCCGTCAGTGTGGGTTTTATTCCTAAACACCCGATGTCGTAGTGTTCTATCCTCCTTCCTAGTGACAAGAATGTCCAAAAAGGAATGCTCTTGTTTTCTTCAATCTCCATAGTAAACTTATTTTCTGAGGAAATGGAGTTAAGGTGATTAAAAAATATCTCAAGATTATCCTTCCTATGAGTCCACTTTATGTTGGTGTTGTCTACAAATATTTTCCACCAAGGTGGTTTTAAGGGATATGAGGAAAGGGCCTTATTCTCAAGGTGTTCCATGTATAAGTTGGAAACAATAGGAGATATCAGAGATCCCATTGTGACCCCTGATACCTACTCATATAATTCCCCTTGGAAGCTGAAGAAAGTGAAACGTAGGAAAATTTCCGCAAGCTTGGTTGTTCATGGATCAGTGACTTCTTTAATGACCTGAATTGCCTCATCTAAAGGAATATTAGTGAATAATGATACCACATCAAAACTCACCAAAATTTCACTTTCCTCCACCCTCTCATCCTTAATTAACTTGAAAAATTCGTTCGAGTCCTTTATGAAAGAGTCAGTGTTCCCAAAAATGGGCTTCAGGATCCTGGCAACATATTTCGCCAGCTCATAGGTGGGGGACCCTATGGTATTAAAATCAATCTAAGGGGGATTCCTTCTTTATGAATCTTGGGTAATCCATAAATTCTTGGCATGACATCACTTGAAGGGTTCAATTTCTTTTTTAACTTGTCATCCAACCCTCAATTCTAGATCGTTTTCTTGACTTCAATTAATACCTTGGCCATGGGGTTCGAGCTAAGTTTCTTGTAGCTACTACAATCTAGATGCTCGTTCGTTTTTCTTATATAATCAACCTTGTCTAGAACAATAGCATCACCTCCCTTTTCGGCATTCAGTACCATGATGTTGTCATTATTACATAGAGCCTTGAGATAATTAAGCTCCTTTTTTCTTAGGTTGCTCCTCGGAGCTCTAGCTCTCTTCAAAATAAGGGAGAATTCTTGTCTCAATGCTTCTTTATCATCAAGTGTTGAACCCCGAATCCCTTCCTCAATGCTGCACACAATGCTTTCATTTGGAACTCCTCTGGGTGTAACCACAAATCCTAAACCCTTGCTAAGAATCTTGATGGAATCTTGACTTAACTCTATAGAGGATAAGTTAACAACTTTCTTATTCTTGGTAAAGGGGAAATGTCCCAGCTTCTCAATGGCACTATCATTTAACTTATTATGAGAGAGGTCAATATCCGCAAAAACCCTAGGGCTATCTCTCTTATTGTAAACCATGTTAATTGAAGTAGAATTTTTAGAACTTGGCTTGTAATTATTATTATAGTTGTAAGGCAAGTCACTATGGCTAAGGTCATGGTTCTTCCCAACATTTAAATGTGTAAATAGATGTCATGTATTAACACAAAGGTTACGAGGCCAATTTCGAAATGGATCTGTAACCTCACCATTGACCGATATATCGACAGAGATATCATTAATAGAGTCATCAATGTTGTTTTTAAGAAACGAATCAGGAATGAAACCACCCTCATCACAGAACCCGAGCTCACCATCACGATCTAGGATGGACCCACTATTTCTCTGTGAAGGGTTGACTAGAGAACCAACAACAGCCTTGTCTCTGCAATCACCACCACTACTCCATGACTTATTCAGAAACCCAGTACGTATGTCCACCAATAGTTCTGAGGCAAAACGTGTAGCAGTCGAATCTCCAGCTTCAAATTTGATGTCGTCGATCTTAGATGGAGACAACAACTTGGGGGAGTAGGCAAATCCCTGCAGGAGAGCAAATCACTAACGCTGTACCGAACTAGTTTCTTTGATGTCGTACCAACAGCTGAGTCATGCTCTTTGCTAACACAGAAATCAGCAAAACCGGATTTAGATATGCTTAAACCACCATTGCTGCAATTTGTTATCAAACCGCTGACAGAACCATATCGATTTTCCTTGAGATGGGTTGAACAACTAACAATGTCAGGTGCACTATCATGCAAAGTGCTAACAGGGACAAAGCCAGAATTACTGCTACCAGAGTTTCAATCTATCATTGAACCATAACTGCTCACTCAGTCAACGATGTCACGGTTATTGTTAAAGTTTCTACAGACAAGGAAATTTCTGGAGCAGTCCAAGCTAACTATGAAGCATTCCTTCATCGAATTGATGTTAGAGATCGGATTCAAAACCTCGTTCTCAGGTAATGTGTCATCGGAATCAATCACGCTTTGGAAATCAATGCAATATCGACCTCTCAAGTGCTATCTAGGAGTGGCAACGTACAGCACACAATCTCTTCTTCCAACGTAATTTCGAGTAACCCCACGCTTGACTGCACACACCTATCTGAAACTGAGTTATATTGAAACTCACTGGCACCATAAACCCTTATATCACTTTGGGCCGATCTCTTGATTTTATCTAACTTCCTAGCATGCAGGTCCCTGGCCAACTGACCTTCTCTCTCAGCCTTGATAGCAGCCCTTGCATCAATTGTTCTCCATAATTCAGAATTAATTAAACTGGCCAATTTTAAATGTAGAGAAAGAGCAGAACGACCAAGTTTATCCAACACAACACAGGTCCTCCTAATCTCTCCGCGAATTATGTTAAAACTTAGTTTTAAAAAGTATCTGTTATATCTACGAAGGTGAAGAATAAGTTTAATACAAGCGATTTATTTTAATTTTATAATAATTACTTTTAATAAGATGAACTAATTATAATCTAATTAAATATTATGTGATAATATCCATTTTTATATATAAAATCTAATTAACTTAAAAACCCTAAAAATATTTAATAAGAGGCAATTAATATACTTAGTAATCAAAATTAATATATATTATTATTATAATTAATTAGTACTTAATAAAATAAACTAACTAATTATTAATATTAATATTTATTTACTAAATAAATTTTAATCAAGTAAATAATTATTTGTTTTATTATATAGTTTTTAATTTAGTTAATTTTATTTAAATTGATTTATTTAATTTAGAATTTATAATAGAGATGAAATATTTATTTAACTAAATAAAAGCCCTAAATTTTAGAGATGGTTATTATTATCAATAACTGTTATAATTAAAAAGATTAATAAAAATAAACTAATTATTTACTAATTAGAATTAACATTTATTTAAATATATAAATAAATATTAATAAAGTAAAAAAATTATTTATTTTTATTTTATTAATTATGTATATTTAATTAATTGTGTTTATTTAATTTAATAATTAATATTTAATTTAATTTATGTTTAGGACATAAATTAGGGTTATAGTAAATACTAATAATAATTACTAATTAATTAATTTTTATTTTTTTAGACAAAATAAAAAATTAATTAATGAGGATAATTATCAAAAGTAATTATTTTAACTATTAAAACGACATTGGAATTCAAAAGAAGAGAAACAAACCTAAGATCTTAGAACTGAAAAACTATACCTGGGAGGATGATGTTTTTGAGGAACAAATTTCTCGAAGAAGAGGTCGCCAAATGTCACTTATTTCACATCCCCCATCCCTATTAAGTTTATCTAGATGTTTTATAATCTCAAGAGCCTCTTTTACTTTCCTTCTCTGATAGTGCTCCTCTCTCACAATGATCTTTGCATCTTCAAGACACACTTGATGTTTAGTTTTCATTGAGTGTTATGCAAGGGCTGAGGTGCATGATCACTCATACTTGATATTGGCTCCGTGCTCTTTAAGTCATTTCTGAAGCGAATGCTCGGTTTCACCAATATAACTTTTCCCACACGAACAGTCAATTTTGTACACTCCTTTAAGTTGTTTCGGGCTTATACCATCTTTAATTGATTGCATTCTATGTCTAATAGTCTCTGCTGCTGAAAATTGCGCGAAAATATCATTCCTTCTCAGAACCTTGGCAATTTTATCAGCAACACCCTTAATGTAAGGTCGAAAAACCCTACCACTATTTTCTTGAGATTCATGGTGTTTCTGAGGTAATATCGAACCCTCGGCTCTTTTTAGGGCCTTTCTGATATCTCTTTCTTTATAACCTATATCCATAAATACAGATGACAAGTGACTGATTTCTTCGCTAAGGTGTTCAACATCAGATATCCTCATGGCTCTAACGGCAAGGGTACTAAGGACACCAAAATTTTGAGCTGGATGATGGTAAGACTGAGCATGAAGATAGTTATCGGTATGGATTTTCTTCCTAAACACCCGATGCCCTAGTGTTCCATCCTCCTTCCTAGTGACAAGAACGTCCAAAAAATGAATGCTCCTGTTTTCTTCAACCTCCATAGTAAACTTAATTTTTGAGGAAATGGAGTTAAGGTGATTAAAAAATCTCTCTAGATTCTCCTTCCCATGAGTCCACTTTATGTTGGTCTCGTCTACAAATATTTTCCACCAAGCTGGTTTTAAGGGATATGAGGAAAGGGCCTTATTCTCAAAGTGTTCCATGTATAAGTTGGTGATAATAGGGGATAGCGGAGATCCCATTGTGATCCCTAATACCTGCTCATATAATTCCCCTTGGAAGCTAAAGAAAGTGGAACATAGGCAAATTTCCACAAGCTTGGATGTTCCCAGATCAGTGACTTCTTTAATGACCTGAATTACCTCATCTAAAGGAATCTTAGTGAATAATGATACCACGTCAAAACTCACCAAAATGTCACCCTCCTCCACCCTCTCATCCTTAATTAGCTTGAAAAAATCGTTCGAGCCCTTCATGAAGGGTCAATGTTCCCAACAAGGGGCTTGAGGATCTTGGCAACATATTTCTCCAGCTCATAGGTGGGGGACCCTATGTTATTATCAATCGGTCTAAGGGGGATTCCTTCTTTATGAATCTTGGGTAATCCATAAATTCTTGCAATGACATCACATGAAGGGGTCAATTTCTTTTTTAACTTGTCATCCAACCCTGAATTCTTGATCGCTTTCTTGACTTCTCTTAATACCTTAGGCATGGGGTTCGATCTAAGTTTCTTGTAGCTACTACAATCTAAATGCTCGTTCATTTTTATTATATAATCAACCTTGTCTAGAACAACAACAACACCTCCCTTGTCAGCTTTCAGTACCACGATGTTGTTATTATTGCGTAGAGCCCTGAGAGAATTAAGCTCCTCTTTACTTGGGTTTCTCCTCGGATCTCTATCTTTCTTCAAAATAAGGAAGCATTCTTGTCTCAATGCTTCTATATCATCAAGCGCTAAACCCCGAATCCCTTCCTCAATGCTGCACACAATGCTTTCATTTGGAATGTCTTTGGGTGCAACTGCAAATCCTAAACCCTTGCTAAGAATCTTGATGGAATCTTGACTTAACTCTATAGAGAATAAGTTAATAACTTTCTTATTCTTGGTAAAGGGGCAATGTCCCAGTTTCTCAATGGCACCGTCATTTAAGTTATTGTGAGAGAGGTAAACATTCGCAAAAACCCTAGGGCCATATCTCTTACTGTAAACCACATTAGTTGAAGCAGAATTATTAGAACTTGGCCTGTAATTATTATTATAGTTGTAAGGCGGGTCACTATGGCTAAGGTCACGGTTATTCACAACATTTAAATGCATAAACAGATGTCCTTTATTAACACAAATGTTACAAGGCCAGTTTCAAACTCGATTGGTAACCTCACCCTTGACTGATATATCGATGAAGATATCATTGATAGATTCATCAGCATTGTTTTTAAGAAATGAATCAGGAATGAAACCATCCTCATCACAAAACTCAAGCTCACCATCATGATCTGGGACAGACCCACTATTTCTCTACGAAGGGTTGACTAGAGAACTAGCAACAACCCTGTCTCTGCAATCACCAACACTGCTCCATGACTTATTTGGAAACCCAGTACGTCTGTCCACCAATAGTTCTGAGGCAAAAGGAGTAGCAGTCGCATCTACAACATCAAATTTGTTGTTGTTGATCTTAGATGGAGACAACAACTTGGGAGAGGAGGCGCAATCCTTGAGGGAGAGAAAATCACTAACGTTGTACCGAACTGGTTTCTTCGATGTCATACCAACACCTGAGTCATGCTCTTTGCTAACGCAGAAATCAACAAAGACAGATTCATATATGCTTAAACCACCATTGCTGCAATTTGTTATCAAACTGCTGACAGAAAAATATTGATTTTCCTTGAGCTAGGCTGAACAGCTAACGTTTTCCACACGTCAGGTGCACTATCATGCGAAGTTCTAACGGGGACAAAGCCAGAATTACTGTTACCTGAGTTGCAATCTATCGTTGAACCATAACTGCTCACTCTGTCAATGATGTTATGGTTATTTTTAATGTTTCTGCAAACAGGAAATTTCCGGAGCAGTCCAAGCTAACCACGAAGCATTCCTTCATCGAATTGATGTTAGAGACCGGATTCAAAACCTTTTTCTCAGGTAATGTGTCACCGGAATCAATCACCACTTTAGAAAGCGATGCAGTATCGACCTCTCGAGTTCTATCTAGGAGTGGCAACGTACATCACACAATCTCTTCTTCCAACGTAATTTCGGGTAACCTCACGCTTGATTGCACACACCTATCTGAAACTGAGCCAGACTAAAACTCACCATCACCGTAAGCCCTTATATCACTTTGGGCCGATCTATTGATTTTATCTAACTTCCTAGCATGCCTATCCCTGGCCAACTAACCTTCTCTCTCAACGTTGATAGCAGCCCTTGCATCAAATGTTCTCCATAATTCAGAATTAATTAAATTAGCCAATTTTAAATGCAAAGAAAGAGTAGATCTACCAATTTTATCCAACATAGCACAAGTCCTCTTAATCTCTCCACGGATTAGGTTAAAACTTAGTTTTAAAAAGTATCTGTTATATCTGTGAAGGTGAAGAGTAGGTTTAATACGAGTGATTTATTTTAATTTTATAATAATTACTTTTAATAAGATGAACTAATTTTAATTTAATTAAATATTATGTGATAATATCCATTTTTATATATAAAATCTAACTAACTTAAAATCTTTAAAAATATTTAACAAGAGGGAATTAATATAGTTAATAATCAAAATTAATATATATTATTATTATAATTAATTAGTATTTAATAAAGGTGCAAAGGTTTTGGTGCATTCATGAAAAAGAAGGGCTTTATGCGGAGAACGGAGCTTTCTGCGACTACACTGCATCGCATGGATTCCTTCAAGACAAGAGAGGGTCTCTGGAATTTCATTATGGAGCACAGAAAAGACATTACTTCTCTCAGGGAGGAGCTGCTGTCGGCACTAGAGAGTGCCATTGACCCCACCTGGCTGGTTTTATAGGCCCTCGAGGGTTTTTATGACAAGGGTTTTCGGAAAACGGAGAAGAAGGACTCAGGGCTCGGGGACCAGAGACGGGTCTGTTCTTTATTGCTGGAATCGCTTCTTTCCCTCCTGGCAGACCCTGCAATGGGCGCCGAGCGGCCCGTTGTGTCTCCCAGTTCTAAAGAGCAAGCGAGGGTTTTCGTCATTGAGTGGAAGTCGAGGATCGATGTTGATGCAGATCTGGCCAATGTCACCAAACCCTTGAAGATACAGGCATTCTTGCAGCTTGTAGCTACTTTTAGAATTGCAGTCGAGTTTTCGCAAGATGATCTCTACAAGTTTCTTATTGTGGTGTCATGGCGCAGGCAGACTCTGAAGCTCTGTGGTGCTCTCAGGCTTTTAGAGAAAATGCCAGATCCATTCTTTGCAACCGCTTCAGGCGACATTGCAACGGTTAGGTTTATAATCATCTTAAGGGTCCCATTTGAAGCGCTGCATTGGGGCTCTTCTCCACTCCTTCGGGCTGTCGCCGTCATTTCTGAAGGCAAAGCACTGGGGGCTTTCACTGATGATCCAGCCGCATTAGAGATTGATCGAGTTAATACTAATCTCCACGGCAAAGCAGTGGCCAGCTGCTGGACAAGGGACGCTTCGGGACTTAGGACCGAAGCCAATGAGTCTTCAAACTCATCCCCTACTACTTTTCAGAAGCAGATCCACTCCTCGAACCAGTGTGTTCTACCAGCAGAAGCAGTTGTGTTTCAGATCCAAATCACTCTCCTCTCTGGCAAGACGTTGCTGCAATGGGCGCGCAATACAGATCTTGTGCAGGATCTTTTGTACAAGCTCAAACTTCGGCTGGGGATCCCCTCCTCTTACCAGAGATTGTTGTATAAAGGTAAACAACTAGAGGACTCTCTTCCCCTCTCATTTTACTATATTCAAAGGGATGCTTCTATTATTTTCACCCTTCATCTAAGACGAGGTTCCATTGGGCAGACCTCCTCTACCCTTCCATTCTCTTTTAAAGATGTAGTCCATAAAGATGAAGCCCAACCACAGTCCTCTTCGAAGGCAGCTCAACCAACTATGGCTTCCAAGCCATTCTTAGTTGATAAACTTGAGGAAGTTCCTTCTATCGAACTCTCTCATCCGGTGATTGCCGATCATTACCAGAAGTTTGCAGAAACCGAAATCATATGCAGATTTAACGGTCTATGGCCTCGCACCGCGGATTTATACCAATGGATCCACACCAACTGGACCAATAAAATCAAGATCTATTTATGTTCGAAAGGTTTTTTCATTGTGGCGTTTGATTTAAATGAAGATTACCAGAAAGCCTTAACAGGAGGCCCTTGGTCCTGGGGTTCGGCTGGGCTCTTCCTCACCCCATGGATTCCAGACTTCGACCCCTCCACAGCTGTCATCACCAAACTTCCCATCTGGGTTAGGCTCCCAAACCTTCCAGCGCATATGTGGCACGTCTCTGTCTTCTTAGCCATTGGAGATACCTTAGGCCGCTATCTCACTATAAATACTTCAAGAAGGGTTAAAGGCATCTACACCTACAGCAGATTGTGTGCAGAAATAGATATAAGCAAAGGATTTCCAGATCATATCAACCTCAAGTTTGGGGACTTCCATTGGACCCAAACCTTGGGTTACGAAAATACAGCCTTCCGTTGCCGCCATTGTCATCAAACAGGGCACTTACAAAATGCATGCACCCAGTTTCTCAGCAAAAAGAAGAATTTGAATCGCAAACCCAAATCTAAGAGCTGGAACTCCTCTGTTCCTCCCCCCATGGATGATACAGCCTCCTCCAGCTTGGATGAGGAGGAAATTGAAACAGATGGGGAGAACCTTGGGTTTCGGATGGACGCTCCCCCAGCTAGTGTTGCGGATCCCTTTGCTCCTCCGATCTCTCAGAAACGCACTCACGAGTCTTCATCCTCGAACTCAGATAAGGATTTTCTGCCCCCAGCATCGGATAGTCTACAGCTAGTCATGGATCAGCCAAGCTCCACCGGCTGGGTCAAAGTAAGTAGCAAAAAAGGAAAAAAATGCCGCATGGCAGAATCCACCTACTCTGGGTAGATAACTCTATCCAGATCTAGTTCTTCTGCTTTCCTTGTTATTTATGCTCATCATGTAGTTTTCATTCAGGAGCAAGGTTGATAATCTATCACCTTCAGCTCCCATACATCTCAGCTTCGCTGGCTTGCCAGCTTGATTGTACTATATGTTTTCTTTCTTTTAATAGAATTAGCCATATTCAAAAAAAAGAAAAAGAGTATTTAATAAAATAATCTAACTAATTATTAATATTAATATTTATTTAGTAAATAAATTTTAATCAAGTAAATAATTATTTCTTTTATTATATAGTTCCTAATTTAGTTAATTTTATTTAAATTGATTTATTTAATTTAGGATTTACAATAGGGATAAAATATTTATTTAACTAAATAAAAACCCTAAATTTTAGAGATGGTTATTACTATCAATAATTGTTATAATTAAAAAGAATTATAAAAATAAACTAATTATTTACTAATTAGTATTAACATTTATTTAAATATATAAAAAATATTAATAAAGTAAAAAAATTATTTATTTTTATTTTATTAATTATGTATATCTAATTAATTATGTTTATTTAATTTAATAATTAATATTTTATTGTATTTATGTTTAGGAGATAAATTAGGGTTATAGTAAATACTAATAATAATTATTAAATAATTAATTTTTATTTTTTAGACAATAAAAATTTAATTAATGAGGATAATTATTAAAAGTAATTACTTTAACTATTAAAACGACAATAGAATTCAAAAGAATAGAAACAAACCTGAGATCTTATACCTGGAAGGATGGTGCTTTTGAGGAACAAATTTTTCGAAGAAGAGGTTGCCAACTGTCACTAATTTCACATCCCCCATCCCTATTAAGGTTATCTGGATGTTTTATAATCTCAAGGGCCTCTCTTACTTTCCTTCTCTGATAGTGCTCCTCTCTCGCAATGATCTTTGCATCTTCAAGGCACACTTGATGTTTAGTTTTCAAGGAGTGTTCTGTAAGGGCTGAGCTGCGTAATCACTCATACTTAATATGTGTTTCTGAAGTGAACGCCCGGTTTCACCAATATAACTTTTCCAACACGAACAGTCAATTTTGTACACTCATTTAAGTTGTTTCGGGCTTATACCATCTTTAACTGATCGCATTCTCTCTCTAACAGTCCCTACTACTGAAAATTGCGCGAAAATATTGTTCCTTCTCAGAACCTTAGCGATTTTATCAATAACACACTTAATGTAAGGTAGAAAAACCCTACCATCGTTTTCTTGAGGTTCATGGTGTTTCTGAGGTAAGATCGAACCCTCGGCTCTTTTTAGGGGCTTTTTGATATTTCTTTCTTTATAACCTATATCCCTAAATACAGATGACATGTGATTGATTTCTTTGCTAGGGTGTTCAGCATCAGATATCCTCATGGCTCTAATGGCAAGGGTACTAAGGACACCAAAATTTTGAGTTGGATGATGGTAGGACTGAGCATGAAGATAGCTATCAGTATGGGTTTTCTTCCTAAACACCTGATGCCCTAGTGTTCCATCCTCCTTCCTAGTGACAAGAACGTCCAAAAAAGGAATGCTCATGTTTTCTTTAGCCTCCATAGTAAAATTGATTTCTAAGGAAATGGAGTTAAGGTGATTAAAAAATCTCTCAAGATTCTCTTTCCAATGAATCCACTTTATGTTGGTGTCATCTACAAATATTTTCCACCAAGCTGGTTTTAAGGGATATGAGGCAAGGGCCTTCTTCTCAAAGTGTTCCATGTATAAGTTGGCGACAATAGGGGATGGCAGAGATCCCATTGCAACCCCTGATACCTACACATAGAATTCCCCTTGGAAGCAGAAGAAAGTGGAACATAGGCAAATTTCCGCAAGCTTGGCTGTTCTTGGATCAGTGACTTCTTTAACGACCTGAATTGCCTCATCTAAAGGAATCTTAGTGAATAATGATACCACATCAAAACTCACTAAAATTCCGCTCTCCTCCACCCTCTCATCCTTAACAAGCTTGACAAAATCATTCGAGTCCTTTATGAAAGAGTCAGTGTTCCCAACAAGGGGCTTGAGGATCTTGGCAACATATTTCGCCAGCTCATAGGTGGGGGACCCTATGGTATT
Source organism: Pinus albicaulis (assembly GCA_034641835.2). NCBI lineage: Eukaryota > Viridiplantae > Streptophyta > Pinopsida > Pinales > Pinaceae > Pinus > Pinus albicaulis. Next base: position 1,384,408,929 of record CM076570.1, read on the forward strand.
AATAATCAATCTAAGTGGGATTCCTTCATTATGAATCTTAGGTAATCCATAAATTCTTGGCATGACATCACATGAAGGGATCAATTTATTTAATAACTTGCCATCCAATCCTGAATTCTTGATTGCTTTCTTGACTTATCTTAATACCTTGGGCATGGGATTTGAGCTAAGTTTATTGTAGCTACTACAATCTATATGCTCGTTCATTTTCCTTATATAATAAACCTTGTCTAGAACAACAACGACACCTCCCTTGTCGGCTTTCAGTACCACGATGTTGTCATTATTGCGTAGAGCCTTGAGAGCATTAAGCTCCTCTTTACTTAGGTTGCTCCTGGGAGCTCTATCTTTCTTCAAAATAAGGGACCATTCTTGTCTCAATGCTTCTTTATCATCAAGCACTAAACCTTGAATCCCTTCCTCAATGCTGCACACAATGCTTTCATTTGGAATGCCTTTGGGTGCAACCGCAAATCCTAAACCCTTGCTAAGAATCTTGATGGAATCTTGACTTAACTCTATAGAGGATAAGTTAACAACTTTCTTATTCTTGGTAAATGGGCAATGTCCCAGTTTTTCAATGGTACCATCATTTAAGTTATTGTGAGAGAGGTCAATATCCGCAAAAACCCTAGGGCTATCTCTCTTACTGTAAACCACATTAGTTGAAGCAGAATTTTTAGAACTTGGCTTGTAATTATTATTATAGTTGTAAGGTGGGTCACTATGGCTAAGGTCACAGTTATTCCCAACATTTAAATGCGTAAACATATGTCCTTTATTAACACAAAGGTTACGAGGCCGGTTTTGAACTGGATTGGTAACCTGACCCTTGACCGATATATCGATTGAGATATCATTGATAGAGTCATCAACATTGTCTTTAAGAAACGAATCAAGAATGATACCACCCTCAACACAGAAACCATGCTCACCATCACGATCCGGGACAGACCCACTATTTCTCTCTGAAGGGTTGACTAGAGAACAAGCAACAACCCTGTCTCTGCAATCACCACCACTGCTCCATGACTTATTTGGAAACCCAGTACATCTGTCCACCAACAGTTATGAGGAAAAAGGAGTAGCAGTCGCATATGCAGCTTCAAATTTGATGTCGTTGATCTTATATGGAGATTGCAACTTGGGAGAGGAGGCGCAATCCCTAAGGGAGAGAAAATCACTAACGTTGTACCGAATTGGTTTCTTCGACATCGTACCAACAGCTGAGTCATGCTCTTTTCTAACGTGGAAATTAGCAAAGCCGGATTCAGATATGCTTAGACCACCATTGCTGCAATTCGTTATCAAACTGCTAACAGAAACATATCAATTTTCCTTGAGTTGGGCTGAACAGCTAATGCTATCAACGTTGTCAAGTGCGCTATCATGCGAAGTGCTAACAGGGACAAAGCTAGAATTACTTGTTGAGATTCAAGAAGATGATGAGCTTAGTGAAAAGAGTCACCTTCACTAAGTGGGCCTGCGGGCTATTTTTGGTGCAAATTCTATTTTTAGACATGTCGATCATATTCTATGAGTTGCATGATGCTATTTGTGGATGGTTGGTCAAGTTGGAAAAATAGATGGACTTCTATTTTTAGATGTATTGGGCGGAATCTATTTTTAGATTGCCAGTCTAAAAATAGATATGTCGAATATTATTAGCTCTTAATAATATTTGGACTCTAAAAATTATCTTATTCTCTTGGAGCACTTCAGTTAAGTTCACAGATGTGGCACAGTAGCTGACAAAAGGAATTACACTATTTCTAAGGGTTTACTGGAGCTAATGCATGAGGACTTCAGTTAGAACTCATGTGACAGAGTTTGGTGGAGTTATAGAAGTAGTTGATGGAGTTGTGATTAGTTTAACTCAGTTAGACTTAGTTGAGCTAGTTGTATTTGGTCTAACTGATTGATACACTAATGAGAGTGGTGTGAATTAATTAGTTAATTAATTCACTAAATAATAACTCAATAATCAACTGAAGAATACATCAGTTAACTACAGTGCATGGCAGTTTCAGTGGAGACTAGTGGAGATATAGGTGAAAGAGCAAGTGTGACTATCAGTTGTGACTATAGTGATGCATTGATTGCATCCAACACTCAGTGGAGATGCCAATGGGGATTGTGCAGTAGAGGCAAGCTAGCAGGTGGCAAAGATCGGTGCATGGATTTGCAAGATCGGGCCTGATTAGTGTGTAGCGATTGTATTGTACTGAGAGCTTGATATGATCAACTTTGTATGAGGATTGTTACATGATCTCTATGACATATATTATATATAGATATTTGGGGTTTTCAGCTTCAGGTTTTCCCGTTAAACAACTGTGTTAATGTGTGCGAATTTTTATTGTTTCATGTGTGCATTGCTATCTTGATTTTATTTCCGCAAATGATCAATGGTGGAATAGATTCTGTATTTTGCATGAAGTTAAAATAGTGTGAGATCAGGAGAATCTTGGACATATAACACATAAGTTATATAATTTCTACATTACTGCTACCTGAGTTGAAATCTATCATTGAACCATAACTGCTCACTCTGTCAACGATGTCATGGTTATTGTTAACGTTTCTGTAGACAGGGAAATTTCCGGAGCAATCCAATCTAACCGCAAAGCATTCCTTCATCAAATTGATGTTAGAGACTAGATTCAAAACCTCATTCTCAGGTAATGTGTCACCAGAATCAATCACCACTTTGAAAATCAATGCAGTATCGACCTCTCGAGTGCTATCTACGAGTGGAAATGTACAACACACAATCTCTTCTTCCAACATAATTTCAGGTAACCTCATGCCTAACTGCACACACCCATCATAAACTGAGCCAGACTGAAACTCATCAGCGTCGTAAACCCTGATATCACTTTGGGCTGATCTCTTGATTTTATCTAACTTCCTAGCATGCCTATCCCTAGCCAACTGACCTTCTCTCTCAGCCTTGATAGTAGCCCTTGCACCAATTACTCTCCATAATTCATAATTAATTAAATTGGCTAATTTTAAATGCAGAGAAAGAGAAGAACGACCAAGTTTATCCAACACAGCACATGTCCTCCTAATCTCTCCGTGAATTAAGTTGAAACTTAGTTTTAAAAAAGTATACGTTATATCTGTGGAGATGAAGAATAGGTTTAATACGAGCAATTTATTTTAATTTTATAATAATTACTTTTAATCAGATGAACTAATTTTAATTTAATTAAATATTATGTGATAATATCCATTTTTATATATAAAATCTAACTAACTTAAAAACCCTAAAAATATTTAATAAGAGGCAATTAATATACTTAGTAATCAAAATTAATATATATTATTATTATAATTAATTGGTATTTAATAAAATAAACTAACTAATTATTAATATTAATATTTATTTACTAAATAAATTTTATTCAAGTAAATAATTATTTCTTTTATTATATAGTTCTTAATTTAGTTAATTTCATTTAAATTGATTTATTTAATTTATTATTTAATTTAGGATTTATAATAGGGATAAAATATTTATTTAACTAAATAAAAACCCTAAATTTTAGAGATGGTTATTATTATCAATATTGGTTATAATTAAAAAGATTAATAAAAATAAACTAATTATTTACTAATTAGTATTAACAATTATTTAAAGATATAAATAAATATTAATAAAGAAAACAAATTATTTATTTATATTTTATTAATTATGTATGTTTAATTAATTGTGTTTATTTAATTTAATAATTAATATTTTATTTAAATTTTGTTTAGGAGATAAATTAGGGTTATAGTAAATACTAATAATAATTACTAATTAATTAATTTTTATTTTTTTAGATAAAATAAAAATTTAATTGATGAGGATAATTATTAAAAGTAACTACTTTAACTATTAAAATGACATTAGAATTCAAAAGAAGAGAAACAAACCTAAGATCTTATACCTGAAAAACTATACCTGGGAGAATGGCACCTTTGAGGAACGAATTTTTCGAAGAAGAGGTCGCCAACTGTCACAGATTTCACATCCCTCGTCCCTATTAAGGTTATTTGGATGTTTTATAATCTCAAGGGCCTTTCTTACTTTCCTTATCTAATAGTGCTCCTCTCTCACAATGATCTTTGCATCTTCAAGACGCACTTGATTTTTAGTTTTCGAGGAGTGTTCTGCAAGGGCTGAGGTGCGCGATCACTCATACTTAATATCGGCTTCGTGCTCTTTAAGTCGTTTCTAAAGCGAATTCCCGGTTTCACCAATAAAGCGAATTCCATGTATAAGTTGGCGAAAATAGGGGATAGCAGAGATCCCAATGCGACCCCTGATACCTGCTCATAGAATTCCCCTTGGAAGCTAAAGAAAATGGAATGTAGGCAAATTTCCACAAGCTTGATTTTTCTTGGATCAATGACTTCTTTAATGACCTGAATTGCCTCATCTAAAGGAACCTTAGTGAATAATGATACCACATCAAAACTCACCAAAATGTCACTCTCCTCCACCCTCTCATCCTTAATGAGTGTGAAAAAATCGTTCAAGTCCTTTATGAAAGAGTTAGTGTTCCCAACAAGGGGTTTCAGGATCTTGGCAACATATTTCGCCAGCTAATAGGTGGGGGACCCTATGGTATTAACAATCGGTCTAAGGGGGATTCCTTCTTTATGAATCTTGGGTAATTCATAAATTCTTGGCATGACATCACATGTAGGGGTCAATTTCTTTTTTAACTTGTCATCCAATCCTGAATTCTTGATCGCTTTCTTGACTTCTCTTAATACCTTGGGCATAGGGTTCGAGCTAAGTTTATTGTAACTACTACAATCTAGATGCTCATTCATTTTTCTGATATAATAAACCTTGTCTAGAACAACAACAGCACCTCACTTGTCGCCTTTCAGTACCACGATGTTGTCATTATTGCGTAGAGCCTTGAGAGCATTAAGCTCATCTTCACTTAGGTTGGTCCTAGGAGCCCTAGCTTTATTCAAAATAAGGCAGCATTATTGTCTCAATGCTTCTTTATCATCAAGCACTAAACCCCAAATCCCTTTCTCAATGCTGCACACAATGCTTTCATATGGAATGCCTTTGGGTGCAACCACAAATCCTAAACCCTTGCTAAGAATCTTGATGGAATCTTGACTTAACTCTATAGAGAATAAGTTAACAACTTTCTTATTCTTGGTAAAGGGCAATGTCCCAATTTCTCAATGGCACAGTCATTTAAGTTATTGTGAGAGAGTTCAATATCCACAAAAACCCTAGGGTGATCTCTTTTAGTGTAAACCACGTTAGTTGAAGCAGAATTTTTAGAACTTGGCTTGTAATTATTATTATTGTTGTAAGGTGGGTCAATATGGCTAAGGTCACGATTATTCCCAACATTTAAATGCGTAAACAGATATCCTTTATTAACACAAAGGTTACGAGTCTGGTTTCGAATTGGATTGGTAACCTCACCCTTGAACTATATATCGACAAAGATATTATTGATAGAGTCATCAGTGTTGTTTTTAAAAATGAATCAGGAATGAAACCACTCTCATCACAGAACCCGAGCTCACCATCACGATCCAGGACAAACCCATTGTTTCTCTGTGAAGGGTCGACTAGAGAACTAGCAGGAGCCCTGTCTCTGCAATCACCACCACTACTCCATGACTTATTCGAAAACCCAGTACATCTGTCCACCAACAGTTCTGCAGAAAAAGGAGTAGTAGTTGCATCTGCAGCTTCAAATTTGATGTCGTCGATTTGAGATGGATACTACAACTTGGGAGAGGATGCGCAATCCCTGAGGGAGAGAAAATCACTAACGTTGTACCGAACTAGTTTCTTCGACGTCATACCAACAGCTAAGTCGTGCTCTTTGCTAACGTGGAAATCAGCAAAGTCGGATTCAGATATGCTTAAACCACCATTGTTGCAATTCATTATCAAAATGTTGACATAAACATAATGATTTTCCTTGAGCTAGGTTGAATAGCTAACGCTGTCAACATTGTCAGGTGCACTGTCATGCAAAGTGCTAATGGGGAAAGCGCAAAAATTATTGCTACTTGAGTTGCAATCTATCGTTGAACCATCACTTCTCACTTTTTCAATGATGTCACGGTTATTGTTAATGTTTCTGCAGATAGGGAAATTTCCATAGAAGTCCAAGCTAACCGCGAATCATTCCTTCATCGAATTGATGTTAGAGACTAGATTCAAAACCTCGTTCTCAGGTAATGTGTCACCGGAATCAATCACTACTTTGGAAATTGATGCATTTTCAACCTCTCGAGTGCTATCTAGGAGTGGCAACATACAGCACACAATATCTTCTTCCAACGTAATTTCGGGTAACCTCACGCTTGACTGCACACACTTATCTGAAACAGAGCCAGACTGAAACTCACCGGCACCGTAAACCCTAATATCACTTTGGGCAAATATATTGATTTTATCTAACTTCCTATCATGCCTCTCCCTGGCCAACTAACCTTCTCTCTCAGCCTTGATAGTATCCCTTGCATCAATTATTCTCCATAATTTAGAATTAATTAAATTGGCCAATTTTAAATGCACAAAAATAGCATAATGATGCAATTTATCCAACACAGCATGGGTCCTCCTAATCTCTCCAAGAATTAGGTTAAAACTTAGTTTTAAAAAGTACCTATTATATCTACGAGTTTTAAAAAGTATATGTTATATCTGCGAAATATGTTGCCAGGATCCTGAAGCCCCTTGTTGGGAACACTGATTCTTTCATAAAGGACTCAAACGATTTTTTCAAGCTCATTAAGGATGAGAGGTGGAGGAGAGCGACATTTTGGTGAGTTTTGATGTGGTATCATTATTCACTAAGATTCCTTTAGATGAGGCAATTCAGGTCATTAAAGAAGTCACTAATCCAGGAACAGCCAAGCTTGCAGAAATTTGCCTACGTTCCACTTTCTTCAGCTTCCAAGGGGAATTCTATGAGTAGGTATCAGGGGTCGCAATGGGATCTCAGCTATCCCCTATTGTCACCAACTTATACATGGAACACTTTGAGAAGAAGGCCCTTGCCTCATATCCCTTAAAACCAACTTGTTGGAAAATATTTGTACATGATACCAACATAAAGTGGACTCATGGGAAGGAGAATCTTGAGAGATATTTTAATCACCTTAACTACATTTCCTCAGAATTTAAATTTACTATGGAGTTTGAAGAAAACAAAAGAATTCCTTTTTTGGACATTATTGTCACTAGGAAGGAGGATGGAACACTAGGGCATCGGGTGTTTAGGAAGAAAACCCATACTGATAGCTACCTTCATGCTCAATCCTACCATCATCCAGCTCAAATGTTTGGTGTCCTTAGTACCCTTGCCATTAGAGCCATGAGGATATCTGATGTTGAACACCTTAGCGAAGAAATCAGTCACTTGTCATTTGAATTTAGGGATATAGGTTATAAAGAAAGAGATGTCAAAAAGGCCCTAAAAAGAGTTGAGGGTTCGATCTTACCTCAGAAACACCTTGAAACTCAAGAAAATGATGGTAGGGTTTTTCTACCTTACATTAAGGGTGTTATTGATAAAATCACCAAGGTTCTGATAAGGAACAATATTTTCTTGCAATTTTCAGCAGCAGGGACTATTAGACAGAGAATGTGATCAGTTAAAGATGGTATAAGCCTGGAACAACTTAAAGGAGTGTACAAAATTGACTGTTCGTGCAGGAAAATTTATATTGGTGAAACCGTGGGTTCGCTACAAAAACGACTGAAAGAGCACAGAGCCGATATTAAGTATGAGCGATCGCACACCTCAGCCCTTGCAGAACACTCCTCAAAAACTAAAATCAAGTGCATCTTGAAAATGCAAATATCATTGCGAGAGAGAAGCACTATCAGAGAAGGCAAGTAAGAGAGGCCCTTGAGATTATAAAACATCCAGATAACCTTAATAGGGATGGGGGAAGTGAAATCAGTGAAAGCTGGCGACCTCTTCTACAATAATTTTTTTCCTCAAAAGCGCCATCCTCCTAGGTATAGTTTTTCAGGGATAAGATCTCAAGTTTGTTTCTCTTCTTTTGAATTCTAATGTCATTTTAATAGTTAAAGTAATTAATTTTAATAATTATCCTCATTAATTAAATTTTTACTTTGTCTAAAAAATAAAAATTAATTAATTAGTAATTATTATTAGTATTTACTATAATGCCAATTTATCTCCTAAACATAAATTAAATTAAACATTAAATATTAAATTAAATAAACATAATTAATTAAATATACATACATAATAAAATAAAAATAAATAATTTTTTTACTTTATTAATATTTATTTATATCTTTGAATAAATGTTAATACTAATTAGTAAATACTTAGTTTATTTTTATTAATATTTTTAATTATAACAATTATTGTTAATAATAACCATCTCTAAAGTTTAGGGTTTTTATTTAGTTAAATAAATATTTTATCCTTATTATAAATCCTAAATTGAATAATAAATTAAATAAATCAATTTAAATAAAATTAACTAAATTAGGAACTATATAATAAAAGAAATAATTATTTATTTGATTAAAATTTATTTAGTAAATAAATATTAATATTAATAATTAGTTAGTTTATTTTATTAAATACTAATTAATTATAATAATAGTATATATTAATTTTGATTACTAAATATATTAATGGCCTCTTATTAAATATTTTTAGGGGTTTTAAGTTAGTTAGATTTTATATATAAAAATGGATACTATCACATTTGTTCATCTTATTGAATGTAATTATTATAAAATTAAAATAAAATTATTTTCTATTGTTTTTTGGAATAAATAAAATAAAATAAAATAAAAAAATTTATGACTATGGTTGGCTCTTTTCATATCCTTCTTCACTATTAATGGCCTAAAATCCTTTCTTTCAATCCTTCATCCAAATATCTTGAAGATGGATCTACGTTGAGATTTGAAACCTCGACAAATGCTCCTTAATATTGTGGATAATCCAAGAAGCTCTTCAATAACTCAAAAATGTTTGAAAAAAATATTTACTTGCAGAAAAGACTAAAACTAATGCTTGTGCTTGACGAGAATTCATACCGAAAAGGCATGGACAAAAAAGAACGAGGCACCCTTCAATATAGCAAAAAAATCTTAATATGTTCAAATAAATAACATCACAAAGAAATTTTTGGTCCTCCCTCCCTCTACACTAAGTTTCATTTCATAACAAAATTTTCTCATTCACCGGTTAAGGACAGTAATTATATGCAGTCTAACGGTTTTAAACATGTCATTTTACAGCCATTGCTAGATTTTTCCTGGTGGAATATTTATTCAATACCATGATAGTACAATATATAATAATATGAGACAGAGGAAGACGATCAAAAACCATGAAAAAACAAACAGAGGATAGGCTCTTGCCTGAGATTGCTTGTTAAATTCAAAATAATTATGCTAGCAAATTCTAGTAAGATGAAAAAAGAATTCTACCACTCTAGCTTTCATACATAAACCCAAATGTCTAGCAATGTATCCACCGAGATTTTTCTATTCTTTGGAAATGACCCCAAGTCCAAGAAGCACTATTATGCTTCCTCATCCAGCTTTTGTACATAAACCCAAATGTCTGGAAATGCATCCACTGAGATTTTTTTATCCTCTGGAAATGACCCCAAGTCCAAGAAACACCAAGAATCACTATCGTGCTTCCTCATCCAGGACATCAATACTGATCTCCAATCATCTAAGAAGACTTTCTTTGTGATAATCTACTATCAGTTGTCCATTTTGAAGATTTTTCTTGGCACTCCCCCATGTTGGACAAGGTGCATTGTGCAAGGAGCATCCAATCACCTTTAGAGCTAGTGGAAAGCCTTTACAATCTGCTTGCACCTGTGATAGATACATGAACTACCATGAGTATAAATTTTCTAGGCAGGGGACCAATCGAACACATTTTGGCAGTTGAAACTATGAATCTCTCACCTAACAAGTTTCACCTCCATTCTATATATTTGTTTTATTGTTGATGAAGAATACATAGCTTTATCTAGCAAGGGATTCTACTAAAGTAATAATGCATATGTGTCTAGATCCATTGTTCGCAATATAGAATAAGAATTAATTTAGAACTAAAATCTAATCATAGTGAACTTAGTAAAATAGTTTGTAATCCAAGATATTTAGAGTGATAGCATATACTGCAACAACTAAACTCAACCAAACAGAAAGCTTAGTATGTTAACATATTCCATATGAAAATCATTTCAGTACTGTAAGAGGCATACCTGCTTGACTAGATGTTCATCTGCATTATTTGGAAGTGATATCTACCCGAAGGCCCAAAAGCAGAAAAGGCACAAAGCATCACCAATCTTCTAGTAATGAAAATTCATAAAGCTGAGTAGAATTTGTTGTGGGGATGATAGATTGATCTCGAGTTGTCACAAAGGGTTTTGTAGGTTACCTTTGAAATAACAAATTTTCCAAATGTGCCCTACACCAGACATCATCAGGGATCACCAAAGTTGGTTGGCCTGCCTCAACAATTGTTTGTGTTCCTCCTCAACATTCTAGAATTCATCCACATTTATTCCTTGGAAAAATATTCTCCCACATATTCTCTAAAATTCCCTTCAATTTTTGGAACTGTGAAACCATTTGTTTAGGAAAGCACTTAACATATATAAAGACAATTACTTATATGAATATTCCAGAATCTGAACAAGTATAAGTTATTTAGTATTATTATATCAGAAAAAACACAAGACCTTAACAGCAAAGAGTTAGACCATGGAGATAAATGTTTTGACTGATTAAGCTACCAGACTCGGTAATAGTGAACTCAAGGCTGAAGATGGAGATGGTAAAGGGAAATCGTATATGTACATCTTACAATGGACCTAGAGTGGTGTTTGCGTAAAGGTGGAAGTCGAGGGATGGCTAATGAGTGGGTTTGAGAATAAGATGAAACTCCCATTATAATGGTCCCACAACAATGAAAATGGTGTACGCGGAGGTGCAGATTTTGTTGGAATTTCTGAACAATTCTGAACACATAGAGGAAAATAAAATTCCTCTTCCACAACACAGAGATTAAAAAAAATACGAACACAGAGAGATGAAGTATAACACTATTTCATTAAACATAAAACTAACTGTTACAAATGAAATTCTTTCTTCAGAACAAAGTTCTGGATTCACAAAAAAACTTTTGGCTGCTTCACACACATACAGCGCTTCAATTTTTTTCTGTCTCTCTGTTTCTATTCATTGCTACACACACAGTGCTCTCTATCTTTTTGTTTCTACCTTCGGGCAAGAAACTTACATTACACATTCAATACTCTCCTATGCATTCAAAGCATATTACATTACATTAATATATATATATATATATATAACCAAGGTTAAAACATAATGCGGCAAATAAAAATTAAATCAAAACATTAAACAAACTTTCCATGGGGTTCAACCATTATGGAAGAGCCAATTTCTATGCCCCCCCCCCAAAATGATTTGATTGGTCCAGAGGAAGGTGACGTCACCTCCTTCGGTGGGATGCCTTCACCCTTCGCAACTCATGCTTGCTGCCCCCCAGAATGGTGCTGTTGTGTGATCAATTCCAAATAAAATGGTTGTTGGTGCAGTGTTTAATGCGATAGGTGTTGCGGATAATAAACATGGGGTTGAGTGTTGGGTTTCGTGGAGTGAAAATTGCAACTGGAGATTTGCTGCTACAATCATCCTTTAAACTCCCATCAACATTAACTCGTCGTCCTGCTGCTGTCTGTGGGCAGTTGGAATTAAATTCCAACACTCTCCCTTAACTACAACTGCAGCTTTCTTTTATACCCAGGCATTTCCTAAGATATTTAAAACTCTTCTATGTTAATGGCTTTGTGAGGATATCAGCAAATTGTTCCTCTATCCTGCAATGCTGCAAAAAAATCTTACCATTTTTTTGGTTTTCAAGTTTCTGTGGTTATTGTTTACTGGAGAGCTTGTCGGATTATCCACAGTCTTATGAAACAATTGTCAATTGTTTCATAAGACTGTGGATAATCCGACAAGCTCTCCAGTAAATCTTACCATTATTAACTAGTTCTCTTATAAAATTAAATTTTGCATCAATATGCTTTAATCTTTTATGGAAGATAGAATTCTTTGATAAAGCTATTGCTGAGCTATTATCACAATAATTGTTGTTCCCTTGTCCTGTTCATGACATAAATCTCTGAGCATTCTTCTCATTCATACTGCTTGGCATGCTGATGTTGTTGCTACCACATATTTTGCCTCTATTGTTGATAAAGAAACTATTGATTGCTTCTTGTAAGCCCATGAAATGGCTCCCGATCCCAAATGAAACACATATCCAGATGTGTTATTCCTGTCATCTACACTTCCATACCAATCACTGTCAGTGTAACCAATCAATTTAAAATTTTTAAATGAGGAGTGGAAAATACCATACCCCTTCGTTCCATTCACATACCTTAGAATCTTATTGGTTGCTTGCCAATGAGTCTCTTTTGGTGTTTCCATTAATATAGAAATTAAGTTTACAACATATATAATATCCGGCCTAGTTGCAGTCAAATACATAAGGCTGGAAACTATGCTCTTGTACTGTCTTGGATCAAAATCCTTGTTGTTGTCTTCTTTGCTTAATTTTAGCCCCATGACAGTTGGAATTACAGTTGCCTTGTTGTTCTACATGTTGAATATTTTCAACACTTCTTCACATATTTTGTTTGGGAAATAAAAATCCCATTTCCATTTTGCTCTACTTCTATTCCAAGAAAATATCTCAAAAACCCCAAATCAGTCATTTCAAATTCACTCTTCATGACTGCTTTAAAATTAGCAATGAGAGAAACTTCATTGCCAGTAAAGATTAAATCATCTACATATAAAACAACAATAAGAATCTTACCGTCATTTTCTTGTTATGTAGAGTGTGTGTTCTCCATCACATTTCTCAAATCCATTTTCAGTCAGGTAAGCATCTATCCTGTTGTACCATGCTCTCAGTGCTTGCTTCAGACCTTAAAGAGCTTTCTTCAACTTGCATACTTTGTGCACTTGGCCTTCAATCTCATAGCCTGGAGGTTGTTCAACATATACCTCTTCTTTCAACACTCCATTCAGGAATGCAGATTTCACATCCATTTGGTAAACCTTCCATTTTTTTGTGCTACTATGGACAATATTGTTCTCACTATTTCCATCCTTGCAACCGGTGCAAAGGTTTCTTCATAATCTCTTCCTTGTTGCTGCTTGTGGCCTTTGAAAACAAGTCTTGCTTTGTGCCTTTCAATCTTGCCTTCAGCATTTCTCTTGGTCTTCTAGACCCATTTTACTCCAATGACTTCTTTACCTTTAGGGAGGTCCACTAACTCCCATGTATTACTCTTTTGTATTGCACCAATCTTTTCGTTCATTGCTTCAAACCATTTTTCTTCTTTTACAGCATCTTCAAAATGAATTTGGTCATCAACATGACAATACAAAGAAAATAAAGAGTTCAGACTAGCATTATCATTCATCTCTCCTTGTTCATAAATCTCACTCAGATTTATGAATCTCGGTCTTCTTGGTGTACTTGGAGTTCCACTTGAACTCAAGGGAGTTTCAGTTCCCTATGGTGTGCTTGAAGAAGAACTTCCTTGATCTCTCAAGGTTGTTCTATTTCCATCTTGTGGTGTGGTTTATTTTGCTTGCGGTGGTGGAGGAGGAGCCACCGTGGAGGAATTCTTTGTTGTTGTGCATTCCTCTTCCTCTTCGTGAGACACACATGTCTTCACGTTCACTTTTTTCTCTAAGCTTCCATCCCAGGCTTCTTCTTCAATAAACCGCACATATCTACTTATTATTACTTTCTTGGTGGATGGATTATAGAGTTTGTATGCCTTGGAATCATCACTGTATCCAACAAAGATACACTTCTCCCCTTACTGTCAAGCTTCTTTCTCAATTGATCTGGGACATGTGCATAAGCCACACATCCAAAAAAAATCATGTGAGTGACAAACTGCTTTGTTCCACTCCATGCTTCTTCCGAATCAACTCTATTCATGACAACTTTGGTTGGGCATCTATTCAAGATATACGCTGCACAATTGACAGCTTCAGCCTAATACTCATTTGGCAATTTTTTTTCCTTCAACATACTTATGACCATGTCCATGATGGTCCTATTCTTCCTTTTTGCAACATTGTTTTGCTGATGTGTGTACCTTGTGGTAAACTGCTTATGTATGCCATTCTCCTTACATAAACATAGGAACTCTTTGGATATGTATTCTCTACCTCTGTTAGTTCTTAGCACTTTGATGTAGTGTCCACTCTGCTTCTCAGCAAGATCTTTGAAGTGGTAGAACTATTCAAACACTTCACTCTTTTGTTTCAAGAAATACACCCATGTCTTTCTGGTGTAATCATCTATGAATGTCAAAACATATTTTTTGCCAACTAAAGATGGCATTTGCATTGGTCCACACAAATCTGAGTGGACAATCTCTAAGGGTGTCTTTGCTCTTATACTCTTCCATGTTGGAAAGCTTTCTATGTGTTGTTTGCCCAAGTTTCAACCTTCATAAAGGCTATCCGATTTCTCAATCAATGGTAATCCTTTTACCATTCTCTTTCTGTGCGACAAATTCAGGCCTCCGAAATTGAGATGCCCAAATATCAAGTGCCATAACCAATTTTCATCTTTCACTTCCTCTTGAAATAACTCTTGTGTTACAACTGTTACATTTCTTCTTTCCTTCAAGTTTGTTCTAAGCTTGAGAGGAAACATCCTATTACTTGTCATTTGCACCTCTGCAATGACTTTCTTTTTTGGAGGTATGTCCATGATTGTGCACGCATCATCTTTAAAGAATAGATTGTACCCCTTGTTTATGAGATGTCCAATGCTCAAAATATTACATTTCAAGCCAGGTACATAATATACATCTAACACAAAATTCTGTTCTCCTTTTCTTGTCAGGATACTTACTCTTCCTTTTCCCATGACAGAGACCTTAATATCAGTCCCTATTGTTACTTCAAATTTAACATTTTCATCTAGATTGGTAAACATTGCTATGTTTCTAGTTATGTGGTTACTACAACCTAATTCTAAGAACCATACATCATCTTGTCTATCTTGTGCTACATTACATGTTAACATCACATTCTTCTGGTTCTTTTCTTCTTTTGTAAAATTAGCATTCTGCCTATTATTCATGTCATTTTGCTTTTTCCTACATTCATTGGCATAGTGCCCATATTTCTTGCAATAATGACATTGGACTTGGGATTTATCATACCTTTGTCCATGAGCTTTATGTTGGCTTGAGCCTTCATTCTAGTTCTGATTGTTTCCCCTTCCACTCAAACTTGCAGGGTTGTTTCTTCCTCTGTTTTGGCTTCTGCCTCTTTCTTGGTTGTTTGATCTTCCTTGACCTCTACTTTGGCCAAAAGACATTTGAGTCTTGAAAGATTGTTCCAATGAGGAATCTGTTCCTTTGTTTATTCTGAGTTCATGAGACATCAGGGATGCACTAAGCTCATCCACTGTAAATAGTGAGAGATCATTTGTCTCTTCTATTGCCACTGCTATGGCATCAAATCTTGAGGGTAGACTTCTCAAAATTTTCTCCACTATTCTTCTTTCTTCAAGTGTCTCTCCATGAGACCCTATCTGAGTAACCAACCCAATAACATGAGTGAAGAATGAGTCTATAGTGTCAGACTCTTTCATACAGAGAGTTTCAAAATCTCTCCTCAGCATTTGCAGCTTTATTGTCTTCACCTTTTCCATGCCTTGATAGGCTATTTTGAGAATATCCCACGCCTCCTTATACTTTTTTGTTGTTGCAATCCTTGGGAAAATACTCCCGTGCACTGACTGAAAGAGATATAAGAGGGCTTCGGAGTCCTTCTTCCTATTATCTCTTAACAACTCTCTTTCTGCTGCTGTTAAAGCAACCAGCGTTGCTGCATCTACTGGTTCTGGGTAGCCATTCTCAACTAACTCCCATATGTCCTGTGAAGAAAACACGGCTCTCATCGTGATTGCCCAATATTCATGGTTCTTCCCGTTAAACTTTCGAAGTTGGGGATTCGTCAAGATGGTGCCTGCTGCTGCCATCGTAACTGTGAAAACACGAAAATTTTCTTGATTGTGTTAAAAACAAATGAAACAATCAAACTCTTTGACTGTGTAAACAAACAGAATCTTTCTCTCTTCTATAGAAATCCACTTCAAAAACCTTCTTACAACTTTTGCAGTGAAGAGAGATCTATGCTTCGTTCACTGAGTGCCTAGACTAGCTCTAATACCATGTTGGAATTTCTGAACAATTCCGAACACACAGAGGAAAATAAAATTCCTCTTCCACAACACAAAGATTAAAAACAAATGCGGACACAGAGAGATGAAGTATAACACTATTTCATTAAACATAAAACTAACTGTTACAAATGAAATTATTTCTTCATAACGAAGTTTTGGATTCACAAAAAAATTTATGGCTGTTTCACACACACACAACACTTCAATTTTATTTTTGTCTCCCTGTTTCTATTCACTACTGTTGTTGGGAGAAATAATTGTTAGATTAAACCTCCTTATACTTAATTTGTCAATCTGGGCTTGTAAACACAAGCTCCACTGCACTTCTTGATTCAGTTTGTAGGTCAGAGTTTATATTATTCCTTATGATATTTGATTTAAGAATTAAGACACACAAAAACATCTATAAACACACACCTTGAAAATAAATCAATTCATAGCAAATCCTAGTTGGAAATCTTCATTCTATATATCTAAATCTGGAATCAAAACCATTACTAATCAACAACAATAATGACTCACTACTTCAAGAGAAATCTAAAAAACCCTAATCCTGCTCTCGGAGGTCACACTTGAAAGGAATTATCTAACCTGGGTGAACCTATAAATGATCTCACACTCACGTAGCAAACTTGTAATTACAAATGGTATCTCGAATTATTTATAATAACAACACTCCATGCCAATTTCACTATGCTAGGGTTAAGCGGAAAAGTGCACTATCATACGGGTTTGAATATCAATTTTCACACACAGACTTCAATCATGACAACCTTCAATCCTTCATACCTATCCAACCTATTTGTATATGTATCACTTACTTCTGGCAGTTTTAATTTCATAATTCTACCTTGCAAACCGAACTGAATCAGACTCAAGCTATCAGAATGCACAATTGTTCTCTGGGAATTAGCTTTGAATTAAAATTTTCCAATTATGCTTGGGCAAGGTTACTTAGGCTTCTATTACAATGAACATTCAGCAACAAGACAATGTCATGAATTTAATCAACACATGCTGCATCAAGAAATAAAACAGAGACAAGGATGAATTTAACTCTCGAATTTCACAGTTGACATTATCATGGGAAGTTATATAATCACTCTCTGGAATTTGCAAAAAGGTTTCAATTTTCAATGAATAATTTATTTTCAATCAGGTTGCAAGGGTTCAATTCTTCTGTCACTCTTGTGGATTGGAATCATGAGGCTTTATACCAACTAACACACTAATTCAAATATCAATCCAAGCTAGTTAAAACTCTATTTTCAAGGAATACACACTTTCACTAAGGGATCTCACTAATTCAACTGCAAACCCTAATCTCATGCAAACAAAGAAAACTACAAACACTGATTTAAACATGCCAAAGGAATGGAGAAAACTCTTTGCTCAAAACTACTCTATGCATCATCCATTTCCTTCCACCTAATCAACACATTGTCTCTTCGTGAATTTCCAGCTAAGACCTAAAAAGGACCTACAGCTATCACTCTACAATGAATCTTCACACTCCTATTTTATGATAAGCCAAACT
This sequence comes from Pinus albicaulis, assembly GCA_034641835.2. Lineage (NCBI taxonomy): Eukaryota > Viridiplantae > Streptophyta > Pinopsida > Pinales > Pinaceae > Pinus > Pinus albicaulis. The sequence continues at coordinate 1,384,426,800 of CM076570.1, forward strand.
CTAAGGTAACAAAATTCTACCTCTACCACCCAAGTGCATTTGTTTCAAGCAAAATGATATCTATCTATTACAGTGATTGAACTATGGTCTTCAAGCTACGCACATAGAAATGGTTTGCAGATTATGTAAGGCATAGGGTTATTCAACACACAGCAAAATGAACCATTGAATCTCAGTTGCAACTTGAGTGATACTCTGCTACTGGAATCATTTTATCAATGCAAATACCAACGAAATTTTCTCACCAAATGATCGAATCAAACGTATACCATCAAGTTTTGTTCTCACAGAAATACATTCAGCAGTTCGTTTGTTTAGGGAGAGGACAAATTGCTTGCTCGACTCTATTTTTGGCAATGCTCAAGTCATAGTGAGGCACAAGTGAAAGGCAATCCCTATGGAAGAAATCAAACACACCTCAGCGATAATCACAGGGTTTTTCTTAAGAGGACACTCCAATCTGATCCTGGAGACCTAGAATTGTTCTGCCATGGCAATGTGAAACCCATACTAACATCGATTTCCAAAATCAAACAACTTATGCTAAAATCAATTTCCAAAATCAAAATAAAGATGCACTCAAGCATCTAACTATCAGTGGTGTTAGGGCCCTTGTTTTGGAAATCAACAGATTTTTAGTTGCGGCGAGCACGTGGCGGAACGCAACCTCGGTAGGAAGAAAGGTGTCAAGGTTGTGGAGGAGCAAAGGATAGGTCTGGCGGTTGTTGCGAGAGCAAGCATAGACAACGGATGGGCACGGAAGGAAAAAAGCAGTGAACTCCTGGTGAATAGAAAGAAACGAAAGGCATCCGAGCAAGAAGAAAGGAGGAACTATCAGTCACGCGGGCAGGAGAACAAATAGGCAGCTAGCCAACGGATGGGGAGGTTGGCACAGACGGAAATAGGCAACAGGGAGCCGCAGGAGAGCTATATTTGGGTTGCACTGTTCTCCTCTCCTCTGGGTTACTGTGGTTTCTCTCTCTCCTTAGGGACTTGTTGTATTTTTCTCTATTCTATGCTCATATGTTGCCAAGCCTTGTCATAGTTCACCTTTGACAGTTGATGATTAATATATTCAAGAGTGTTGTTCTGATATGTGATTCTGAGTATGAATGAGTGTTTTTATAAGCTATGCTTAAAATTTTGTTCATCGTTAGTTTAACTAGTTTTCTGAAGAGTGTATGTTATGGAATGTTATGTCATGAGACCTTTTCTCTCGCCAACAAATGGTTGCATTGCTGGGACCTAAAAACACATTTGGGAGCTAGATCATGGTATCTCGGATCTTTGAAAGAGAAATACAAAGCTGGTGGGATGACCACCTAGATCAGTTCATACCTCAGTAGGCTGAGTTGAGATGACAGAAGGAGAAAACGATTAAAGATTTGGTCCTATTCTCCGACTCTGCTAGTGATACTTACAAAATATTTTGGGAAAAGTTCCCAGAAGAACTCTACAACTTGTTGTGGAGGCTTCAAACCAAGACCGTCAAGGGAAAGTTTTGCAAGGTCAATCGCAATTGGGCACACGAGGATCTGGTGACCCTTCATCAGTTAAACACCGACTTAACCCGAGCTGTAGATTTTTGGGTGGAATCTACTTTGGAAGGATATATATTAGAGTTTGCAGCTGAGTGCTACCAGTCTTTCTCAAGAGTGGAAGGTACTTTCAGATCTTTGTTAAGGGGGAAACTACTGAAGGATATTCCCTTGTGGATCAAGGCATTAATGGTAGACGAAGGACTAATGGGATTCCAGAAAGCAAGGATGGAAGCGCAAAACCCCCAGTATCGGGGGAAGGAACTGAGGGAGAGATGTTATTAGAACCATGAGAAGGGGGAGTAGGAGTATGGACATCAAGACTGCCAACAGGCTCAAGGAGCAGCGAGCACTTCGGCGGGCGTAGATTACAGAAAGGTGGCGAGAGAGGGTGATGAAGGAGTTGAAGAGACAAGGAAGTAATTGGAAGGAAAAAGAGAAGGCGCCTCAAATGATGAAAGGAATGGAAGGTCAGATGGGTCCCCAGGATATAGGAGGGGTCATGAAAGAAGTGCAATAGGTGTATAGGAGTCCAGTCCAGGTGGAGCAAGGAAAGAAGTCTGATAAAGAAGGTATAGATGTGCGCCCAGAGGAGATGTCCAATGTGGAGATGCACGTTGCAATGGAGAAACTCTTTCAAGAAAGGTCAGCATACATATCTCAAGGTATTCCTAGTCCCCACAATTATAGTAGCTCTAATCTCGACCTTCCCCTGGTGCTCTACAAGCCCATAAGTGAAATTTTTTTTAAGTTACGTGAATTAAGTAGATTGCACCACATTCAGTCTCCAACTGGAGCACAAGCTAGTAGCAGGATTTCTAGTGGCCCCATCTCACAACCAGGATCCAACGGCTTCATTTTAATACCGCCCATTCAAGTAAGCATGGCGGGATCACTTACATGGTACCCAGAATTCTCTAGGAAAGGGAATGACGACGTTGAACAACATTGGTATCTCTGTGAGGCCATCTAGAGGGCACAACAGACACCAAATGTTGGGAAGTTGATAGAGTTTCAGACCACTGTAAGGGAGAGGGCCCTACGATGGTTTATGAAATGGTTGGAGGCTCACCCAAATCCAGCAATGGCTGATGTAAAGAGGGATTTCATTAAGGAATTAAAACTACCTCAGATGGACCAACAAGGCCTGTCAGAGATGTGGGAGATCAAGCAGAGGGAAGGAGAAACTACTTGGGATTTGATGTGGAGATTCAAGGATGCCATCGGGAAACTCAGCTATCCAATTGATCCAAACCATCAGAGGGATTGGTTCATTAAGGCTTTATTACCCTTGACCCGAACTCCACTGACTCAACAAAGGATCAACACATTGCAAGATGCCCTGGAGCAAGCAATGAAGATAGAAGTCATGGCGGGTTACCCACAAGAGTTCAATGGGGGCGCAATGGTATAGGACCCCTCGATAATGGGTCTGCAGCATCAAATAGCCAGTCTGATAGAAAAAATCAAGGAAATGCAACCCATGCAACCATCGAGACCAAACGTGTGGTGCATGTACTGTCTCATGGAGGTACATGTACCCACAGAATGCCCCCGGTTGCGAGGCCAAATGGTGGGGACATCGGCTGTAGGAGCACAGGGGGCCCCACCACTAGGATGGGTCACGCAAATAAACATCCTAGGGATATACCCACCACAATAGCAATACACGGGGTTCCCTGCACAACAAAGTCCAACCACCAATGAATATTGTGAGGTATGCAAAAGTATGGGTCATCAAGCTCGCATGTGTCTGATCTTACAGAAGTATTCCAACATTCCAAATAATGTATACTGTGAATTCTATGCCTCGACCACCCACAGCATAGAGCAATGTCGAGCACTGGATGCCCTGGCGGAGCAGCTGGACCGGTCGTCATACAAATTAGATGAAGCTCCCTGAGGAAGAGGGGGAGGCATGAGAGGGGGCCGAGCAAGAGGTAGAGATCTGGTAAGATGCTATAACTACGATCAGGAAGGACATGTGGCTAGAGAGTGTCCACTCCCTAGGATACCCTGGTGCTCACAGTGCCATGTTAACTCACACGCAACAAAAGATTGCCAAAATCTCATCAAAAGATGGGAGGAAAGAGCTAGACAGAGGGGGACAAACCTAGTAAATGCAGAACCCAGGTTAACGGGAACTCAAACAATGCAAAACGTGGCCATAGTGACACGAGGCGGAAAAAGAACGAGGGAGGATGCACGCACTATGGACGCCATAAAAGTATTCAAGCCAGCATCCCCAAATCCCTTGATCAAACCCGAACGATAGAAACAATTTTTCTAGGAAGCAGCAGAAACGTTTGCCCACCTGGGGGGAAACAAAGGAATCGAGTTACAGAAAATTCAGGAAGACAAGGAAACATAGAATACTTCTAAAGCCTTAATCCAGGAATGGTTCCATCTGTTTCTGAAGATTGTTAACAATGCACCAATGCTAGAAGGGGTGCTAAAACAGCACACAGGAACAAAAGAATTAGTGGATGCAGACCAGAAACATGATCAGAGAATAAAGAGAAACAAATGAAGGATGGGAAAGGAATTCTGAGTGAACACGCAATTGGCAAGATTCCAGATTAAGGACACCATGCTTGATTTGGGATCTGATGTCAACATCTTACCAAGGAAAACTTGGGAAGCACTCGAGAGGCCAAGATTGACATACTCTCTGATCCAACTTCGAATGGAAAACCAGTATTGCATTGCTCCCATTGGCCAACTAGAGGATGTTGAGGTTGACATTCCGGGGGTAAAAACATTTACGTACTTCGCAGTCATTGACATCATGGGGGATAAGGATCTGTACCCAGCACTGTTGGGAATCGATTGGGCTTTTGAAAATTATGCGGTAATTGATCTAAAGAAAGAACTGATGATCTTCGAGAATGGGGAAATCAGAGTCACTCAACCGCTCAATCCCTACCAAGGACTGAGATACACAGAGACTGAGGATAATAGAGAAGATGCTCAGCTCTTGGACCATCTCTACCAAATGACCACCGGAAGAAGGGAAGACTACATCAACCCAACAGTAGAAGGCTCGGTAAGCTAGAGAAGTATCCAAAGCTTAGAATTAGGATCAGAACTGGCATGGGACGATTGGCAGCAAGGGGGCTACGAAAAAAACACAAGGAGGTGTGCCAATGTTGCAAGAGTTAATTGGATTGGGGCTGAAATTCAGGAATACCCAATCTTGTCAAATATGAACGTTGTAAGTGTTTTCACAGCCAAAATAGAAAACACGGTGCCAGAAGGCCAGAGAGTACCCTTGATGGACATGACATTAAAATCCACATCTGCAAGATGGTGGAGTAACCATCGTGATTCACTGACGCGATGGGATGAGGTGGCGGCAGCAATGAAAGCCAGATTTCAAGAGGAGAAGGAGCCTAGGGGGAAGGACCGGTACCAAGGGGACGCAAGCCCCAGAACCCATCTGAAGAAATGTGAAGCACAATGGAGAGCTGATGGTTACCCTGAGGAACTGTGGGTTCACAGGTGTATCCACTCCCTGGACGTAATCCCAAAGGCCTGGTACTTAATGGAAGAAAAAAGAAGAGGGACCCACAATTGGCAAGAAGTTGCGGAGAAATTCATACAGTGTTTCACCTTTGAAGTAAAAATAGAGCATATTACACAAGCTCTGCAAGCTATCAAGCTGGTACTGTTCTTCCCTGATAGTCGACAGATGGACGAGCAGTCACTCTGGTACCAAGGTATCCAACAAAAGGTGGCATGTTAGAAGATTAATAGTGAGATGGATGATGACAACCTGGAGGATCTCAGGCACCTGTATTTCGAAGAAACAGAGGGGGAGAGGGACATTAAAGAAGAAACAACTACAGAAGGTATCCACCTCCTGCCTCTCAGAACTAAAAAGGTAAATATTGGGACAGAGGACAAACCCAAGCTAGCAACCATTAGAGACTACTAGGACAAGTAAAAAACAAAGGAAATATTCAGTCTACTTGAGGAGTATGAGGACTTGTTTCGTCATCAGTAGCAGATCTCAAAGGCATAAAAGGAGATATGGGGGAAATGAGGATAATACTGAAGCCTGATGCTAGGCTGGTGAAACATAGACCATTCATCTAAACCCAAGGGTGAAGGAAAAAGTGAAAGCAGAGATCGACAAAATGCTAAAGGCCGAGCTAATATTCCTTGTAGAAGAGGCAGAATGGGTAAGCCCCAAGGAGAAATCAGAAATACGAGTCTGCGTGGATTACAGAAGCTTAAACAATGCCTGTATCCATGATCCATTCCCTACCCAATTTAGTGACGAAGTCCTTGACAACATTGTAGGAAATGAGGCATACTCATTCACCGATGGCTTCTCAGGTTACCATCAGGTGAGAATAGTAGAAGAAGGCAAGAAAAAGACAACCTTCACCACATAATGGGGCTCCTTCACATACAACGTGTTTCCATTCGGATTGAAGCATGCACCTGTAGTTTTCTCTTGCATTGTGATAGCGGCGTTCCGAGAATACATCCACAAGTTCTTAGAAGTCTATATGGATGACTAGACTGTGTATATCATGCTAAAAGATCATGCGAGCCTGCTGAGAGTAATGTTTGATAGGTGTAGACAACTGCAAATCTCGTTGAATCTGAAGAAGTTTATATTTTCCGTACCATTCAGAACACTGCTGGGGCACATGATATGTAATCAAGGTGTCTGCGTAGATCCGGCCAAAGTAGCAATGATCGTCAATATAGAGGTGTCGGAGACCGTTAAATAGCTAAGGTCACTTCTGGGACACACAGGTTACTACCGGCGTTTCATCCGCAACTACGCCAAAATAACAGCGCCCTTAGAAGGACTATTAAAAAAATCAAAGCAATTCCAGTGGAAGGAAAACTGCAAAGAGGCACTGGACATGCTGAAAGAAAAATTGGCAAGTGCGCCAATACTAGTCCACCCGAACTGGGACAAACAGTTCCATGTACACATTGACGCATCCAGAATTGAGCTTGGTGTAGTCCTAGCTCAACCAAGGGACACTTCAGTCGATCATCCGGTATATTTTGTCAGTCGCAAGCTGTCAACAGCAGAGTGCAACTACACAACAACAGAGCGGGAGGCACTGGAAATGGTGTATTCTCTCCAGAAATTCTGCCACTACCTATTGGGATGTAAGTTCAAATTCTTCACAGATCATTCCGCATTAAAATATCTGGTAAACAAGCCAGTCTTAAAAGGGAGAATCTGTCTATGGCTCCTACTTTTCCAAGAATTCACCTTCGAAATAATTGTAAAGCCTAGAAGGCTCAATGTAGGGCCTGATCACTTGTCCCGACTAGAGAATGGCGAAAATGGAGGATCTCTAGATGATCAACTACTGGATGCCGATCTTTTCAAAGTAGAAGCCATCCCGGACTACCTGAATGAGATAGCGACCTACCTTACCACAAGACAATGTCCGCAGGAATATACTACAACACAAAAGAAACATCTGGTAGTTCGAGCTGTGGAATATTATCTGATAGCAGGACAGCTATACAAGATGGGGCTAGACCAAGTCCTTCGAAGATGTGTTCTGGATCATGAAAGGGAAGCTATACTATGGGAAAGCCACAGTGGTGTCGCGGGAGGGCACGTGGGAGCTAAACCAACAGCACGCAAAGTACTACAAGCAGGCTTTTGGTGGCCAACAGTGCACAGGGACAGTAAAGCGTATGTTCAGAAATGTGACGTATGTCAACGGACTGGACGATCCTCCCACAGGGATGAGCTTCCACTTCATCCCATAAATATACTCCAACCATTCGAGAAATGGGCAGTCGATTTTGTAGGGCCAATTATGCCGCCTGCAAAAAATTCAAAGGCAAGGTACATAATAACGGCGACCGACTACTTGACCCGCTGGGCAGAAGCTACGCCAGTAAGGAAATGTACTGCAAATACTGCTACTAGATTCATATTTGAAAACATAATCAGTTGATTTGAGTGTCCAAAAATCCTAACCAGCGACCAGGGTACACATTTCATCAACGACACCATTAAGTCCCTATTGCAGCAATTCCTGATACAAAACCATAAAAGCAGCTCGTATCATCCACAGACAAATGGCACAGTGGAAGCATTTAACAAGATACTGGAAAAACACCTGACAAAGATATGAAACGTGGAGAGCGATGACTGGGACGAACGGATACTAGCAACCCTATGGGCATACCGCACAACGGTAAAACGACTACACAGCCAAACACTTTTCCAACTGGTCTATGGCAGAGAAGCAGTAGTCCCAACATAATTCATGGTACTAAGCCTTTTGATTGCCACAACGCTGCAGCTATCTAAAGAGGAATATTTAAAAGAGCGATTACACAAGTTACAGGAACTTAAGGAAGGACGGTTCCTTGTGGAGTTTCACCAGACGGTAGAAAAGGAGAGGCAGAAATCTTGGCATGATCGACATATCAAACACAATAATTTCCAAGTTGGAGGAAAGGTCCTACTCTATGACAGTAAGTTCCAAAAGTTCCCAGGGAAATTGTAGATGCATTGGCTGGGACCATTTCATGTCATAGAGATCAAACCATCAGGAGCAGTTCGATTGGCACAGTTAAACGGCCAGGTTCTACCAGGATGGGTCAACGGCGCATGCTTGAAACCCTACCAGGATTAAGTTTTTCATTTCAATTTCAATAACTCTCACAACCGAGAGGAGTACATAGGGTATATTAGCGTCAATAACTCTCTTGCACCCGAGATGACATAGATAGGTTACCAAAATAGAATAAATATCAGCTCAATTGCTGAGACCGCAACGCAACCATTAGTGGTCAGGGAGGGGTAGTGTCCAGTGTGTCGTCCACATCAGGAAGAAAAGTGTGTCGAACATCAACCCATCATCATTTAGCATAGTACCAGTGTCACTGCATAGGATCACCAAGATTTGGAAATAATTGCCATAATTAGCATTATCCATACTATAATAAATTTTCCATAATTAGACATAACCACCAGTCGTCGCGTCTGCCCAAATCCCAAAACCACAGTCAGCAATGTCATAACCCACCTCAGCAGCTCACTGATCGCACGATCGTATCTGCGAGAGAAGCCAAGGAAACATTAATTAGATATGGGGTCTCATCAACCTCACCTGTGTCGGTTAGTTACATAACCTGCATGCAGAAAAGCGTGAGAATGCCGGAAAAATACGAGTTAGAGTTAGAAACCTCCGAAAGAGCAAGGGAAGTTGGAGTAGAACCAGAGCAAAGAAGGCGTCCAGAAGAACAGAGTCAAGAGAAGAGACAGAGAACTATTCTTTAGGTATACCAGCGGTGAGCAAAGATGACAAGAGTAAGCCCAGCGGTGGTAGAATAGGAGCTGGACAACAAAATTCAGAAAATGGAGTCCCTCATCAAAAAATATGACAGTGCGACCTTAATGGATGCAGACCTCATGGATTCCTTTGAGTTTCCTGCGCTAAAAATACAGGTATACATTGAAAATTATACAACAGAAGCAAGACAGGCGATAGCAAGGGTCTTGCCCAAGTTCAGGGGTATCCAGTAGTCCTCGATTATGAATTTGAGGAACTTACCAGTATTTGGGATTACAGGCACTACGATGCAGTGCACCAAGTTCCTGTTGAGCAGAATTCAGAATAGCTCTCTGTGGCTAGGGAAGGAAATCTCGATTCACGCCGAAGACATTCATAGGTTGACAGGACTGTCGTAGGAAGGAAGGGACGTATCTTCAGCGTTCCAGACTATATCGAAACGGGCGAAGAAGTTAGGGGACATAGACTACTATGCTAAGTATGGCACCCGAAGAGGAGGAAGGGGGCAAAGATTGAGGTAATCAACAGGCCAGAGATCAAGTTTGCTTGCTATCTCATTGCCAGCAAGACGATGAGACATTACACCAAAGGGGAGTGTACATTAGACACAATTTCGATTGCGGAGCTCTGTGTCCAGGGGACCAGGTTGAACTGGTGCTCCTTCCTACTGAAGGAGCTATTCGAGGCATGTGAAGACAACTATAAGAGGGCAACTGGATTTATCTACGGGTATTTGATAATAGCGCTGGCCATGTGGAAGTGGACTTTCCCCCTCATTAGGATACCAGTGGAGATAGCAGAAGATCAGCCAGTGGCGATGAAGTTTGTACCATGGAAGGTGTCTGGAGACCCTAGCACCAAGGAAGTAAATGCAGAAGCCTTCAGAAGTTGGTATGGCCTAATGGTCGACATTGTAATGGGTCAACAGAGGATCCCCAGAAACCTACTAGATGGATATAGTGAGCAAGTTTGGTTTGGAGTCACGCACAAGCACACATTCCTCAGACCCACTTGTGTACCAGAGACAACGTTCTAGATGAGGCCTCTGAAGTTCCAAATTGATGAAGCAGCTTTTCACACAGAGGTTTGTTCGTGGCCAGGCGTTGCGATGGAAGTCAGGGACGGAGTGTACACGTACATCTTTGACGGGATGCTACCACACCGGTTGCCAAGAGAAACGTTGGAGGAGGTAGAAAACAGGGTGTCGAGCCTACAGCTCCTCCCGATCATTCAGCAACTAAACATGAAGGTACGAAGCTTTAATGAAGTAGTTCAGATGATAGTGAATAGTGCTACTCCATTTCCAACTTTTTCAAAATTTCAAGTCTCCCGGTCGAACCCATCTCCAAGCACAATCTCCATCTTTGCACCCATTCCCAATGTATTGTTCAGTTCGCCAACCCCAGCAACCACACCGCTGGCGGGGAAAAGTAGATCTGCGAAGCCCGCAATGGCACCGACGGCCAAGAGGGCCAAGGTTGTAGAATCAAGTCCGGTGGTCGACCTCACAGGAGAGGATCCACCCTGACAATTGAGCATAGGGGTACTGATCCAAGAAGAGCAGATAGTTGAGATAGGGGAAGCAAGCGGGTTACCACCTCACACCCCCATAAACCCCTTTGATTTTCTTAACATCTGCATATCACCACCTCATCCAGATCCACTACCACCTACCACCTCATCTATCTCCTGTGAACCCCACAGCTCTGCACCATCCACCTTATCCGCCACCGTGTCTGATCCAGTTATCAGAAGAATATTCAATGGGGACCATGGAATGGAGGTTAACTTGGGTATGGAAATAGTACCCCCAGCCAACCCTACCGTGGTCTTACAGACTACTTTTACCAACCTCATCACTTAGATAGAGCATACAGTTGAAGACACAGTTGGGCCACTCCCTGAGACTACTCCGCTCCAATCACCCAACCAAGCAGATCAAGAGGAGTGACCAAACCTAAATATGGTGGACTCTGCACCCCAGAAAACTCCGCCACAGTCACCTCAAGACCAGTCAATAAGATCGGTTGCCAATGGGCAACCACTCTAGGAGCGAAGGCCAGATCAGGGTACCTCCGGTGCTGAGAGCATGGAGACATGGGGGACAACTCAACTATACCATTTCATTCAAAGGGTAGCAAAGCAGGCCGAGAAGCTCCACTCAAAACTACAGCAAAAATGCGAACAATAGCAGCAGCATATAAGCACGCTTACTGAACAACATGAGCAGCTAATGATGGAGAAAGAGCAGCTACAGGGACAGCTGGAAACAGTGACCAGGGTTTTCAGGGAAGTATGGCCTGTAGTGACAGCCCACGACAATCAAATACCGGACGACGTGCAGGAAACGGATGTAGTAGGGCGGGTGATCCACCTCCGAGTGGCATAATCAAACCTCCACCAGGAAAATACGGAACTCAAGGCGGCATTGGCAGCCCGACCCGCATTGCCCGACCCAGCAGTTGTGTACTCAGCACAAATATCAGAGAAACAGGGCCAAGTAACAAAGATGCAGGAAGTCCTAAGTACTGCAGCTAGAGATGCATACGACCTACTGAAGGGTCTGCAAGAATGCTCAATGGCCCTCACGGTGAAGGCATAGCCAATCTCGGCCCAACTGCAACAGATCTCCAAGGAAATACAGGAAGCAACAGATCCGACTAGGATGGACCAACTATATGCCCAGGCGGATGTGCTAGAGGTCCAAATTCAACAAATAGAGGAGACTTTGATGGCAGCCAAACAGGAAATTCGGGAGCTTCGACAGCCCGTAAAGATTAGCGCACAAACAATGCAGCAATTTGCCTCTGAGGCCAACACACAGATCAACACATTATTTGGCGTCGTGCCAGAAATTTTCGGGGAGGAGGTTGTCACAAAAATCACGGTTGAGACCAACGAGTTGATGCAAGGGTGGCAGCAGGCCATGGCAACCTTCCAAGAGCTTAAAGCTTCAGCTCTAAACAAGGTCCCAGAGTTGGGGCCCTTGTTTGGAAAAGAAGGAGAAGGCATGTAGCCAGAACAGGGCACAGGGTCAGGCGTACCCATGGAAATGGAGACGGCTTAGGACAATTGACTCGGGGAGAGTCAAAATGATGTGGTCGGGGCCTGTTGGGGCCCTTGTTTTGGAAATCAACAGATTTTGAGTTGCGGCGAGCATGTGGCGGAATGCAACCTCGGTAGGCAGAAAGGTATCAAGGTTGCGGAGGAGCAGAGGATAGGTGTGGCAGTTGTTGCAGGAGCAAGCATAGACAGCGGAGGGGCATAGAAGGAAACAAGCAGTGAACTCCCGGTGAACAGAAAGAAACGAAAGGCAGAAGAGCAAGAAGAAAGGAGGAATTGTCAATCGCACGGGCAGGAGAACAAATAGGCAGCCAGCCAATGGATGGGGAGGTTGATGCAGAAGGGAATAGGAAACAGGGAGCCGCAGGAGAGATCTGTGTGGGTTGCACTATTCTCCTCTCCTCTGGGTTACTGTGGTTTCTCTCTATCCTTAGGGACTTGTTGTATTTTTCTCTGTTCTATGCTCATATGTTGCCAAGCCTTGTAATAGTTCGCCTCTAACGGTTGATGATTAATATATTCAAGAGTGTTGTTCTGATATGTGATTCTGTATGAATGAGTGTTGTTATAAGCTACGCTTAAAATTTTATTTATCGTTAGTTTAACTGGTTTTTTGAAGAGTGCATGTTATGGAATGTTATGTCATGATTGTCTAGGACCTTGGTTTAGCTTTGATTCACCCGTTTGGATGTTGTGGGGATGATATCGATATGCTCCCGATCACAGTAGGGTCACGGCACGCCTCGGGTGAGACTCTCTGCCCTTCGGAGCAGAGTGTAAATGCCGGCATGAATCTAGACTACGGCAGAAAACCTTGTTGGCCCTTAGCCCTGAACCTAGGTCTTCTCTGCAAGACCTGTTCTCTCGCCAACAAGTGGTTATAGGTTTTAGCAACAGGAACTTCAGCCACAACGCAAATCGATTTCAAGGAACATTAAACTTCTGTAATTACGAATTTGAAACAACGATATTTGAGAAAATAAACAGACGTCAAATCCAAACCAAATCGTAATCCAATTTACTCTGCATTCAATGAGATCTTGGGGATGCTGGCAAATGCAAATCGAACATACATCAACTATCACACTAATTAATTCCAATCACCCAAAGTCTGGACGCTTCAACAAATGCAAATCAGCAACATGAATCGAGTTTCACACCTACTTAACTCTGTGATTGAAAGCACTGAATCCTCGAACTTCAGCATAGGGGGACTATGCCAAACATAAATCAATTTTCTTAATCAACTACTCTACAATTCAAGTTTTCAAAATTCTAGCAATGTGAATTAAACCAACACAAATCGATCCGCAAAAATAATTAATGCTGCAAATAAGAATTTAACCACATAGTGCCTATGAATTACCTCTAACTACTCTACTGAACTGAACCGGCTATGGTGGGCCCTTGCCACACCCGGGAAAGCGCTGATTACAAACTAATTCACACCTACAACAATCTGCTTCAGAAACCCATCACACCTACGATAATCTTCAAGCAATCAAGAACACACCGGCATTTTAAATCGATTTTTGCTTTTGAACACCAAAGCACAACGTAAATGGACAGCTGAAAAATGTAGTATATTAGCCCCCTCATCAAAAGGCAAGTCTCTGCCTTTATAGGCATGCTTACATCGTAAATTTAGTAACAGTTTCATGACATAGCAAGCGTTGGAGACCAGAGAACTGGAATCCACGAAATTGGCACTTCTTGATCTAAATTACACTAATAGTTTCTATTACTACTGATTGCAACTATATATATAAAAAAAAACAAAATCTTCTTTGAATCAATCGAACTCCACTATTCTTTAGAATGGCCAGCTGGCCCTCCACCAGTTTTGACTATGCCAAAGTGCTAGAAGGACGTTGAATTGTTGAGCTGGGGCTTGAGCTAGAGCTTCCCATGTTGGCACATCATTGTAGGCTATCTGAAAAGACATAAATTCTTCCAAGTCGACAGAGCTAATCCACAAATTCTGCAATATATCCATTGTTCTGCCCATAGTGGTAAGTTGACAAATAGCATATCACTAAAAATGCCTAATAGTAGCTATAGAATAGTGAAAACAACTTCTACTTGTACCAATTTTACCTTTAACCATGGTTGATGAAGGTCTTGCCATTTTAGGGATTTGGAGAGGAAAAAGGAAGTATATGTGTCAAAACTAGGCCAAAAGGGGCAAAGAAGGTAAGGAAGAAAAGACAAAAAGTAGCCTCAACATCTTGAATTAGTCCTTCGGTTGGTAGCTGATGATATTTAGGACATATAAAGGACAAATATGGAATAAAGGAATTGATATTTGACCATAACAGGGTTGTTTGGGGGATTTTGAGAAATCTGGAAAATTCCAAATTTTACATAAATTAGCTTCAAGCCCCCCTGAATATCTCCAAAACCGTGAGGAATTTGGTAAAAATATTATAAGGTTAGTAAATTTGTTATACTGGGAGAAAAACCCATTTTCCCAAATTTCTTATTTCACCTTTCTCTGCACGGAAATTGAGGCGCAATATGGCAGTTTAGAATTTTTTACAGATTTGGCAAAATTGGGTAATTTCCTTCTAGAGACCCATATGAATGAGCTGGGTGGAATCCAACTTATGGAGAGGTATAATAATGTTATTTTTGATAATAACCTCTCCCGAATTCTCCGAAAGTGCGCCGAAAGTGTGAAAGCCCCAAATTAGGCATTCCTATACTTAGCTGACTTGTGAGGGATTTCAATGATGGAACCCTATAATAAATCTACTTCAACGAAACCGTCATCAGTAAAACATGAAAAAATCATCTTTAATCATTGAGAAGTGAAGAAATTTATGATTATTAACCACAGAGAGTATTTAGCCGCAAGTGATAGAATTAGGGTATAACATGGGCTAAAAACCTAAGGTTTTAGGGTATAAACAGTGATGTTTCATGATGAAAACATGGGCATGTACGAGGCCCAACATCCCCCCATGCCTGAGGTTTTGCATGTCCTCATGCAAACAAGGACTTTACTCATATCTAATTTTTGATGTCATGATGGCTTTTAGGTAGGGTTAGGTCTTGTGAAGCAGCACTGCATGAAGATTTGATTGTCATACGTTTGATTTTAAGGGCGACACAAATCGAGGAAAAGATATGGTAGGAGGAAAATGATGAATAGTGTGATAGGTGACAATGGAAATGGTAGATGAGATGAGGTGGTGATGGAGATGGGAAGACATGTGCTTACATGCTCTATTTTTGCAAGGCCAATGCTTATGGATGGTTCCTTCATGAAAAGCAACAATGAATTCATTCTCTATTGGATTCAACTGACAACATGTGTGAATGTAGAAGGGAAAGGCATCATAGTTACTGTGTTTGTTTACATGAACCGTTATGATTATGACCTAGAGTAGCATGCAAATGGAGGGTATATGGAAAACCAGATATACTGAATATGTGGTTGTAAATCATCAAAGCTTTCTTAAATCTCTAATCAATTAAAGAATCTTAAGCCACCTCTACCTCAAGTTTTACCCTTGTTGTTGATGTCCTTGGTGCTGCAAGATGAAGTAAATGATGGAATGGCTCGAGTTGATGTGACTGCTGATATGAAAAGTCCCAATATCCACATTATCCTAAAAATGTTGATGCATGTGTGATTTCATATGGCTTCCGAAAGAAAAAAAAACACAACCAACATCATCAATATTTATTTTCATGCAAATCTTATAGAAATAAAGGAAATAGGTTAAATAATGAACACTTACCTGATCATGCTCCAAGCCCAACAATTGTGAAAAATGATTGTGAGAACCATGAGTAAGCATAGGGTAAAAATATGAATCAAAACCTAGCAATTCTCATCATTTTTCCTAACATCTCTCCCCCCCGTGCCTATCATCTTGCATGTCCTCATGCAAGCAAAAAATCTGACAGAGACCAAAGGCTGAAGGGCTGGGGTTTCTATATTAAAGTCATGCTTCATTGACTTAAACCATAGGGCTAATTGTGAGAGCATGTAAGTTTCATCGGATGTCATCTTCCTTTGCATTAATAAGATAAGAAAAGTAGTGACTAAGGATCCAATAACGTTAAGACTGAGTTTTATTATTCCAAAAGAGTAACTAATGCTAGGGCTACTAAAGGAATGCTTAACAATGTTGTTACTATAGAGATACTTTCATCCTAAAATGATTAACCATAAGAATTTCCACGAAGCATCTCAAGGGTAATCCAAAGAAGCATGTCTTTACTTTTAATAGCCTCATTATTACAAGTAAAAGTGACTTTATTTAAAAACCAAGGCCTTAAAATGGATTGAAAGTAGAGAAAAATAAATATTACAAAATGATACCTTCCGAGGATGATTGTCTTAACATTACCCAAGCATATAGTTGAAGCTTCTCTTACTCAAGCAGAGTGAATCACCTGCACTAAGGGTCTCACATCCATAAAAACCAAATTATTTCTAAAAGATAGAACTCCAAAGCACACTAATGAAGGATATTAAAGCCATTCTCAGAGAGATATGATAGTGAGTTCAGGGAAAAGACAAAAGCAACCAAGTAAATCATAGTGTAGAATTAACTTTGATACCACAGGCATGGCCCTGCTGCCAGTAGGCGTCTATAACCTCGACAGTGATGCCTTTTAACCTAATGAAATGTCTATGTCCCACTTACTAGATATAGATTCAGAGTTAGCTTATTTGACTTTTAGATAAAGGCCACTTTCCTGGCTTGGTAACCAGATGATGGCAGTGCCACTCACAAGAAGTAACATGGATGAACAGGCTGGCTCGTGATGAGACCTCCTGTCTTCCAGCTTTTTGGGCTGAAAGCCATTACTCTGGCTTGGTGACCAGGAGCAGTAATGTCATGCATGTTAGGTCTCATGATCG
Source organism: Pinus albicaulis (assembly GCA_034641835.2). Classification (NCBI taxonomy): domain Eukaryota; kingdom Viridiplantae; phylum Streptophyta; class Pinopsida; order Pinales; family Pinaceae; genus Pinus; species Pinus albicaulis. The sequence continues at coordinate 1,384,443,575 of CM076570.1, forward strand.
TGGTAAGTTGGCTCATTACAAGACCTCCTATCCTCCCCTAAATATTTTTGTAGACTCTGATTATGATTAACCTTAGAGGTTGTTTAATAAGTGGGGAGACATTTCTACTCCTTAAGAGCGCAGGATGGCGTGAAAATTTTTTAAATTACTAATCTTTATTGGTTGATCCTTCTACCCTAAAGACTCAAGAAAAGAAAATAACTAAAATAATGACTGGAATATTCCTCGAGTAGGTCATGCTAGGGTTCTTATGAGAGCTCATTAGGGTTTTATAGGAGTGGTCCACCATAGGAGGCTTTTCATCAAATCCCTTCAAAGAGAAACTTTAAAAGATTCTTGGATGATAGTATGTTAAGCTTTATGAGTGAGAAGTATAACAATAACAATTCCCCTAACTGACCCAGTGAATAATCTCAGCCAATAATCAGAGTCACTTTATAAAATATGAGGTATTAAGAATGAATTGCTTCCGACAAGTCTTACCATAAGAGTGCATAATGACAAAAAGTTCAATGGTTATGCCTTAGGAATTTCAATTTCAAGAGTAATTCCATAACAACAATTTTATTCATTTCTACCCTACCCTAATCTAGAGAAAGGAAGGCCTCCTTCAAGTGTAAGAGTACTTCCAATGCAACCATGTTCATAAGATCATGCTAAATATACTCACACTCAGTTTGAAAGAATAAATTTCAACACATACCAGAGTATGAGAAACCAGTCGCTTCAATTGATATGGTACCAAGAGTATTTGAAGATGAGAGTGGTATTTTGATTAGATTGTGACCTGGAACCAACGCTCGATGTAATCCTGGTGGTATTGGCTCATTTCTTCATTTGGACCACTCTGAATGTCCTCCTTTGTCATGCCAGAAGAACTTGGATAATCGGTCTCTGGAATGCACACAAGGCTTGTTGTTGGGCATGGTGAAATCTCTTCAATCTCACGTTCAGCTGGATGCTCCCCATCAGATTTGGTATATGATGCATCGATCTCCTTGATAGATAGGCAAGATGAATCAAGGGAGACTTCCAAATCCTTTTTCGGCTGTAGAGAGACAGATAATTTCTTAAATGTGGTGAAAATGAACTCTTCCTGAGATGAAGATATCCCAGCTACTGCTAGGACTTGAGAAAGTATTTCGAGGGACATTCTTCAAGCTCTCGGTCATTCTTGAATTTATTGTGCTGGTTGATGTTCCCTATCCGCGACATGGATTAGTACAGAAAGAGGGTTCTTACAGCACCCCAAAAAAATTTTGTCGTTCAAAGCTTGAGTTTTTAAAAATTGCTACTTGCAATAAAAAAATAGCACTAGAAATAAATCTACCTTTACTTCTACGCATAAATAAAAAGGAAATAAAAACTCAAGAACAAGCAGTAATCAGTCAAACTTTGGACCAACCCCACAAAAGTGGATGCGTGGCTCTTCACTCACGTCTTACCGTACACTCTCCGCCCTCTAATAGCCCTGCAAGATCCTGAAACTCTGATAATAGTTACCTGAATAAAAAATTGCAACTCCCCGGCAACGGCACCAAAATGTTGGGAGAAATAATTGTTAGATTAAACCTCCTGATATTTAATTTTTCAATCCGGGCTCATAAACACGAGCTGCATTACACTTCTTGATTCAGTTTTTAGGTCAGAATTTATATGATTCCTTATGATATTTGATTTAAGAATTGAGACACACAAAAACATCTATAAACACGCACCTTGAAAATAAATCAATTCATAGCAAATCCTAGTTGGAAATCTTCATTCTATCTATCTAAATCTGGAATCAAAACCATTACTAATCAACAGCAATAATGACTCACTACTTCAAGATAAATCTAGAAAACCCTAATCCTACTCTCGGAGGTCACACTTGAAAGGAATTATCTAACCTGGGTGAACCTATAAATGATCTCACACTCACACAGCAAACTTGTAATTACAAATGGTATCTCGAATTATTTCTAATAACAACACTCCATGCCAATTTCACTATGCTAGGGTTAAGCGGAAAAGTTCACTATCATACGGGTTTGAATATCAATTTTCACACACAGACTTCAGTCATGACAACCTTCAATCCTTCATACCTAGCCAACCTATTTGTATATGTATCACTTACTTCTGGCAGTTTTAATTTCATAATTCTACCTTGCAAACCGAACTGAATCAGACTCAAGCTATCAGAATGCACAATTGTACTCTGGGAATTAGCTTTGAATTACAATTTTCCAATTATGCTTGGGCAAGGTTACTTAGGCTTCTATTACAATGAACATTCGGCAATAGGACAATGTCATGAATTTAATCAACACATGTCGCATCAAGATATAAAACAGAGACAAAGATGAATTTAACTCTTGAATTTCACAGTTGACATTATCATGGACAATTATATAATCACTCTCTGGAATTTGCAAAAAGGTTTCAATTTTCAATGAATAATTGCTTTTGAATCAGGTTGCAAGGGTTAACTTTTTCTGTCACTCTTGTGGATTGGAATCGTGAGGCTTTATACCAACTAACACACTAATTCAAATATCAATCCAAGCTAGTTAAAACTTTTTTTTCAAGGAATACACACTTTCGCTAAGGGATCTCACTAATTCAACTGCAAACCCTAATCTCATGCAAACAAGGCAAACTACAAACACTGATTTAAACATGCCCAAGGAATGGAGAAAACTCTCTACTCAAAACTACTCTATGCATCATCCATTTCTTTCCACCTAATCAACACACTGTCTCTTCGTGACTTGCCAGCTAAGACCTAAAAAGGACCTATAGCTATCACTCAGCAATGAATCTTCACACTCCTATTTTATGATAATCCAAACTCTAAGGTAACAAAATTCTACCTCTGCCACCCAAGTGCATCTATTTCAAGCAAAATGATATCTATCTATTACAGTGATTGAACTATGGTCTTCAAGCTACGCACATAGAAATGGTTTGCAAATTACTTAAAGCATAGGGTCATTCAACACACAGCACAATGAACCATTGAATCTGAGTTGCAACTTGAGCGATACTCTACTACTGGAATTGTTTTATCAATGCAAATCCCAACGAAATGTTCTCACCAAATGATCGAATCAAACGTATACCATCAAGTTTTGTTCACACAGAAATACATTCGGTAGTTCGTTTGTTTAGGGAGAGGACAAATTGTTTGCTCAAATCTATTTCTGGCAATGCTCAAGTCATAGTGAGGTACAAGTGAAACGCAATCCCTATGGAAGAAATCAAACACACCTCAGCGATAATCACAGGGTTTTTCTTAAGAGGACACTCCAATTTGATCCTGGAGACCTAGAATTGTTCTGCTATGGCAATGTGAAACCCATACTGACATCGATTTCCAAAATCAAAAAACTTATGCTAACATTAAATTCCAAAAACAAAACGAAGAGGAACTCAAGCATCTAATTAGCAGTGGTTATAGGTTTTAGCAACAGGAACTTCAGCCACAACGCAAATCGATTTTAGGGAACATTAAACTTCTGCAATTACGAATTTGAAACAACAATATTTGAGAAAACAAACAGACATCAAATCCAAACCAAATCGTAATCCAATTTACTCTGCATTCAACAGGATCTTGGGGACGCTGGCAAATGCAAATCGAACATACATCAACTGTCACACTAATTAATTCCAATCACCCAAAGTCTGGACGCTTCAACAAATGCAAATCAGCGACATGAATCGATATTGACACCTACTTAACTCTGTGATTGAAAGCACTGAATCCTGGAACTTCAACACAGGGGGACTATGCCAAACATAAATCAATTTTCTTAATCAACTACTCTGCAATTCAAGTTTTCGAAATTCTGGCAATGTGAATTAAACCAAAACAAATCAATCCGCAAAAATAATTAACGTTGCAAATAAGAATTTAACCACATGGTGCCTATGAATTACCTCTAACTACTTTATTGAACTGAACCAATAGTGGTGGGCCCTTGCCACACTCGGGATAGCATTGATTACAAACTAATTCACACCTACAGCAATCTGCTTCAGAAACTCATCACACCTATGATAATCTTCAAGCAATCAAGAACACACCGGCATTTCAAATCGATTTCTGCTTTCGAACACCAGAGCACAATGTAAATGGATAGCTGAAAAATGTAGTATATTAATCCCCTCATCAAAAGGCGAGTCTCTGCCTTTATAGGCATGCTTACATCGTAAATTTAGTAATAGTTTCATGACATAGCAAGCGTTGGAGACTAGAGATCTGGAATCCACGAAATTGGCACTTCCTAATCTAAATTACACTAACAGATTCTATTACAACTGATTGCAGCTATATATAAAAAAAATATAAAAAAAATAAAAAAAAATCTTCTTTGAATCAATCGAACTCCACTATGCTTTAGAATGGCCAGCTGGCCCTCCACCAGTTTTGACTATGCCAAAGTGCTAGAAGGACATTGAATTGATGAGTTGGGGCTTGAGCTGGAGCTTCCCATGTTGGCACATCCATTGTAGGCTATCTGAAAAAACATAAATTCCTCCAAGTCAACAAAGCTAATCCACAAATTCTGCAATATATCCATTGTTTTGCCCATAGTGATAAGTTGACAAATAACATATCACTAAAAATGCCTAATACTAGCTATAGAATAGTGAAAACAACTTCTACTTGTTACTGCTTTTACCTTTAACCATGGTTGATGAAGTTATGGGCACTTTAGGGATTCATAGAGGAAAAAGGAAGTATATGTGTCAAAACAAGGCCAAAAGGGGCAAAGAAGGTAAGGAAGAAAAGACAAAAAGTAGCTTAGACATATTGAATTAGTCCTTCGGATGATAGCTAATGATATTTAGGACATATGAAAGACAAATATGGAATAAAGGAATTGATATTTGACCATAACAGGGTTGTTTGGGGGATTTTGAGAAATCTGGAAAATTTCGATTTTTACATAAATTAGCCTCAAGCCACCTTTAATATCTCCAAAACCGTGTGGAATTTTGAAAAACTGTTATAAGTTTAGTAAATTGGTTATACTGGGAGAAAAACCCATGTGCCAAAATTTCTTATTTCACCTTTCTCTGCATGGACATTGAGGCGCAATATGGCAGTTTAGAATTTTTTGCAGATTTGGCAAAATTGGGTAATTCTCTTCTAGAGACCCATATGAATGAGCTGGGAGGAATCCAACTTATGGAGAGGTGTAATAATGTTATTTTTTATAATAACCTCTCCCGGATTCTCCGAAAGCGCGCTGAAAGTGTGAAAGCCCCAAATTAGGTATTCCCATACTTAGCTGGCTTGTGAGGGATTTCAGCGATGGAACCCTATAATAAATGTATTTTAACGAAACCGTCATCAGTAAAACATGACAAAATCATCTTTAATCATTGAGAAGTGAAGAAATTTATGATTATTAACCACAGAGAGTATTTAGCCGCAAGTGACAGAATTAGGGTATAACACGAGCTAAAAACCTAGGGTTTTAGGGTATAAACAGTTATGTTTCATGATGAAAACATAGGCATATACGAGGCCCAACAACAATGCACACAATGCTCTCTGTCTTTTTGTTTCTGCCTTCGGGCAAGACACTTACATTACACAGTCAATACTCTCCTGTGCACTCACAACATATTACATTATATATATATATATATATTCATTTATTTCATATTTATAATATATATATCAAAATATATATAATCAAGGTTTAAAACATAAAATGTTCTACATAAAAAAAGAAAGAAGATTAACCCAAAGTTAAAACTTTAAAACATAATGCAGCAAATAAAAATTAAATCAAAACATTAAACAAACTTTCAGTAAGGTTCAACCATTATGGAAAGCCAATTTATATGTCCCCAAAAATGATTTGATTGGTCCAAAGGAATGTGACGTCACCTCCTCCGGTGGGTTGCCTTCACCCTTCGCAGCTCATGATTGCTGCCCCCGGAATGGTGTTGTTGTGCGATCAATTCCAAATCAAATGGTCGCTGGTGCAGTGTTTAATGCGATAGGTGTTGTGAATAATAAACATGGGGTTGAGTGTTGGGTTTAGTGGAGTGCAAATCGCAACTGCTGCCATCGTCCTTTAAACTCTCATCAACATTAACTCGCTGTCCTGCTACTGTCTGCGGGCAGTTGGAATGAAATTCCAACCGAATTTAACTCCGCGAGTTCAAGGTGTGAAGCTCCCCATAACTGGAAAAGCAACAGAAGCTCCTCATAGCTACTAAATATAACTTTGGAGGAAGTATTTACAAATTTGTACTAGGTGGGAATGAAAGATATATTCCAAAAAATATAATTTAAGTGAACTCCACTCGACTTTTGAGTTCTGCGCGAACGAATGAACAGCTCTTGGTACATGAAAAATCTGTTGAAGATAGTTGAGTTGTGAGTATTTTAAAAGCATTACGCACAATGAAAGTTTCAACGAAATCTATACTAATGAAGTAGTTATTGCACTATACAGCTGCAAAGTTTATACAACAATAAGCAGTCCCGCCATCGAATGGAATTAGATTTGGCATAGAACATTTACTAATGAACTAGTCATTGTCTTATACAACTACAAGGTTGTACAATATGCAATCTATGGGGATGTTATTTTTGGGTCTAAATTTGAAGTCATTATTTCTTTCTGTTTAATTTTCTTATTATTATTACTTGATGGTGTTTGTGCAGATATTGTAGTGCAAGTTTGAGGTGTGCCAAGTTTTGATGGTTTAACACAACTTGGTGGAATAAATTACACCTGGGGCAACAAGTCATGTTTAAAATTGAATACTGACCAAAAATAATTGTAGCTACTCACAAGTAACATTGATATATTGTGGAAGGAAAAAAACTTACTTTGCACCTCCACATTCTCCCCAATGTATCAACATTATGGAAATTTGTTCAGCCCCTTTCCATCGTTGCTCCTCACTCACTCTCTCTCTTATGTAAGAGACCTGGAACCTTGTCAATTGTGACATCATTGGGCATAGCAGTACCATTATGAGAGAACTCACTAATAGAATGGTTACTTACAAAATTAGTGTTTTTTCTAAATGATTTGTGAGTCCCAAAAAACATCATTTAAGGTTTCGAATTAGCCTTAAAAGATTTATAATCCCAATTCTCCAAACTGGGTCCTGTCACTAAAATTACTTTTGCAAGTTAATTTAACTAAATTTTTCACTCTGAAATCATCAAGATGGATGAAAAAAATATAATAGCCTAATCCAGATCAAACTAAGATGTAACCAATTATAAGAGAAAATATATCAAACAATGAGCTTGTTGTGGGGTAGAAAATGGGTAGCCCTTCATTAGTTTTTAGTAGCTATAAATGATAAGTTTTTTTTGCTTATATTTGTGATATAGTTGATATGGCATAATTTTAGGAATTCTTCTTGTTGTTATATGTAATCCTTAATGATTGGTTGTTGAACTGAAATTTAAATTTGTATGTACAAGGTTGTATGTATGAATTTATTGAGAATGAGTACAACATTCAAAGGTAAAATATAATCAAATTATACTTGATTTTTCATGGCTGTAACGAGCACGTTGAATGAGAGTTGATGGTTGGAAGAGAAAAGGAATTAAATATCTTGGTCACTTGAATAGTTGTGATGGCTAGCTAGTAAAGGAAGATTGTAAAAGGGTTGTGCTTGCACTATCATGTAAAATAATAATCCTTGGACATGTTTATTCAAGGTTATATATCTAATTTTAAATATGAACCTAATTTCAAGAGAAAAATCCATTATTTTAAGATGAGTTTCAAGTGAGGAAAGTCCTCAAAAAACATCTAAAATATATGGACGAATTATATCATGTGTGAACTCATACAATCCACTTGTTGGAGTGAATAAAAAGGTTCTTACAGCGATCCCTTGACAATATCCATGGTTTGGTAACTTTGGCTAGGATAGATAGGATATTTAACATAGTTGGAAACTACTATGAATTGGGATGAGAAGATCTAAGGTGGGTCTTCTCTGAAACTATATTTTTAAGATGATTGAGAAGATTTTTCCCAAATGTTGGAGTTGCTAGGGAACGTGGTTCAATATCATTGAGGAAGTCGAAGAGTTCCATGGGTTGTCATAATTCTAGAATTCTATATGGGACTATTTACTTGCATCTTATGGGAAATATTATAAGGTATTTGTTATTTAAGATGTAGGCTTTTGTGGTTGTTTTTTAGCCTTCCACTACAAATGGATTTTAAGCCTTGAACTATCAAATTTAATTGAGTAATAAGCCCCAAGAAAGGTTCACAAAATTTGGAGAAATTACACCTATGCTTTCAAATTGGAGTTTCATTTGATAAGGGTTAAAAAATGCAATGAATTATGCAAATGTAAAATATGTGACTTGCAGACTTTTAGATGTCCAAGCGAAAAATCTACTTGAAATCATTTTGGATAGATATTGGAATAATAACACAAGATTAATATTTGCAACACAATATATCCCTTGCCTCTACCGCTAATCAATTGATTAAGGCATTGTGGGGCCTGTATTTTTTCATCATTCGAGAATGCTCAGTTTCCATAATCGTTTTCTTCACACACGCTTCCTATGCATTTCGCACAATGAAATCGACTTCTGCAGCTAAAATGTACGAGGATTGTTGACAAACATTATTAAATGCAATTTTTGTCTTCTAAATGCATTAAACAAGTAATAAGGATCCATATCATCTTTAAATTTAAAAATATAGAGACTCTTGATTTTATTGTTATTGTTTATTATGAAAACGTGTCGTTCATATGCAAGCTCTGAAAATGAGAAATAATTTGAAAGTGTGAATATTGGCCAATGGCACCAACACGGACAACACCACTTACGGTTTTATTTTCCATGTGTATAAAGAATTGTGTGGTAACTTTCTCATTGTATGGAGTGTTGAAATGAAAAGAAAACTCCCGACAATGAAATCTCTATGGACTCTGCATACAACACAACAATGAGTTACCTGTGATGTGTCATGTTTAAATAGCTTCGAAATGTCCAATTTACCATCAATTATTATCTCTTTATGTTTAAATAGCCTCAAAGTACTTATTGAGCCGAGAGGCTCCGTCCATCCCTTCTCCTTTAAAATAAAAATTAAAACTAAAAATTATGTTCTAAATAGAAAAATAATGTTATATATATATATATATTACTTCTAAAATAATTAGAAGTAAAAAAATATGTGAGTAAGATTTTAAATCTTATACTTTTCAAAAATATTTCAACAAGAAATTTAAATAAACTATTTGAAGATCAATGTTAACTAATTTATGTCGATATATATTTATATAAAGAAAAAAAATGTTAAAATAAAATATTTTAATGTGGATACTTTAACTAGTTGTTTTTAATGGGACTTTTGGAATCGTATGTTAAAACCAAATATTTTAATGTTGTATATAAAAAAATATTTAATGTGGATACTTTAATGAGTTGTCTTCAATGGGACTTTTTGGAATCTAATTTCTCTAAAATCCTCGGGGAATTCATTGAAATCACAATCTTGATGGGTAACCCCTACACAATAGAAGTGCCCTAGTAGTTTTTCAAGGCACTCAATCCATATACACAAATCAAGATTTCACCTCAAATTTTAATACGAATTAATATTCTCATATAATTAAAAATATATTAATAATAATAAACCATTTTAATTTATTTGCTAAAATATTTGGATATACATATTATAAATATTTTAATGTCAATCAAGTATCATTTAAAAAAAATTATGTATATATCATGAAAAAATTAATTTTTATAATTAAAACATTTATTTGGTCCTATATATACTCTATTTTTCAGGAAGAAAAAACAACAATTTTGCATTAATAAAGAAAATTGTTACATATATTTATGAAAAAAACAGCCTACAAAAAACTGCATAAATATCTAAACAACCACCCTGCTACAAATTGCAGAAGAATTTGAACAGGCCTGATAAAGTAGATTGCATGTACATCAGCTAGATAAAGAAAAAAGACCCCATCGAGCAGGTATGAGCAACATTGAAACAAAAAAGGTTTGTTCCTAACAGTGACTGGAACCAACACACTCGCTGAGCTCCTTGCCCTATGGGGTGTTCTACATTGTGTTATTTGGATCGGACTTTTAGATATTACTATTTTTAGAGATTCCAAAGCTGCCACTAATTGGTTTAATGGGAGAGGCTTGCTACACTCTCTGTCCCTAGCTAATTGGAAAACCAACACTAAATATTTGATCAAAGGGTTTTGTTCCATCATCATTGCCCACATATACAGGCCAACACTAAATCTTTGATCAAATGGTTTCGTTCCATGACCATTTCCCACATCTACAGGCGTCAAATGTTGAAATATGAAAACTAATTGTAATTAATGAAATTTACCGGACAATCGCTTTTATAACGAAGAGGTGATTATGTAACGAAGTAGCCCATGTTAAATTGGGATGGCCCGAGCATCTTGTGACTTGAGGAGAATCATTCTTGATTAAATAGAGTTTCCAATTCCTTGCCTGTGGAGGTTTCCTTGACACCTTGACAACGTTTTACCACGTAAATATTTGTGCATTTACCTGTATTTGTTTCTTTCAGTTTTCAATTCAGTTATATAGTGTTCCCAAGAACAATAATTGGTATCAGATCCTGGTGGAGTAAGGATAGAATAAGGATTACGTTAAGAAATCATCTGGCCACCGATGTTGGAGAGGATCGATAAACAAACAAACAAAAAGGAAACGTCACCATTGTTGGAGAGGATCGAGGCACTCAGACTTCATACACCCCAAAAAAGGAAACATCGACGTTGTTGGAGAGGATCGAGGCACTCTGACTGCATACACCCCAAAAAAGGAAACACAAAATGCCTAATTTTTTGTTTCTCTGCCATTTTTATGTTGCCGCCGTAGAGATTGTTGTTTGGAACTGTAGTCCGCAGCCTGCAAAACGCATTATTTTTTGTTTCTCCGCCATTTTTATGCTTCCACTGTGGAGGTTGTTATTTGGATCCGTAGGGAAGCCACTGTCTAGAGGGAGGAAGCGGGTTGTCAGTCAACCGCCAATCAAGGGGAAAAAAAAGCGTGTTTCCCGATACTGAGATAGACAAGGTCGTTAAGGCTGAGGTGCTTAAGCTGCTGCCCAGAATACTATAACCACTGTGGAGAAGAAGTGGGAGTAGACCATGAGACCAGCGAATTTGAGAAATGACAAGACTGCAATTCTGCATGTTCGTTCGTTGAACAAACAACAAAATAGGAGAAAGTCAGGTACATTTTTTTTAACAAGAAATTTACTATTTTTTCTTAAACAAAGTAAATTTTTTCTAATATTTTTCTTAAGAAATCAAGAAATCAAGATTGTTGAAAATATTTGAGAAATCGGTATTGTTTGAAGATGGTTTAAAAGAATTCTGTGAAGGAGCTTGGACTATTTTTTTTTTAAACAAATTTTGGAAATTTAGTGAATTAAAGAGGGAATGGAATCATTTTTTTTAAAGAAAGAAGTTCAGAGAAACTCTAGATGAAAGTGAAATTTCTCAAAGGAAAGAAGTTTATAAGTTTAGAGAAACTCTAGATGAAAGTGAAAACCCTTGCAAATAAATAAACCCTAGTTGAAAGTTTTAAGAAATAAGGGAAAACTAGGAAATCATAGGAGGAAGAAATGGCCAAAATGATTAATGCAAGGTTCGAGGTGGAGAAGTTCACTGGGAAGAGAAATTTTGCATTGTGGAAACTAGAAGTTAGGGACTTGCTAGTGCAACAAGGGTTACACAAAGCATTAGACGGGGTGAAGAAAAAACCTGCAAGCATAACAAATACGGACTGGGAGGACTTGGATGCCCAAGCCCTCAGTACCATTAGGCTATGTCTGGCAGATGAAGTTCTCTTTAATATTGTTGAAGAGAAAACCGCTGAAGGTTTGTGGGAAAAACTGGAAACTTTGTATATGACCAAATCATTGACTAATAGAATTTATTTGAAAATACAATTATACAGCCTTTGGATAAAGGTGGGTACAAAAGTTGCAGATCATTTAAATGTTTTTAATACACTTATTTTCCAGTTGTCAGATATGGAAGTTAAAATTCAGGAAGAAGACAAGGTTATAACCTTTTTGTGTTCTCTGCCCGAGTCATGGGACCACTTTGTAACTTCAATTAGTTTGAGCACTGCTGATTCTTTGAAATTTGAATCAGTTGTGGGTGTTATGTGATCTGAAGAAGTACGAAGGAAATCTAGTATTGAAACATCTGTACCAAAAACCATGGTAGCCAGAGGTCAGACAAAGGAAAGAGGGGAGAAAGCAAGGGGTTCTTCCAGATCAAAATCAAAGGGCTGCAAGAAGTGTAAATCCAAGTGCTAGTACTGCAATAAAATTAGACACCTCAAGAAATATTATTGGAAATGGAAGGAGTCGGAAAACCAGAATAAGGAAGCAAATCAAGTTGATTCAGGTATGATTAACGAAGTTTTAATAGTTGAATCTCTACCTATTTGTAATGTCTCTCAAGATGTTGAAAATTGGTTGTTAGACTCTGGTGCTTCTCATCACATGGGTTCGCACAAAATTTGGTTTACTTCATATGAAGATGTAAATGGTAGTTTTGTGTTTATGGGAAATAATGCATCTTATCAGACTATTGGGATGGGAAATGTAAAAATTAAAATGTATGATGATATAGTTAAAATATTATCTGATGTTAGGCATTTACCTGAATTAAAGAAAAACTTGATTTCTTTGGGAGTTTTAGATTTGAATGGGTATAAATTTACAGGTCATAATGGAGTGCTGAAAATCTCAAAAGGATCCTTGGTTTTTATGAAGGCTGAAAAGGTCGGAAATATTTATAGACTCAAAGAAAGCACTCAAGTTAGTGAAGTAGCAATTGTATCAGAAAAAGCATAAGAAGGTTCTCCTCTATGGCATCAGCGGTTGGGTCACATGAGCGAGAAAGGTCTTCAGGTACTGATGAACCGCAAGTTGCTTCCTAATTTGAAATCCTTGAAGTTGGATTTTTGTAAACATTGTGTGTATGGAAAACAATGTAGACAAAAGTTAAAAACTGGTAATCATAATAGTAAACAAATTTTAGACTACATTCATTCTAATCTTTGGGGACCATCTCCTACTGTGTCTTCTGGAGGTGCATTATATTTCTTAACATTTATTGATGATTCTCCTAGAAAGTTTGGGTCTATATGTTGAAAAAAAAGTTGATGTATTTAATATTTTTAAACAATTTAAAGTTACGATGGAAAAGAAAAGAGGCAAATCAATTAAATGTTCAAGAACTGACAATGGCGGTGAATTTACTTCTTTAGAATTCGAACAATTCTATAAGGATGAAGGGATTGTTAGACATAAAACTGTTGTTTATACTCCTCAGCAAAATGGCGTTGCTGAACGTATGAAACTCTTATGGAAAGACCCAGAAGCATGATCAACAATTCTAACTTGCTAAAGGATTTGTGGGCAGAAGCAGTATCTAATGCTTGTTATTTAGTTAACATATCACCTTCGGTTGCCATAAACTGTAAAATTCCTGAAGAAGTTTGGTCAGGTTAGTCTTGTGATTATTCACATTTGAATATTTTTGGTTGTGATGCCTATGCTCTTATTCCTAGAAATTAGCGTTCAAAGTTAGATCCAAAATAAAAATGTTATGTCTTTGTTGGGTATGATTATGCAGTGAAAGGATATAGGTTGTGGGATCCTTCTTCATGGAAGATAGTCATTAGTAGAGATGTAACATTTGATTAATCTTCTCTTCTAAAATCAGATGTTGGAGAAGTTGAACAGGAACAGGTATCGCCAAATTAGAAAATTCTTTTGAGACTAAACCTTTTCTAGAAATTTGAAAGGAAGGAGAGACTTGTAATGAAAAAGGTGAAGAAGCGAAGGAAACTGGAGAAATTCCATAACCAATTCAACAACTAGTCATAAAAACACCCAAAAGTTATGAAGATTATACTTCATCTTTTGCATTGATCACTAAAGATGGGGAACCTTCTTGTTATCAGGAAGCAGTAGATGATGCAAATAGCGAGATATGAAAAAAAGCTACGGAAGAAGAAATGGATTCCTTAGCCAAGAAAAATACCCGGGATCTTGTAGAACTTCCTGAAGGGAGAAGTGCTATTGGGTTCAAATGGTTCTTCAATTTGAAGAGAAAATTTGATGGAAGTATTGATAGGTATAAGGCGAGGCTGGTTACAAAAGGGTATTCTCAGGTTGAAGGTATTGATTTTCATGAAATTTTTTCACCATTCGTTAAACTTGTTTCTATTCGTAATGTGTTAGCACTAACTGAATTACTTGACCTTGAGTTAGAACAGTTAGATGTTAAAACAACCTTTCTTCCTAATGATTTGGATGAAGATATATGTATATGGATCAACCAGAATGTTTTGTACAAGGTCGCAGCAGAAGATTAGTTTGCAAGGTCGGGAAATCATTGTATGGCCTGAGGCAGTCGTCGAGGAAATGCTACAAGAAGTTTGACTCCTTCTTGGTGAGCCATAATTTTATGAGAAGTGAGTATGATCATTGTGTATACTTCAAAAGTTTCAATGGCATATTCATTATATTGGTGTTGTATGTTGATGATATGCTTATTGCAAGCAAAAGCATGGAAGAAATCAACAGGTTAAAGGCTTAACTCTCTAGGACATTTGATATGAAGGATCTTGGAGCAGAAAAACATATCTTGGGCATGGAGATACACAAAGACAAGAAGAATGGCAAGCTTTAGCTATCAAAATAAAAGTATGTGGAGAAAGTACTTGAAAAGTTCGGTATGAACAATGTGAAACATGTTAATGTTCCATTAGCTTCCCATTTTAAGCTTTCTTTGGATTTAAGTCCTAGAACTAATGAAGAAAAGAAGTATATATCTCGTGTACCTTATGAAAATGTGGTAGGAAACTTAATGTATGCGATGGTATCTACAAGACCTTACATTTCACATGCAGTTGGAGTTGTCAACAGGTTCATGGCAAATCCAGGGGAAGAACATTGGCGAGAAGTGAAATGGGTGCTTCGGTATTTGAGAGGCACAAGTGACCATTGCATCAACTTTGATGGTCGTGAAGGTTCAGTCTACGGATATGTGGATATTGATTATGCAGGTGATTTGGACGAAATGAGTTCTACTACAAGTTATGTTTTTACTCTTGCAGGTGAAGCAATCAGTTGGATGTCAAAGCTTCAAGAGATATTTGCTTTGTCCAGTACTGAAGCAAAGTATATAGCTGCTTCAGATGCATGTAAAGAGGTAATCTGGTTGATAGGTTTGCTTGATGAGATTGGAAGGAAGTAGTAGAAAGAGAATGTGTTCTGTGACAGTCAGAGTGTTATTCATTTGGCTACAAATCTAACCTATCACAGCAAGACCAAGCACATTGATGTAAGGTATCACTTTGTGAGACATGTAATCAATGGCGGAAAAGTAGTTCTCAAGAAGGAACGTACATAGGAAAATCATGTAGACATGTTCATAAAGCCAGTTACAGTAGAGAAGCTAAGATGGTGTCTCGCTTCTCTTGGCTTGCAAAAGAGATGATGAATGGGCATGGCGAGTGATTACGAAAATTGTTGTCAAGGACCTAACATATATAAAGAGACAATTGTTTATATGAATATTCCATAATCTGAACTAGTGTAAGTTCTTTAGTATTATAATTATATCATAAAAAACACAAGACCTTAGCATCGAAAAGCTACACCATTTAGCTGCCAGACTCGGTAATAACGAACTCAAGGCCGATGATGGAGCCAGTAAAGGGAAATCGCAGATGTACATCTTACAGTGGACCTAGAGTGGCGTTTGCGTAAAGGCAGAGATCGAGGGATGGTTGATCAAGGGGTTTGAGAATAAGATGAAGCTCCCATTATAATGGTCCCACGACAATGAAAACGTTGTACGCGGAGGTGCAGAGTTTAACTCTGCGAGTTCGAAGGTGCAGAGCTCCCCATAACTAGAAAAGCAACAGAAGCTCCTCATAACTACTAAATATCACTTTGGAGGAAGTATTTACAGATTTGTACTAGGTGGGAATGAAAGTTATATTCCAAAAACATATTATTTAAGTGAACTCCACTCGACTTTTGAGCTCTATGAATGAACAGATCCACATGAAAAATCTGCTGAAGATGGTGTTGAGTTGTGAGTATTTTAAAAGCAGTGCGCACAATGAAAGTTTCAACGAAATCTATACTACTATACTAATGAAGTAGTTATTGCATTATACAGTTGCAAGCTGAAGATGGTGTTGAGTTGTGAGTATTTTAAAAGCATTGCGCACAATGAAAGTTTCAACTAAATTTGATTGGTAAGTTTAAGAAAGCATACATACACTACTTTTTCTGGTTTTGAACTTGTAATTTTTTAGGAGGAAACACATGCTTTTAACCATTAGGCCCACTCAAGTTGTATGAATGGAATCAGAATTGGCATAAAACATTTACTAATGAACTTGTCATTGTCTTATACAGCTACAAGGTTGTACAATATGCAATCTATGGGGATGTTATTTTTGGGTCTAAATTTGAAGTTGTTATTTCTTTTTTTTTTAATTTTCTTATTGTTATTACTTTATGGTGTTTGTGCAGAGTACAAGTTTTCAGGTGTGCCAAATTTGATGATTTAACAGAGCTTGGTGGAATAAATTACACCCAGGACAACAAGTAGTGTTTATGATTGAATACTCACTAAAAATAATTATAACATTGATACATTGTGGGGAGGAAAAAAAGTTACTTTGCACTTCCACACTCACTCAGTATATCAACATTATGGAAATTTGTTCAGCCCCTTCCATAGTTGCTCCTCTCATATTCTTTCTATGTAATGGACTTGGAACCTTGTCAACTCTAACATCATTGGGCAAAGGAACCTTGTCAATTCTAACATCATTGGGCAAAGCAGTAGCAGTGCTAGTGTGAGAGAACTCACTAATAGAATGGTCACTTACAAAATTAATTTTTTTTTTTTTAAATGATTTGTGAGTCCCAAAAAGACATCATTTAAGGTTTCAAATTAGCCTTAGAAGTTTTCTATTCCCAATTCTCCAAATTGGGTCTTGCCACTAAAACTACTTTTGCAAGTTGATTTAACTGAATTTTCCACTCTGAAATCATCAAAATGGATGACAAAAAATATAATGTTCCAATCCAGAGCAAGCTAGAGGGTGACCAATTATAAGAGAAAATAGATCAAACCTGTGAGCTTGAGGTGGGGTGGAAAATGGCTCTCCCTTGATTAGTTTTTAGATAGCTATAAATTTAACAAGATAAGTGTTTTTATGCTTATATTTGTTATATAGTTAATATGGCATAATTTTGGGAATTCTTGTTGTGGTTATATGTAATCCTTAATGATTGTTTGCTAAAGTGAAATTTAAATTTGTATGTACAAGGTTATATGTTTGAATTTATCGAGAATGAGTACAACATTCAAAGGAAAAATATAATCAACGTATACTTGATTTTTCAGGGTTGTAACGAGCACCTTGAAAGAGAGTTGATGGTTGGAAGAGAAAAGGAATTAAATAGCTTGGTCACTTGAACAGTTATGATGGCTAGCTAGTAAAGGAAGATTGTCAAAGGGTTGTGCTTCCACTATCATGTAAAATAAAAATCCTTGGACATGTTGCTTTAGGGTTATCTATCTAATTTGAAATATGAACCTAATTTCAAGAGAAATATCCATTGTTTTAAGATGAGTTTCAAGTGAGAAAAGTTCTCAAAAAAAACCTCTGAAATATATGGATGAATTATATCATGTGTGAACTCTTAAACTCCACTTGTTGGAGTGAATAAAAAGGTTCTTAGAGCTTTCCCTTAACAATATCCATGGTTTGGTAGCTTTCTCTTAACAATATCCATGGTTTGGTACCTTTGGCTAGGATAAATGGGATACTTAACATAGTTGGAAACTATTATGAATTGGGATGAGATGATCTAAGGTAGTAGGTTTTCTCTGAAACTACATTTTTAAGATGATTGAGAATATTTTTCCCAAATGTTGGAGCTACTATGAAATGTGATTCAAGATCATTAAGAGTTTCATGGGTTGTCATAATTCTAGAATGCTATATGAAACTATTTACTTGCATTCTATGGGAAATATTATAAGGTATTTGTTCCTTAAGATGTATGCCTTTGTGGTTGCTTCTTTACTTCCACTGCAAAGGGATTTTAAACTTTAAAGTATCAAATTTAATTAAGTAATAGGCCCCAAGCAAGGTTCACAAATTTTGGAGAAATTACATCTATGTTGTCAAATTGGAGTTTCATTTGATAAGGGCTACAAATTGCAATGAATTATGCTAATACACTTATTTTTAATGATCAAATGAAACTCCAATTTGTTAGAAGAGGTAAGCATATATATTGCTCAAATTAAAATAGCCACATGATTCCATAACAAAATTAAAGGAACTTTATGATTCACATTCTGAATTAGAAATAATACAGTTATTGTTGAGGTTAATTAATCTATAAATCTAAGATAATGATCTGCTAAAACTTGCTTCTGAAATTAAATCCATCAATCATGAAATTGAATTTACTGGAAATAAATTTGATCTAAAACTTACTACCTTTATAAAGGCTCTTTACCCTGGTTATTCACACTACTTGGAATCTCTCCAAGCTAGTGGGAAATTAAAATATTTTGATTTTGAAAAATTAGTAGGGAAAATTTGGCAAGAAAGAAGCATTATATAATTCTAATACTGAAACCTTATGTCTTGCTCAAAAATACCAAAAACCTCAAGAAGAATCTGTCATAAATACTAAGGGTAACAGAGGATGAGGTAGGAAAAATTATAGAGGTAGGGGGGCAGAAATATTCAGGGAGATAGAAAACAGAATAATAAAAAAAGAAATTATTCTGATAAAATAGCTATGAAATGCTTTAGATGTGGTAAAATTGGACATACTCGTGCAAATTATAGAATTCCCTAGGAGAAAATTAGTGAAAGAATAGAACAAATGCTTGAAAAGAAAGATCTTCTAATTCCAAAAAAAAGACAGTCTTCTGAGAATGCACATTATGTCGTTGCTTATTGTAATTTTCATATGGAAGATATATTTAGTACCTCTTTTTCTTCATGTCATGACAGTTGGCTTTTAAACATAGTTTCCACTTGTCATATGACCTTTAGAAGATATTTCTTTGAACAATTCAGTGATAATATTGATGGAGTACTATATTTTGTTGATAAGTCTCAAATCAAACTGTCATGGATTGGTTCTATACAGTTAAAATTTCCTGGACTTTCAGATTATACTGTGCATGATGTTATTTACATTCCACAGTTCCAAAGGAATTTATTATGTCTTGTACAAATAAGACAATACGGACATTCCATTCACATATTTAATGGTAAAGTGGAAATTCAAAGAGTAGTTGACAATAAAACTGTAATGACTCATGTGGAAGAAGATAAATCGTTGAAGTTGAAAGGTATGTCGAATATTTCATTGAACACTAATTATTTGGTTCAGCAAAATGATACTTTTTCATCATATTTATTGTGGCATGCATAGTTCAATCATATTAATTATGAAAGTATTAGAATTATGAGACAACATGGGATTAAAGGACTTCCAGCGGTTCCAAGAAAATTGACCCCATGTAATGCTTGTATATTGGGTAAGCATCACAAACAGTCTTTTCATAATTCTAATTCTAGAGCTACAAGGAAATTAAGTCTCATACATTCTTATTTATGTGGGCTTGTGTTTGTACCAAATGAAAATGGCAATAAATACAGACTGACTTTTATTGATGATTATTCAAGGGTGTGTTGGGTTAATTTGCTTAAAGAAAAATCACAAGTTTTTGATGTGTTTAAAAAAAATCATCTCTTGATTACAAATGAAACTCAACTTAATATTGGTACTATAAGAACTGAATGGGGGAGAATATACTTCACATGTTTTTGAAAAATATTTGCAAGAGAATGGTATCAAACACCAAACCACAATACCATATATTCCTCAACAAAACGGTGTTGCAAAACGAATGAACAGAACATTGCTTAATATGGTAAGGTCAATGATGTTTTCTAAGAATGTAAAATTGATGTTTTGGGGAGAAGCAATGCTCTGTGCAGCGTATATTAGAAACTAGTGCCCTTCCTCTATCATCAACAACATAACTTCATATGAAATGTGGTATAATCGTCTTCATGTTGTTAAACATTTCAGAATTTTTGGTTTTCAATGTTATGCTTTGATTCCTAAGCAACAAAGAAATAACTTGAGTGAAAGGAGCAGAAAATCTATATTTTTTTGGGTATTCTATGACTTCTAAAGCATATTGATTGTATGATGAAGAGAACAAGAACTTTATTTTGTCAACAGATGTATTTTTTCTTGAATGTATATTTTTGGGGTATTCTATGACTTCTGAGGCATACCAATTGTATGATGAAGAAAACAAGAACTCTATTTTGTCAATAGATGTATTTTTCTTGAATGTATATTTTTGTGGTATTATATGACTTCTAAGGCATATCAATTGTATGATAAAGAGAACAAGAAGTTTATTTTTTCAAGAGATATATTTTTTCTTGAATTTGATAAATATTCCCTCACTGTTGATAAACAACTTAATCAAATAGAAAATGTGTGTGCCTCAAAAGTTTTATTATGAATCAGATAATATTCTTCCACATTCTGAAGGGGGGGTTCCTATATTATATCAGTCTGTGGATTTTCCTTCTCTCAATGATGATAATTTTGCTACTGAAGAGAAATTGGTTGATGATAATTCTGTTGCTGAAGGAAAATTAGTTGATGCAAGTGTTTCTACAGAGATTACAGTGATAGAAACAACAAGAACTGAGATAATTGTGGAAGATGAGAAACTTCCTACACAACCTTTGCGAAGATCAACACGTATTAGAACATTTCCAAATAAATATGATGAGTTTAAGACAGGAAGTTCCTCAGGTAACTATTCTGATTGTGAATTTAATTTTTCTATGGATTGTGAACCTACTTGTTTTGAAGAATCTACTAGTTATGATCATTGGAAAGATGCAATGAAAAAGGAATATGAAGCTCTCATTAAAAATGGTACATGGAGGTTGGTGGATCCTCCTATTGGCATCAAACCTATTGGTTGCAAATGGATTTACAAAAATAATTATAAAGTTGATGGTTCACTTGATACGCACAAGGAAAGACTTGTAGCAAAGGGATATGCCCAGAAAGAGGGTATTGACTATACAGATACATTTTCTCCTACAAATAAATGGGGCACTATTAGATCTTTGTTTTCTATTGTAGCTCAAAAAGAATGGAAAAACCATCATATGGATGTCAAAATTGTCTTTTTAAATGGATATTTGAAAGAAGATGTTTACATGTTTCAACCAGAAGGTTTTTCCATTAAAGGAAAAGAACAAAGGTTTGCAAACTAATGAAGTCTTTGTATGGCTTGAAACAAGCACCACATGCATTGTATGAGAAACTAACTGAACATATTCTTAAGTTAAATTATAAACATTTTGACCTAGATGATGCAACTATTTATGTTAAGAAAGTGGGAAGATCATTTGTATATCTAGTTGTCTATGTTGATGATTTGATGATCGCAGTGAACAATCATGAATATATATGATCTATTAAGATGGAATTGAAAAAGGTTTTTGATATGAAAGATTTAGGTTTACTTCATTATTATCTTGGAATTGAAGTTGATTAGAAACCACAACATATTTTCATCTCTCAGAAGAAATATGTTGGAAATTTATTAAACAAATATAGTATGATGGATTGTAATCTTGTTGCTACTCCAATGGAGTAGAATTTTAAACTCACTTCAGAAGAAGGAAAATCTTTTGAAGATCCAACAAAATATAGACAACTTGTTGGAAATTTGATTTATTTATCTATTACTCGTCTTGATATAGCCTTTGTTGTTGGAATAATTTTCAGATTTATTCATCATCCCTATGAGGGTCATTGGGTAGAAGCAAAAAGAGTTCTGAAATATTTAAAAGGAACCCAACTTACAGCATCAAATGTTCCAAATTTTTAGACTTTCGTCTTGTTTTTTATTCAGATTCCGATTTTGATGGAGATAAAGAGAATGGAGTCTCTACTTCTGGTTATTTGATAATTCTTGTATCAGCAGCCATCAGTTGGAGATCACGCAAGAAATTTGTTCCTGTTGATTCTACCACTGAAATTGAATATGTTGCAGTAGCTCAAGCCACTAAGGAAATCATCTGGCTTCAGAAAATACTTGAATATTTGTAGGAGAAACAAAAAGCTTCAACTCCTATATTTATCGACAACTATTCTACAATTCAGTTGGCCAAGAATCCAAAGTTTCATGATCGAATAAAACATATCAACACCAAGTATCATTTGATTCGACATCATGCAGAGGCCAAAATAATTCATCTGACACATTGTCCAACTTCTGGAACAAATTGCAAATCTCTTTACCAAAGCATTGGGGCGTGAAATTTTTGAAAAGTTTAGATCTTTACTTGGTATTTCAAATGTTCCTTCGAATTGAGGGAGGAAATGTTGTAATCCTTCAAAATTTTTGTATATAATTAGGCTTATAGTTATAGATTAGGTATTTTTCAATTATGGATACATAATTGTATCTTTCAAGTATATGTAAACTTCAATATTAATAATTCATCGAAGAACACAACATTTTTATCATGGAATTATCTAGACTCTATAATCGGAATGAAAGTTGTATTCAAAAATTTTGTTAAGTGAACTCCACTCGACTTTTGAGCTCTATACGAACAAATGAACAGCTCCTTATACATGAAAAAATTGTTGAAGATAGTGTTGAGTTGTGAGTACTTAAAAGGCATTGCTCACAATGAAAGTTTCAGTGAAATCTATACTAATGAAGTAGTTATTTCATTATAGAGTTGCCAGGTTTATACGATAGGAAGTCCCACCATCGAATACTTATGATTGAATTAATGTGAATGCATGAGTGTTAATAGTGACAATATAATATGCATTGTTAGTATCATATAATAATACTTGTAAAGCATGTGAGCCAATGAATTGATGTGGAAACGTTGGAGAAGGGCGTCTTCTCAAATATCTTCTAGTTTTGTCATATTCATTGGTTGTCTCCTCAGCAGTATCAAATGTACCCAGTGACAAGTGATTCTTGTTGAAAGGGTCTTCGATTTCTACATATTTTTCCAAGAAATTATTTTTAATAAATTGTAAATTGTGTGTCTTTTGCGAAGGTGCTTCTCTTCACCTCCACACTCCTCGATAATTAATAGAAATTATCATTCTAACCAGGCTGCATTAATTCTAGATTCTTGTTGTCCCACACCAGTCATTCATTCGATCTGAACCCACACTTGCAAGGAAATTGTTTATGTCATATATATTTAATGAGGAACTACAAGTCGACTATTGATACATTACACTGAAATACCTTGTCCATCATCAATAATTGTAATGATAAGTGGTGGACGAATCATGTAAAATATTTGCAATTTGATGACAAATCAATGGAATCAGAATTGGCGTAGAACATTTACTAATGAACTATTTATTATCTTATACAGTTATAAGTTTGTACAATATGCAGCCTCTTGGGATGTTATTTGTAGGTCTAATTTGAAGTTATTATTTCTTTCTGTTTAATTTTCTTATTGTCCTCCACTTTATGGTGTTTGTGAGGATATTGCGCTACAAGTTTCAGGTGTCCAAGTTTTGTTGGTTTAATAGATCCTAGTGGAATAAATTCCATGCAGGGGAAGTAAGTCATGTTTATGATTGAATATTGATTAAAAATAATTATCGTTACTAAAAAGTAACGTTGATGTAATGTGCGGAGGAAAAAAGCTTATTTTTCACCTTCACACTCAACCCAATGTATCAACATTATGGAAATTTTTTCAACCCCTTCCATCACTACTCCTCCCCCACTCTCTCGCCTGGAACCTCGTTAATTCTGACTTTATTGGACAAAGCAGTAGCAGTGTCAGCGATAAAAGTGTCAGTGCTAGTGCTAGTGTCAAAGCACTCACTAATAGAATGGTCACTTACATATGTCACATCAAAATTGGTTCAGCCAATGGAAAATTAGAAATAAGATTTCTAGAATTTAGAAAATTATATTTGAATTTATAGAAAAATAGGAATATTCAACATTTTAGTGAAACTTTGGTTAAAATTGAAAAATCTGCACAACATAATGGAGAGTCAATATATTTTGACCATGAAGCAAGTGTTATAGTCCCTAGCAAGGAAAATACTAAAAAGAAAAAAATCTAGATGATTTAAATTCCAAGCATACAAATAGATTTGAAAAGAGAGAGCACTATGATTTTTTTATGTAACTATCTATATGCAATTAAGATTGCTTTCAAGGCTATAAGGTCAAGAGTTAGCCTCCTCTGATATATAAGAATTGTGATAACAAGAAAATGTGTAATGTAATCCTCAAAATGGTAATGGGTTTATCAAAGGGAGTGGACACTTATATTTCCTTCAAAAGATTTGTGTATGTGCAAGGGTCTCATCTAGGTCGGAAGTTTTGGAAGTCATAGTCGAAGTTAAAGAGTTATTAATGTTGCAGTCATCTCAATCCTGAAAGTTTAGAAGAACATCACACTTAGGAAATGAGTGTGAAGCTATGAATTTTGGATATTTGTCTTACTTTGACACAACCTTCATAGGTTTATTTCTAATTTTGAATCTTTATCTTACTTTGAAAGGAATTTATGAGTTTTGTAGATTTATTTATTAGGATTGGATGAGAGATAAAATAAAAAGGACCTTATTCATACCTATCCATATCAAATTGTGGAATTAAATTCACATTTATAAAATTATGTGTATTGTAATATCACTTGAGCACTTTAAATTTGATTCAAATCTAGATTTTCCATATCATGGTTGAGAAATGTAACGTCTATTATTATTTGAATCTACTATTGTTTTTCAAATTTCAAAATATTACTCACATGTGTAAGTATAATTTTAAAATATTTTCAAAAAAAAATCAAAACAAGTGTTTAATGGCGATTTAGTCCCCTCACATTCAAGTCACAGATTGTTTTTCCTAAAAAAAATTAGCAAATTGATATGTAAAGTGGAATAAATAATTACTACTAAAAAACAAGGACTTGCATAAATTTTGGTGTGTACTAACCTCTACTAAGTTTTCACATTTACATTTTTACTTACCAGCCTAGATCCATCTTAACTTTGCATCTATCAAGCACCACCGAGAGGGATCAAATCTCTTGAGGCTCAAACCTCTTTTTTGAGTGCAACACTTGAGTAAAGGTTTTCACCTTGAGAGATTTGACCTCTCTCAACGCTTGATAGATCCAGAGTTAAGATGGATCTAGGTTGGTTTCAGTCGTGTACGACCAAGGAAAATTTATCGAACATGTGATTAATTTTATCAATAATATGTAAATAAATCTAATATTAATATAATCATTTTAAATATGCTAAATATGTCTGAGATTAATCTGATCATTTTAATTTTAAATTTTATTAGTTACTTCAGTTTGTTGAGATGATAAATATTGTTAATAACTTTAATGATGAAAATTGATGAAATAAAAAATGTGAATGCAAAGTGACAATATAATAGTGTTGAATGATAGAAAATGTGAACAATAAGAATGTAGTCAATTACAAATAGTCTTCATTGTGATTAATCTCAAACTATTTTCTTCTATTATTCTTATTGTCACCCTTGTTAGTTTTGTCATCTTCTCATATCGATTATATGAAAAGGACAGTTGAAATCGTAAACCATTTAAATATTTAACTCGAGGTGTTGTAGTAAACATCATACAGTGTCTATCTTTCTCTCCAATATTAATAGGTTGAATTAGTATCAAACAAAAAGCAATGTACATTGCCTATAATTTTTTTTTCTTACACTGAAATCAATGCGCGTTGTTAATCCAATCACTTTAAAATCAATGTATCATCATACATCCAATTACATCAAATCAGAAACCAACATCTACACTAAAATCAATGCATCTAATGCTGGAAATTAAATAGGATTAGAAAATAACTTCTACACTGAAATCAATGCATCTAATGCAAGCAATCAATATGATTATAAATCAACATCTACACTCAAATAAATGCATCTAGTGCAAGTAATAAAATAGGATTAGAAGCCAACGTCTACACTTAAATCAATGCATTTAGTGCAAGCAATCAAATAGGATTAGAAATCACCATCTACACTTAAATCAATGCATCTAGTGCAAGAAATCAAAGATAATTATAAAACAACATTTACATTGAAATAAATGCATCTATTGCAAGAAATGAAATAGGATTAGAAATCACCATATACATTGAAATCAATGTA
Source organism: Pinus albicaulis (assembly GCA_034641835.2). Taxonomy (NCBI): domain Eukaryota; kingdom Viridiplantae; phylum Streptophyta; class Pinopsida; order Pinales; family Pinaceae; genus Pinus; species Pinus albicaulis. Next base: position 1,384,469,927 of record CM076570.1, read on the forward strand.
TCTCATGCAAGAAATCAAATGGGATTAGAAACCAACATCTACACTGAAATCAATGCATTTAGTGCAAGAAATCAAATGGGATTAGAAATCACCATCTCCATTGAAATCAATGCATTTAGTGCAAGTAATCAAATAGGATTAGAACTCATCTACACTAAAATCAATGCATCTAGTGCAAGCAATCAAATAGGATGAGAAACCAACATCTACACTAAAATAAATGCATCTAGTGCAAGCAATCAAATAGGATTAGAAATCACCATCTACACTGAAATCAATGAATTTAGTGCAAGCAATCAAGTAGGATTAGAAATCATCTACATTGAAATTAATGCATCTAGTGCAAGCAATCAAATATCATTATAAAATAAAACCTACACTAAAATTATTGCCTCCAGTGCAAGCAATCAATTAGGATTAGAAATCACCATCTACACTAAAATCAATGCATCTAGTGCAAGAAATATTCTTCCCTCTCTCCCCCTTCCATCTATATTTATATCTCCCTTCATCTCTCATTCTTTATATCTCTATCTCACCCCCCCCAAAATACACACACTTTCTCACTCCATATTTATCAATCTCTCTGTCCCTCCCTCCCTCTCTCCATCTCTCTCTTCTTTCGTCTCTTCACGTTTCATCAATATCTTTATCTACCTATGTCTCTCTATGTCACCCCCAAAACATACACTCAATTTCTCCAATATATCCATTTATCCCTCCCTCCTCCTCTCCCTCTCTCTCTCACTTCCGCTTATCTCCCTCTCCCCCACTTCTCTTTCTTTCCTCTTGTTTTCCTCTCTCCCTATCTCTCCATATTCCTTATAATTTCCTCTCTCTCTCCACATTTCTCTCTCTATGTCTTTCTTCTTACCTCCCTCTCTCTCCCCCTCCAACTTCATCTCTCTTTCCCTCCCTCTCTCCACTCTCTCACATCCTCTCCCTTTACTCATCTCTCTCTCTCTCTCTCTCTCTCTCTCTCTCTCTCTCTCTCTCTTCACCCATCAACTATGTTACTATATCCCTCCCTCTATCCTTCTCTCCCCCATTTTCTCCATCTCTCCTTATTTGTCTCTTTGTCTCACCCCCAAACATACACACTCTCTCTCCATATCTCCTTTGTCACTCTCTCTCTCTCTCTCTCTCTTTGATTCTTACTCTCTATGTCTTTCTTATTCCCTCCCTCTCACCCCCTCCAACTCCATCTCTTTATCCCTCCATCTCTCTCTCTCTCTCTCTCTCTCTCTCTCTCTTTGCCCTTCAATCCTCTCTCTTCCCCCATCACTCTCCTCCTCTCTCTCAAGTCCTCTCTCTCATCCTTCCTCTCTCTCCCTTTCTCTCACACCTCCCCCTCTCTTCCCCATCTCTCTCTCTCTCTCTCTCTCTCTCTCTCTCTCTCTCGCTTCCCTCCAAACCTCTCTATCTCTCTCGTTTCCCTCCAATCCTCTCTCTTACGCCATCACTCTCTCTCTTTCTCTCCAAATATGTTATTATTTCCCTCCCTCTCTCCTTCTCTCTCCCCTTCTCTCCATATATCCTTCTTTGTATCTTTATCTCACCCCTAAACATACACACTCTCTCTCCACTTCTCACTTTGTATTTCCTTATTATTCCTTCCTTCTTTTCCCCTCCAACTCCATCTCTTTATGCCTCCCTCTCTCCTCCTCTCTCTCTCAAGTCCTCAAGTCCTATTTTTCGTCCTTCTCCCACCTACCTCTCTCTTCCCCCATCTCTCTCTCTCTCTCTCTCTCTCTCTCTCTCTCTCTCTCTCTCTCTCTCTCTCCAATCCTCTCACTATCTCCCTCCCTCTATCCTTCTCTCTCTCTCCCTTCCATCTTTGTGTCTCCCTCTCCCTCTATTACCCTTCTCTACCTCTCTCACCCTCTCCATCTCTCTCTCTTCATTTCTCTCTCTCCCCTCTCCTTCAGTTTATCTCCATCTCTCCCTTGTGACTCCCCCCTATCTATCCACCTCTATCACTCTATCTCTTTGTTCTTACTTCCAATATATATCATGATATATTAATATATGTTATAATATAGAAAATTTAATGTTGTATTAATCCAATTTTATTAAATTTAATAATATTAATATTATAATATATGAATATGAATATAAATACTACAATTAATAATAATATTAATATTAATTTATTAGGATTAATAATGTTTTTTTTGCATGGTATTAATAATAATTTTTCCCATGGTATTTGGCTCATAGGATTCACCTAAATAAAACCCCTTTTTTGAAAAAAAGAGTTTTTATTTATTTACCATGTCTATTTATTTATATTTTATTTATTTACCATACCTCTTTATACCTCTTTTATAATCATAGTATTTGGCCCATAGTATTTATCCCATGGTATTAAAATGGTATTTTGCCCATAGGCTTCACCTAAATAAAATGTATTTGTTGAGTTTTCTTAAATATAAAGAGGTTTATGGAGTAAATATACAAAGACGTTTAGGGTTTATTTACCATACCTTTAGTTTATTTATATTTTAAAAAAAGGTTCTATTTATTTACCATACCTAAAAATCAGGGCATAAAAATTGCAACTGTAAAACAATATGAGGCAATTATCCACATGACATTGTATTGTCCCAAGTTTAACAATGAAAATATAAAAATCATGGCATAAATATTGAAATTGTATCGAGATATTATGGCAAAAAAAAAATATGACGCAATCATCCACATGACATTGTATTGTGCAAAGGCTACACTAAAACCTTCAAACTATGATCCAATTAAATGTTGGAAAATCAATTTTTTAATAATATTGAAAAATAAATATTAGTTTTTTAAAGTTAAATATTATAACTTGTGTTGGTCCATAGCGATCAACCAGTAAATAGATTCCTAGAGTCTTGCCTTGTTAGGGTCTAATAAGAATAATCTGAGATTATATCATGCATTTGTTGTTTTATAAAACACAACTAACTAATAAGTATACAAAGTCAAATTTAGCTCCCTAGTTGGTTAAAGACCCCCTATCAAGTCATTGGCCCTCACAAGGTGTGGTTTCAGTTCTCCTTGGGTCCATCAAGGGTAACGGGCTCCTAGTGGTGGATTCAACTTAGCAGGTGTTATTAGGCATGTTTAAGAGCGTTCTTAGAAGAAAAAAGGAAAAAGAGGAAAATGTATACAAAGTTGGATGCTAAGCCAACCCTTCCACTGTGGTCCAATGGTTAGGTGGAGAGGTTTGGTCCCAACAGATCTCGTGGTCCCGGGTTATGACTATGTACACATGCGAATTTCTTCGAACGTGATTTCTATAGTTGAAGAAAAAAATTAGCCCTTTAATTGGTCGAGTGTGAGCCAAGATTGGGCATGTTTTGCCATGGTCGTATTTTTGTTGTGACGCATGGTCTATTTTTCATCGCCAACCTAACATGTAAGCTTTTGTGTAAGCCGATTGACTAGGGTATGCACTTCCGTGTGAGCGCCACATCAAAAACCCTCGTTTGAGTGAAGGCAAGATCCGTATGGATTTGGGCTTTGGTGAGAGAGGGGCATGTAGTTTTCCCAAGAAACGATAATTGTGCGTTGAGACGTGTGGGAGAAGAGATGAGAGTTCCTGGAATGCATTTCTCTCTTGTTGCATTTACACACCACTAAAAAACCCTGATCAAAATGCCCAGATGTCATTTAGCATCGAAAAGGGAAAGCCATAATCTAACCAACCTATGAAATTGCCCTGAAAATCATGGAACTTTCGGCAAGATTTTGATAAAATCTGGTAGGGATTTTTGTAAATCCAGGTTACAGTTGTCAAACTTTAATATTTTGGGTGCTCCAAAGGTTTTTTATGGTGTTGAATCCATTTCCACCATCAAAAACATGATTCAAAAATTGCTACTACGATATTTTTTGAAAACGTTTTAGTAGAATTCCGACCACTTTTGACCATCCGGGAAATTATTTCTCCTCAGAAGACCATGCAAAAGGGAAATGCAGAAATTATTCATGAAAATTTGTGTAAAAAACCATGGGATATACCCAAGAAAGCATTCTTCTATGGAAATTCGCCTTTGGACGAGGAAGCATTAGTGGCAAGGGTCGATGTGTCTACGTAGAGACATGATGAGGTAAACAGCTTGGTTGTATTGTATATCCATATCTTTGAAGTCTGGTTTGTGGTTTTTGGCCATGGTGAAAGTGGTTTTGGAAAAAGCCTTAAAGGCGTTGTTTAACTATTATAATTTTTGGATTTTTTTGCTTAAATTTGTTGAAATATTTTTTAGTCAAATTTTGATATTTTTTTATTTAAAATGTGTTTTTGATGACATATATAGATTTAACACCTTGATAAACCTTTAGGGTACTCAGATTTTGGAGATTTTACAACATAAACTTGTGATTCCAACAAATACATCGATGCCACCTGCACTCGAGGAAGTACATGGTTTTTGGGCTCTTGGTCAACACTAAACCTTCCCTATAGAAACTACCGAACACCCTGTAAACCTCATCAATTTTCCATCGTTGAATCTCATGCAAATTCGTTATGTGTGGTAATGGAGTGTGATATGGATGTGTGATTTGGTCACAACTTGGAAGAGTTACTCATTTATAACAACAAGGTTTGAAGTTATTACAAGGATATGGTCATTATGAGCTCAGCATGTAGCATGTGAGAATTGAACCTGGGTGAGGAGGATAACAATATGTCTCCCAAACACACGAGTTACATCCAATTGATACATCCATATGTTAAAGTGTATTTGTATATATATCTACATCTCCATATATGTGTATGTATATATATATATATATATAGACACACACACACATATCTATATCAGTGATTTTTTTAAGGATTCAAATATTATGCCTATGTACAGTATTATGGGGGATTATTTTGGTTTGAAAAGTCATATATATAGAATGTAGGTGAATATTTGATAAAAAAACATGGAATTTACTTTCGCGAATATCATCCATTTGTTGAAATTTGCAACAAGAAATATTGAAAATTGCAACAAGAAGAAGCTTCTAATTTAAATTTCCTTTGATTAAATTAGAAGAAATTGTAATTCCACATCACATGACAGCTTATATGAATTAACTCAGCCAGGAAGACTTAGTTAGTTCAGTTAATTCAAGTTGAGGGTGAAACTAGAGGCATGTAGAGTGTCTCCTACTTTTTAGGAGCCCTCGTTTCGTTTATCAGGAGTTGTAATTAATTAACTTAATTTATTTGAGTTAAAATCAGTTTAACTAGTTCTAACTGATCGAGGAACTAGTGAGAGGTCAAGTGAATTAAATTAGATTTAATTCACATGCAGTGATCAATATTTCAACTGATAATTCACTCATAAATAACTCATGCATCTCAGTTTTGAGAAATACTGAGTTGAGATTGGAGTTAAAGGGAAGTGTACTATCAGTTGTATAATTAGAAAATTGTACAGGTGGTGCATGGATTCATGATCTGAATTATGCAAAAGGAATTACTGACATCTATGTGAACTTGCTTATGTTATATTATGTAATAGATCGAAAATATTGCAATTAACATAAACGACATAAGCCATTAAAAACACATTTTAAACATATCAACACGGCAAAATTTAATAAGGAGTTCACCAGACTTCTTGGCTACATCTCCTGGTCCTTTAGCTTCCAGTGTTGACCTTTATATTATGTCTTCAAATGATTTACAAACATGAGCTCAAAAAGTGAGACTCAAATGATGAAATAGACCTCACCATGATGACCGGCTCAGAATTCTGGTCAAAATGAGTACCCATTTGCCTATGTTTGGCCACAGTGACTTCCAGACCCCCTGGAAAGTCAAAAACCACTCTGCCTTTCTGCAAAACTGCCTCTCTGCAATTAAAACCGCTTCTAGAGATTCCGCGCTAGTTTGGGCGCATTCAGCACCTACATAATCAAATAAAAGTCAGAGTGATGGACTTACAAGTCCGATTCGTAGCGCAAATGGTCTGCGCTCTTGTGTGAAGGTATTGGCATATATAATCTTTGGAGGGTTAGCGGTTCAAACCTTCGCTCGACCTCTCCGTCGAACCTCAGCACTTTGCAACCATAGATAGTAATGTCGTATTAAAACCTTAGGATAAGGTTTATCAACTCTTCCGTTTGTTACAATGTATATACATTGTGGTGGCTTTTACGTTATGGTTTGTTTCTTAATTCACCTTATATTACATGCAAATTATATATATATATATATATATATATATATATATATATATATATATATATATATCGAAATATATATACGGCGACTATGGTTCCGGTATATCCCATATATGATTTATGTAGTATCATATATATGCGGCAATTACATTTATATAGCTCCAGCGATCACGCATTTAATATATGCGATGTCATTTATCCGTTACATAAACCTTAAATAAGGTTTATCCTATGGTTTAATGTCAATACATATGCCGTCATATATTTAATATAATACCTTTGATTCAAAATCCAATTGAAGCGTTGGCCCAACCGATGTGTGGACTCTAATGAAAACTTAATAATTCGAGAGGTCAGGGGTTCGATCCTCCCTGGCTCCATAATTTTGCAAACAAGGTCAAACTGGACAAAAATCCGAGCTACCACATGTCAGCTCCGGATTGGCCCATATCAACCAATCAAATCTCGACATGTCACTGAGCTCGATGACATCAGCCTGAACAAATGGTGCATTCTCGGGATGACACGTGTCCTGCTGACATCACACTGTTTGACTTTGACTTTGACTTTTACTTTGACCATTGACTATTTGACTTTGACTTTTTCCACTTTGCCCTACTTTGCCCTGAAACTTTGACTTGCCACAACTTCCTCATACGAAGTCGATTTCACACGCCGTTCACATCGTTGGAAAGCTATCGACGAGCACTTCAACTTGATTCCCTTTTCAATTGCATTTGAAGACTTTGATTTGGAGGCAAAACTAAATTCATTTTTGGATCAATTCAGAGGAAGGGCCTTGATGTATTGCACAATCATTATTGGGTAGTTTCCTAATTAATAGGGGCTCAATTACCTTAGATATTGCGCAAGCAAGCAAGGCATCCAAAGGCCAAGAAATTGGTTAAGTATTGAACCAAGCTAGCCTAGGAATTAGTGAGACAAACAAAGATAGTATAGATATCTCTCAAGTCTGAGAGAAGCATTGTATTGTTCTCATATTCTTTGACTTATGCGAGATAGCATGTTTTTTAGCTGAGGCTTTCCCTAGATAAATCTTTGTGTTGTGCGATTAAAATTATTTCTCTTTCTTGTTCATGTGAATATGAGATTGTAATTAGTTTCCACAATTTGTAGAGCAGATTCAAGTCTTTTTTTTTAGCATATTACAAGATCAGTTGAATCTACATGGATTTTATACATGGTATCAGAGCAGGAATCACTATAGAAGAGAAGAATATGAGTTTTTTATGTGCAGGTGAATCAAATTTTCATATCTACTCTTCAATACTAGCAGCAGGATCAAGATGTCTTTCTGTGGATTGAGACTCGAATATGCCCTTGAGGGTAGTTCGAATTACATAGCTTGGAGAGATAGTATGGAGGCAATGTTGGAAGACAATGGGTTGAAGGAAGTATTAGACAATGATATTCCTAAGCCTACAACATCAAATGCTCAAGATCTAGCAACAAGGAAGAAGAACGAAGCAAAGGCAAGAAGGATTCTATTGGAAGGTGTTTGAGATCATATTGTCTTGAACCTCCATGGAAATGAAACTACATGTGCTATGTGGAAGGCCTTAACAGATTTGTTTCAGAACATTAGTGACCAGAGGAAGCTGGAACTAAAAGACAAGCTTAGGAAAATCAATATGGAGGAGGGCAACATAATACTGAAGTACTTAACCAAGTTCACCCAATGTTAGGATGAGCTTGGAAGTGTTGGTGTTACCATTCCTGAGGATGATCTAGTGATCCTAGCACTTATAGGCCTTCCCAAGAGCTGGAAAAAATACCAGGATTTAGTAAATGGGTGGGAGAAGCTACCAGAGTGGGAGAAATTGTAATCTGACTTGGTGTAAGAAGAGATTCGACGGAACACCAAAGATGAGACCTATTCCAAAGACAGAGAAGAGGACTTTGCATTAGTCAGTAAAGAAAATAAATCCAAGGGAAAGAATTCCCAAGGCGAAGAGGGCAAGAAGAAAGACTTGTCCGACATCAAGTGCTTTCATTGTCAAAAGTTCTCGTACTATGCCATGAAATGTCCACAGAAGAAAGAAAGCAAGAAGGATCTTACAATAGCAACAGCAGGTGAAACTCTAACTTCACAATTCAAGCTTGATTTTACTCTCATTTCATGCATGGAAAATACTGTAATGGGAATCATGTGGTATCTCGACAGCGGTGCCTCATTCCATATGACGGGGAATAGAGATCTCTTTAGTCACTTGGAGGAGAAATACCTTAAGCAAAACATAGAGTTTGGAGATGATGGGAGGTATAGCACGACCGGAATTAGTACTGTTACCTTTCAAAGTGAGTTTGGCTCCCCTCTTAGACTCATAGATGTATTGTTTTTATTAGGACTAAATAAGAATCTTGTTTCTGTCATGGTATTGGAATATTGTGGCTATGATGTGATATTTATCAAATGAAATGTTTTCCTTAGAAACATTGCCACGGGACGTGTTAGTGTGAAATTTAATCGCAAGCATATGAAAAAAATCACTTTAGATGTGCATAAAAAATAGCCCTAACATCAAAGATGGTTGTCAATTTCCTTATATCTGTAGTTAGTGATCTGAATAAATGCTACAGAAATCCAGAGCTATGCAGTTAAAGACATTAAACAACAAATAATAAGTAAGAGTTGCTCCATGCATCCAATGAACAAGACAAGAATTTTTAAAGAATTTTTTGTATTCTGACACCTGGGAAGGGAACATAGAAAGATGTTACCAGTCCCCCTCAATGGAATGGGTTCTTATATGTCCTTAGCGCTTCAGATCCAAGATATCTCTCTTTTGATGGTGCAGAAAACCCAGAGAAAAATGGAACTCAAAGGGAGTTCACAAGCAAAAAGTAAAAAAATATGACAATGATGGAGGATCAAATTCAGACCAAAAGTATAGATCCAGAGTGATATTTAGGCAACAAAAGGTAGTGAACGAATGGAAAAACCCTTCTATTTATAACAAAATATTGAGTTAGTCTAGATATTGGTGCATAATTAAAATATTATTAACCAAATCTAGATCCAACTTTTAAGGAATATTTTATTATTTTTGTTGGAGGGAAAAAGAATTTGAATTTGGTAAAATCCTTTTATTTGTAAATAATAAATAAATAAATGATTTATTTATTATTTTAAGAATGTGGTAGAGTAATAATTAAATAAATAGTGATTTATTCAATTATTTATAAATGATTTAGTCAAATTTAACAAGGAATATCATTTAAATAATGTTTTAAATAATTATTCCTAGAAAATAAAAGATAAATAGTGATTTATCCAATTAATTTTCTTGTTTTGGGTTAAATATGACCAGGAATATTAATTAAAGTGTGGTTTAATTAATTATCCCTTGAGGAAAATCAAACAAATAAGGATTTATTCAATTATTCCTCATGGAGTTTCTTGTTTAGACCATAAACAACTTAATAAATTATGGATTACTAAGTTATTTTTCATAGTGAAAGCAATTTTATTATGGTAAAATTGGTTTTACATGGTGTACTTTATTCCATCTAATATGAATAGGTTAGATGACCAAAAATTGGTGTAACAGATTGTCCCCCAGCGTGCGAGCATCAAGAGCTAATCGTATGACCGAAGTACGTTGTAAGAACTCAATCACTAGACACTAAAGGTGGAGTCAGAGAGAGAGAAATATAAGGTAGACTAAAGCGTGAGAGGACAAGACCTTGAGGAGGTGAGACTTACAGGTGTGACAAGTCTATTTTATGAGTGAGTGCCTATTCTACATGAGACGGGGGAGGCATACCTATTCCCGACGAGATAACAAAGTACAAAGAATAATGATGCGTCCAGCAAACAAGGGACTGAACTATATAGTACATGTTGGCAAAAACATGGGCCAGATAAAAACATGATAATGGATCCCACATACATATTGTGCCTGGGAAAACAGTCAGGACTTATACATTAGTATCTGAGTACATGAGATATAAGTACAACCAAAGAGGCCCTGTAAAACAGGGAAGGACTCTGAAAATTTGAATGACACATGCAAACTAAAAGGCGTTGCAAGCAGCTGAGGCCGGAACCATCAAATATATGGAGCTACATCAAAGGCTGTAGTAGAGAATTCATTCGGGCATGTGGGGGGCTGCCTAAAGGGCCACCCCCTCATGAGGTCTAAAACATCTCACACACACCTGGGAATCACAACTATAATATGTTGCATCACTGAGCCATCAAGTACACGGATCTCGATCATGCCATAAGGAGCTGGAACTGAGAAACTGTTATCACCCAAAAAAATTAAGCATCATTTGACAAATTTAAATAGGTTCATGTGTCAAAATTAGGGTTGTAGGATTCATTTTTTATATTCTTGGTCAAGGGAAATTTTAAATTTTTCTTGTTTAAGCTTACCCTAAGGTCTAAACCCACTCACTTTCAAATTCCCTCATGTCACCTCACTCATTATTTTCTGACATATTTCAATTCCCAAGGTGTTTGTACCGAAAATGTCATTTTAGCCAAGAAACCACAGTTTCGTAGCGAAATACACTAAGAAATGTCACTTTTCGCTACGAAACTACTGATAGTTTCGTAGCGAAAACACCCAGATTTGCACTGAACTCGCTACGAAAGCATGGTTTCATGTCTGTTTTGTCAAGTTAGTTGTTAGGTGTCATAAAATCATTGGGAAATGGTAAGTTAGATACCATTCGAGTCATGGAGGGATAAAATCAAGGTACATGGTCAGGTCTGAAGTCACCATCACCAGTTTAGGTATGTATAAGTCATCATTGTGTCATGAGAAGACATCAAACTTCAAAATCTTTCCTAATTCAATCATTTCTCATTTCTCATTCCTTATTTGCCTAATATCGAGCTCTAGAGAGCTATTGCATTAAGCCAAAGCAATGGTTGGTGTTTTCAAAGGTTTACATTGAGCACTATCAAGCGAGGCTGTGAAGGCATTAAAGAAACCATGGCAGGAAAAAAAAAAGGGTGGCCAATGTCTGAGATATGGACCAACAGATATGAATTTGATCAATGAAGACCCAACAATTGTGGAAGTCTTCAGAAGGATAGGTTGCTTACAGTTTTGTGAGAAATTACAAGGCTTCCATGTACAGGTTTCCAAAGATTTTTCTTTAAATTTCAGTGGAACGGCCACCAAAGTGGGAAGGCTTAATCTTTCCATCACACCAGAGGTTATTGTTGCAGCTACAGGGATTCCAAGAGGATAAGAGAAGTGGTTCAAATGTTTCAAGTTCAATATGGAGCAGTGCAAAGAGTTTATGAAGCCTGAAAAAAGTGAAATGGATCTCACCAATGCCATTCCAAGGAGTTGCATGAAGGAAAACTACTCAAAATTGTTGCTCATCATCCAAAAGTATTTTACTTGTGAAGGGAGATACCATAAAGTCTACTCATATCATTTCAAGCTACTTCTACACTTTACTGGTAAGATTTCCCTTGATCTGCCTTTTTATTTACATAGAATTTTTTTTAAAATGGCAGATAAGGTCCAAGAAAAATTTGAGGGGAGTGAGACTTCATTGTTTCATCATGGTTTAATGAAACTACTAGTTTTAGATGAACTCCAAAGGCTAGGCAGAGACTGGTCTTCATTTTTGTTTGTTAGTGGTTTTGAGTTGGATGCTCTTACTCCTTCAAAAACTCCTAAACCTAGGAGAATTCCATCACCCTTAGTAGCAGAATAGAGTGAACCATTGGTTGCAGAACCAAGTGAACCTGCAAGAGTAGAACCAAGTGAACCAATCATGATGGAAATAGAGCAATTGCATATTTTTGATACACCAAATGTCCCACCTGCAAAACAGAAGTCAAAAGTGGTCAAACCTGCAAAACAAAAACAAGTTGTGAGTAAACAAGGAACCAAAATGATGATAAGGAGCCAAATAGTGGCCTTAGAAGAGAAAACAGTGGTTGTAGAAGACAGAGCAGTAGCTAAAGGAAATCTAGAAGAAATATTGCATGCCATTGACATAGAAGAAACTCCTATAGTCCAGGCTGAGGACATAAAGGAAGGTGGACAGAAGCTAAAAAAGGCCAAATCTGTAAAGAAATTAGAATTTGAAGGAGAATATGCAGGTTTTATGTTTCAAGCAAGAAATCCTATGACAAGGCATGCTAGAAATATATTAGAGATCAGTAAAGAGGTTCAGCCACCTACTGACATAGTCCAGCCACCACAAGACATCATTGACCTTTCATCACCTGCAGAGAAAGATACAGTTAGCAAATCAAAGAAAGGAAAAGAGAAGGTGATGGAAAAAACAGAGTTTCAACTTCTTGAAGAAAAATTGAAGTTGGCCAATCATGAAATTGATGTTATGATGAAAAAAGCAAGGAAACACAATGTAGAGAAGGTTCAGTTTGAAAATATGAAGGAAATTTTGGAAGAGTAGGTTGATAGTGTTTCCAAGACTCTAGAAAATACACAGCAGCTTATCAAATGGTCCATTCCATTGAGGAAAGAGGTCAAACATGTAAGGAAAATGAACACACATTTGCAAGCCACTAACAGAATTTTGAAAGATCATATTAAGGACATCCAGGAGTAGCTTGTACTAATTCATGAGGAGTTAGAGAAAAAAGGTTTAAAATGACAGTAGTTGAGGAGCCAATTTCTCAACTCATCATCAATGAGGAAGAGACCCTTCAAGAATCATAGTGTGAGCTGGTTTATGGTTTTGAAGACTAATGGCAAGTAGGAAACTGAGTTTTTGCACTTAGAAGGTAGATTTTTGAAGCTACACAAAATTCTAGATTTTTTATTGTTTTCAGCAGTTTCATAGCGTGCCTGAGCTTGAAGAACAACAAAACGCTACGAAACTACTATAGATTTTATTTTTGCATTTTGAACTGGTTTTTGGAGCTCCCACGAAATGAAAATGGTATGGAAGGTGCATTTAAGGCATAATGAACATCATGTAGGAGGAAAGGAACCAAAAATATTGATGGCAAATGGCATTTTTGCAGCACTACGAAAGTACGCTACGAAACTGTGTTATCGTAGCGTACTATTTTGGAGCTTTATAAGCAAGTTTTTGGGCATCTTTGGACAGTTGGATATTATCAAAGTGTTAAAGGACCATGACAATAGTTATTCAAGACTTAAATATCATGAAATGAAGACAAACTACCAGCCTAAACATTCGTTGAAGATGAAGACCAGTTTACCTACAAAACAGGGTTTGTTTCCAGTTTTAGAGGAGGTCAATTAAGAGGTCATGTAGTGATGAGTCCCATCACACCCTATTCAAACATATGAAGTCATATTTTTCAAAGATGTAATTATTTTATGAGATAAGGTTTTTATTGTAATACTGAATAGTTTGAGTCCTATTAGGAAAAGGATTGTCAGGTAGGATAGTTGTCACTTTTTCATTAAATAGATGTTTTATGGTTATGCAAGGTGTAATTAGGAAAAAAATTGATGAATCTAGCCAAGAGGCATATCATCTCATGATGTAACAATTCTATTAAAGGGAAGAGGGTCGAATTTTTCAAGGGTTGGAGATTTTTTGGGAAAACTACAGCTTGATGTAATTTGACTGTTTTCAGTAATACAAAGACTTGTTTCTTGACCAACCTAAGATTCTGATTGAGTTTTTAGTGCCTATCTTATCTATGTTTTTATGTGTACCATTTGCTGTTTTTTTCATATTTAATACTCATAATTCATTCATGTAATGTTATGACTTCCTTTATAGATGAATTGACTGTGTGATTTCCTGCTTCATGCGTGTGTGTACTTCTGCTAAAAACTCTTACCTGCCTCAGCTTCCATGTCAAGTGAACTCACTACTGAATCACTGAAAATGTTGACTCCATAAGCCTAATGTTTGCATACTGGTACTATTTTCAACCTATACTCATCACAAGAAAGTTGTTTACAAGTAGAGTTAGCCATCTAAATACATATTTATTCATATCATTAACCCTTTGAGAGAGCCCTCTCAGACTAAAGACTTCAGTCAAAATATTGGTTTGAAACAGTTACATGAGATTGTCTGATTAGCAGCCTATCAGGTACAATTTTGTGATAACAGAAACAATCAAGTCAAAGGGAAATAAAGAGTCCCTTTTCCTGATCCAAGGCACCGAACAAGAGTGGAAGCTGGAACCAAGGTACACCGCCCTCTAGACCTGTCTTCTGGAATGAGTAAGCTGATGTCGATAGAAGGAGGTCTACCATAGGTGAGGCAATAATGGATCCTTAACTAAGGCATGAGGGATAATATTAGAGTGATTGATAAACTGACACCAGGGATGATGGTGGAATGGGGGGGGGGCGGTACTGAGTAGTGGGCTAACGACTTCCCTTGTTAGAGCATAAAGGGCATGGATGACCTGGCAGCTACTGACTCGACACCATAGGGGATAGGGGACAATATGACTAAAGGAAAAAAATGTGCGACACGAGAGAGGAACAAAGCAATGAAGGATGGGGGACTATGGCGGGATACAAAGGGACTCGGGACAGACTCCATGGATGCGATGATGACTCAACTTCGATGATCTAAATAAGGGCGACTCGATGATGTTGCCACACAGAACAGGCCTGGTGGGGACCATAAAAACATGAGTACAAGATGGTAACTCATGACGAAAATCAACATGAGCATGGACAAGTAGGAAGGCAAGGTGGTGCCCCAAGTACAAGTGTTGTAAGTGAAGAAATTCGTTTTGAGGAGCAGTGAAGTGACCCTTCTTGGAAAAAATGTGTCCTAGTGAAGTATCAAATCACCAAAAATGAAAGGACACCCATTTGAGAGCTTGGTGAGAGATTTCCAATGGTGCTGACGGTTTTTCAAACCAAGCTATGGTTTAGTCGCAGTTGGTGAAAGAAAAATCTAGGTTGCTTCTTTTAATAAGGCATTTTCCCTCCAATTTGATTCAATTGCAAGTGTAGCTATTGTGAATGTAGAGAGGAGAGAAGGCCCTAAATCTTGCAGCGATCGTAGTGGACAAACTGACCGTTGGAATCGAAATCCATCAGTTGTAGGTAAGATACCTAACCCTACTCTTTTAATTCAGTGGATTAAAAGTTCAGTTTAGGCACCCAAAGCTCAGGAACAAACCCCTGCTCTTCTTCATGGCCGGGTCGCACTTTTTGGGGAATTTTATGCGACCTGGGTAGCAGGTTTTGGGCAGAAAACTGTGACCTATCCCAGGAATGGCCTGAAAAGTGCGACCTGTCAAAGAGAGGTATTTTGGTGTTTTTCCTAGTTGAGAGCTGGGATTTTATGGTTATGATACAATATTTCCTTTCTTTACACTGAAAAGCATGATTGTTTTGTGCATATATGGCAGAGTTAAGGATCAACTGGAGAGAGAGAGAGACATGGACACATTATGGTCTAAGATCCGAGAGGATCATGGTGTTCGTGCTGCATTGGCCAGGTTTGGGGTCCTGAAGTTTGTGGAGAACACTTTGATGAGATCAGGAGAGCCCTTTTTAGGCTGGATTGTCAGTTATTGGGATTCGGATCATGAGATATTTATAGTGCAGGGGCACCGAATCGAGCTGACTGTCCAGGATATATATTTCCTGACTAGTCTCCCGCCACTTGGGATAGTGGGAAACACATAGCCAATGTTACCGTAAGGGCGGAACATTATGGAGTTTGTAGAGTTCCAATGTCGATTGGGTCTCCATGTGAAAGGGACACGGATACTGATTGGAGATCTAGAGAGGCTAGAAACTCGTGTTGTGACTGTAATGGTGTTGCGTATCCTGGGAAACTAGGCGCTCCACCACATCACTAGGGGTCAGATGATGCTTTTTGGGAGTGTGTTGAGTGGGACCTGCTATGGGTGGGCCCAAATGATGTTTTCATCGTTGAAACAATAGTTGTCATTATGCAAGCGGTAGGTGAACCATGACTGTGCATATGGCACAGTGCTTTGCTCACTCTTCTTTGAGAAGATCCTGACACTTCGACCTTGCATACAGATCCAGGATGGGGGCCCGTGAGAGCCCAATATGTGTTGATGGGGGTGGTTGTTGTGTAGAGGGGGAGGTGGGGCAGTCGGATGGGTGTTCCGACTCGAGTTTTTCGCTCACTGGGATCATATGCCACTGTACATAGACGACTATCCCTATAGTGGGATGAGTTATCATGGGGACCCGGACTTGCCACTGCTGCCAGGTCGAGCATGGGGGCCCGATGGTAAGTGACAAGTTTCTTATATTTAATGTGCATTTTAAAGTTTCTGAATATTTTATATGGTACTGCTTCATTCACTTTTGGTATGCAGATACAGCACTGGTGAAACCCGTCGGGTATATGGGGCGGCCTGCAGTATCAGGTGCTGTAGCACCTAGTGGGTTGAGGGGTTTGCAAAATGAGGATGCATTTTCCCTCCTAGATGACATCTGTCATAGATGTGAGAGGCTACTAACCAGTGTTTCAGAGCGCGACTGGCAAAATCTTGATGACCAGTACATAGAGCCATTTATTTCTCTACCCTCGGAGTGGCAAGGGGTCATGAGGCACATGGCGATGGCCAGACAGGGGATGCGCGATCTACAGGCTGCCAGAGTTGAGCCATTGGCCCGGGATCCTCCAGATAGTGATTAGGTGTAGGGGCATGAGGTGTCCCCAGTTTTTATCTTTGTAACATACTATGGGCATGTCATATGTATCATAGTGGATGAACTCTAAAACATTTTTAATGACACATATAATGGATATGCATCGTTTTATGGTTTATGTTATTGCCTTGTGTGAAATGCATGTGATAAATTCCAATATAGAATATTTTTTTCAATTCTATCTACATAGTGATTTTGTGCTCTAGGTACATGATTGAATGCAATGATTTCAAATTCATGTATCAAAAGCTTCCCTCGTAAATATCTTCTAAAAAGGACAGGATTATGCACATGATAAAAACCATTCAATTGCATGACAAGCAGCAAGGAATCTAAACGAACATGAAGGTGAAGGATGCGACGATAAAGGGAATCGGCTAATAAACCTATCACTGCATCATATTCGGCCTGGTTATTGGTGGAGGAACCAATGCATACGCCATTAGAGAGGACAAGCAAATGCAAGGGGATAAAAATGGCCCGGGCTGCCGAGGCTAGATTCCGGGAGTAGTGACTTGCACCATCGGCATAACCGATATGTGGTGTGGACGAGGGGTCCATCTGAAAGGTGCCACAAGACAATAAATGAGAGGATGATGAACAATGTTGGCAACCCGAATGCAAGGTAGAAATCAAACAAGCATTGTCAGAGGGAGTGCTCTGGGTAGGACTTCTACCACCCGCAAACTGAAAGGTGGATGGTGTGGTGGAGCTGCCTTGGGGGCAGCTTGTGCTTAGGTCTCACCATAAACACGGATGGTGCCATTCCTCTTATGGGCAGGAAAGATGAATTTAGAGGTGGAAAAGGCTTCCATGATGTCGTCATCACAGTAGAAGATGGGGTGACTAGTGGAATGGTAACCACATGACACCGCAAAGCTACCTGACTCATAATCATGAGAAGAGATGTTCACATGTGCATCGTCACGAGGGGTGACGAAATAACAAGTAGATGAAGGATCCACTAATGTTGAGCCCAGGGTGATCGCTGAAGGGAGGTTAGGTGAAACAGAAGGGGAATTACCAGAGGATTCTTCCACCTTCGATCTCATAGATGATGACAAGTAAAGGATGGTGACCGAAAGCTTCGTCATCTTGACATCGGGAGGGGTAATTTCAATGGGAGCAGATGTATCCTTAGGTTGGGCCAAAGCATACTTCGAAAGCATGGGAGAGGCTGACTCATTCTGTTCGGTCTCGTATTCCCGAACTACTTCCAAAGAGGTGCAGTAGTGCTTGAGGCGGGGACAGAGGTGGGTATAATTTCCATGGAGATCATACAAAGCACAGGGGTGGTTGGTGTGAATAGTCTTTGGGTTCTTGGCTACAGTCGGTAAAGTAACAGGGGCTTTAGGGACCTTAGACTCAGGAAACGCAACATTAACGATTGGCTTGATATGAGGCAATTCAGGACAGTTATGGGTGGCATGATCGACAACATCACATAAAGCACACTGAGGGGTGTGATTTGGAGGGTGAGGAGGAGCAGAGGTTGTCTAGGCAGCCTTGTCCTTGGGTGTCTTCTTGTGGGATTTCTCCCCCTCACCTGAGGCTTTGGCAACAAGAATAGGGTCCTGTTGAGGTGGTTGAGGCACAGAAGCAAAGGGAGCGGTCATGGCAACCGGTTGGACAGGGGTCAAATAAATATAAGGTTTGGGTTGACCAGGCGGAATAGAGGCCAGGGGATCAATGTACCAGACTAGGATCCCCAGGGTCATGTTAGGAAGAGACAAAGTAGCCATAACAGGTACCAAAAATACTCCAGGAGGGGGAGCAAGAAACGGTATTTGACCGTAGGGGTAATGGTCAAGCAGGACGACTCCGAGATGGTTAAGGCTAGGGGGAACCATTCCAGGAGGGTAGATATTAGCATGAACACCAATTTCAAATGAGTGGCCTTGAGGAGAGGGTCCTGAAGGCTAAGTTGAGGTGCTAGGAGTAGGTTGCGGAGGGCAGGGTTGCTGACTAGTCGAACTGGTCTGTTTGAGGTCGAACCGAGATGATTGCATCATGCAAACATTCAACTATCTAGGGTCATATATAGGAGGAGGCAAACCAGGGAATGAACCAAGCAAAAAGGAATCTTTATAGACTCCGGGTGAGACACTGGTCGGAGGTTCGACTATTTGTTTATTGGCCACCGAAGAGATAATGGACTTAGGAGAGGTCTGAGACTTTGGTTCGTAATATGTCAACTGATCTATGGTGACGATATTTCTGTTATGAGGAAAGTACATATTACGGTGAATCGCAGATGGGACAGCAGACATTGCATAAGTG
Source organism: Pinus albicaulis (assembly GCA_034641835.2). Classification (NCBI taxonomy): domain Eukaryota; kingdom Viridiplantae; phylum Streptophyta; class Pinopsida; order Pinales; family Pinaceae; genus Pinus; species Pinus albicaulis. The sequence continues at coordinate 1,384,488,985 of CM076570.1, forward strand.
TAGCTACGACCCAATAGAATGTTGTAGTCTAAGGGGGCATCAATGACTTCTATGTCAACATAAACAGTCTTGCCCGCAAGAGTAATAGGACAATTGCGGAACATGCCAAGGGGTTGGGAAGAGTGGCCATCCCACACTCGGAGGGTGATAGTGGAAGGGGCTAACTCAAGAGATCTGAGTTGCTTCCAAACTGAAGTGGAAATCACACAGGTGGATGCCCCCTCGTCAATAATACAATGGAAGACATTGGCATTCCAAATCTTAACAGGGATTTGGAAGGCGACGGAAGCAGGAATGGGGGGATGTTACAGAAAACCATATCTATGCAGTTAAATACATTAAACAGAAAATAATAAGCAAGAGTTTCTCTGTTGAGCCGCACTTTTGCCCAAATTTTCACGATATTTATCACATCATCACATGCTTGTACCTAGTATTTTTAATCGTTATTAATCCATTATGTTGTTAATTAGAGAAATTTAGAAACAATAGTTATTATTCTTGTTATTAGTTAATTTGATGAGTGTTTTTAATAAATTTCTTCTTGGTTGCAGGAAGGTTCGATGCAGGAATGCATTCGAGTGCGAATTCACCAAATACATAAAAGCAGCAGTTGGGTAGTTGAATTGTTGTAGATGAAAATATCCAATTTTCAACCAAATGGAGCAGAATCTCTAAATTCTGATACGTGGGTTGTTTTCACAGCACCATGTTTCCTATAACCCAGAAACCGTTTGGCGAAATTCGGCTTCGTGAAAGGGTTATCGTCAGGGAAGACATGAATATTTGAATGGTGGATTACCAAATGAGGCTTCAAAACATGCTCCACTTGTAGATTGTATTCGTACCAGATGACCTAGAACTGTATGTAATTGGATAGGAGATTCACCATACATATGTCCATTATATGGTTTGGGAGAACTTCCTCAAGCCTTTTCACAACTCAGTGTTGTTTATGGTGGAACTTACATGCTTAACAAGCCAGATTGCAAGGTGACATTTGATGAAGAAGTTGGCATCAGCAGGTGGAAAGGAGGTGCAGTCCTGGGCTACCTCTGTAATAAATGCCAATGTTTCTTATGGAAAGATACGCTATTCAGATATTAGTCCAGGCACATCATTCAGATCTGCAGATATAGATATCAATGTATACACCCATAGTGAAGATGTGTTTGACCAAGCAAAAGTTGAGAGACTTCTTGAAGTATCATCAATAAGGCTCAGTGCCCATGTGTTGTTTGATTGCAATGACAACAAAGCATTGAAGGCTATGGGCATGGGATCACTTGAAAGGCTTGTTGTATATGGTTCAGATCAAACACACTCTTCATTGGAAAAGGCTTGTATGCTTGTTGGAATACCAAAGACAAATTTCAAGGCATTACCGACAAACTCTTCTATGAATTATGCACTCTCTCCTGAAGTTCTCAAGAAAGCGATATCAGATGATTTATCAGCTGGGCTTTGCCCATTTTTCTTATGTGCAACGGTTGGTACAACATCATCAACAGCTGTAAATCCTTTAATGGAGCTTGGAAAATATCTTAGGATCAAGTTCATGTGGCACAAGTTCAATTTTAAGACCACAATCTCTTAGAGACAAATCAGATGGATGTGTAAGTGAAGCCTCTATAAAGGATATTGAAGATAACAGTGGTGGTGATGCTGAATATTTCAGAGAATTTCGAAGAATCTATGGCAGACTCCTGAGAACCTTGGATGAAATGTTGGTTTTGACTAATATGGACAGGAGGTATGGTATTTTCTTGACTGGATTATATGCAACTATTATTACGTGCAATGTGACAGCACAATTTTACAACCACGTCAAACTGTATTTTCTAACATGCAGTCTTAATTGCTAGGGCACATTTGGGGCCTTGAAAATGGTGTTTTCTGGGCTGCTTAAGATTTATACTAGTTCTGTTTGAAAGTCCCCCTAGAATAATGGCCATGACTCAGAAAAGTGAGAAAAAATATCCACTGAGCTCATTTGAATAAAAAAATCTACGAGGAAGTGGGACAGGGTGTCAGCGCAATAGTGTATCGGGATCTTTGTATTTCATTCAATGAGATTGTTGTCGTCAAAGTCCTTGACTTGGAGAAGTGCAATAGTAATTTGGATCTTTTCCACCATCTTGCACACGACATGCTCCCTGTCAAGAATGGAGAGGTCGTCGCTATCAGTGTTGTTTTGCAGTTTCATGCTCTCCTCGCCAAACACAACAACAATAGGAAACGGCATACTCATTTGGGCAACTTGTGTTCTATGTTAACATCAGCATTAATGAAATGGAAATGGAAGATTTAGGTGGTCGACCCCTCAAGTTTTCCCCTCCAAGATTGGAGCTGCCAGATGTTTGATTTTTCTACCAGCAAGGCAAGCGGACCAAATTTCCTCTAGAAGTCAAGGCGCATATTCCAGCAACCACATCCCACAAAAGGAGGAATTATTTCCTAAATTGACAATCTGTTTCAAACCAATTTATCATTCCGGCAATTTTTAAAACAAATTATTTTCTCTATTTCTGGGTTGAAGCTCCAGTTTTGTAATTATATATCAGTTGCCGAAAGTCGATAGGAAAGGATGGAGAGGAGCAGTCGATTTTCTGTGGATAGATAGAGGGATGTAGTAGCTATAGGAGAAGAAGTCGATAAATGATTAGATAGAAGTCGATCCATTAGCAAATTTCTGATTGCAGCATTGATTATTTTTTTTAAGATCAATTTATGTTTTAGTCTAATTTACATTTTCCGGAGTTCACAAATTCGTGGATTTTAATGCAGATTTAATTGCTTTTAAAAATCGATTTGGTTTTTATTTGATTTACGTTTGCTAGAATTCCCAAATACCGTTGTTTTAAATTTATGGCTGCAGAAGTTAATTATTTTTCGAAATCGACTTGTGTCGTGGCTTTAATTCCTGTTGCTATAATTTATAATCATCTTTGATTAGATGCTCAATTGCCTACAAGAATTCCCAAATTGCATTTAAGCTGAGTTTATGATTCGAAGGTTTATGTTGTGCGAGTTTATTCAAAGCTAATGCGAGTACATAGCCATTGAACGCAGAGTAGTTATGATCATCATTGAATGCAGAGCAGCAATCATCGTTGAACGCAGAGCAGTCTCTTAGCAAACAGGGAGTGTGAGTCCACCTATCAATTGTGAAGGGCGCAGAGTCCGGCAATTAAACTCCTCAGGTGTCAAAGTCGAATTTCCCGGGGTCGAATTAAATGAATGCATTGAATTTCCCAGCACAATAGTTGTAATGCAGCAACAATGATGTATTTTATTGATTAATATTTGATTAGATGTTCTGATTTCGTTTATAAAATTTGGCTTCTGCATTTGTTGTTTTTATGTAAGCATTGTAATTTTTGTTTTTAATGTTGGGTTAGTTTCGGACTTGCTCCAGGGAATGGCAAGGATCCACCGCAACCTGGAGTCGAGTCTCTCGTCCTCATAGATTTAGGAATTCTGTTTTAGTTTGATTTGTAGAATTATCTTGTGTTTAAATTGTTTTAATAATATTTAATATTTCTTAAGCATGCACTTAGTTCATTATTTGGTTTTCCAATTTATGAGTTTGATTCAGTAGTGAGAACATAATGAAGATGCTTTAAATTTGAATATATTAACCTTGCTATTTAAAATATTAAATCATTGTTTGCATTATGTGATTTCTTTGGATGTTTGTAGATTTGATGTTTATTTAATTTGTTTATTTATTTGATTTAATGTTAATAATTAGATTTATTTTCTTGTTTTCGTAGTATAATGATTTCTTTGTGAGAACAAGTGTGATCGTTGATTTGATTGTGTAGGTAGCACTGATTTAGTTTTCATTAATGATTTACCTATGCGTGATTTAGTTTTGGTTAGTGAGTGACATGATTTTGATGATTTTAAAAGCAAGCTTGTTTTATTTAATTAAAATATTTGAATTGAAGGTTATTATAGATTGTTTTCAATAGGATATTTTTAAGTATTATTTTACATAAAGTAAAGTAGTTGTCCTTCAACAATAGTCAGGATTGTTTCTTTTGTTATTTTAGAATCTTGAATTTGTTTTAACAAGTAGTTTTAGTTAGTTTAAGGTGTGAATTTATAATGTGTAGTCTTTTGCTTATTTCAAGATTAATTTCAAGTGTTAGTTTTTAAGAGGAATAATTAGATTAAGGTTTTTAAGTTATCATAGGAGATTTTTAATGTGAGTACGAGAATGATTGAGGACTGTCTTGAATTTCATTATAGTTTAATTGCATTTGCACTGAGCGAAACTATTTAAGTAGGTTTCATTTTCATGATTGCTTGTTTGCGAGCCAATGTGTGTTTCATTTCAGCACCTAGTTTATCATTAATAAGGAAACTTATATACTCTGACCAGTAAGCTAATCCAATACGCAGTACAACTCGCGTTTACGACTCCCGGATTGATAATTAATATTGAGAGGTTTAATCCGACAATTAAGCCCCACAACATTCTCCATGAATCCAATGAACAAGACAAGAATTTTTAAAGATTTTTTTGTATTATGACACCTGGGAAGGGAACATAGAAAAATGTTACCAGTCCCCCTTAATGGGATGGGTTCTTGTATGTCCTCAACGCTTCAGATCTAAGATCTCTCTGTCTTGATGGTGCAGAGAACCCAGACAAAAATGGAACTCAAAGGGAGTTCACAAGCAAAAAGTAGAAAAATATGACAATGATGGAGGATCAAAGTCAGACCAAAAGTATAGATCCAAAGTGATATTTAGGCAACAAAAGGTAGTGAATGAATGGAAAAACCCTTCTATTTATAACAAAATATTGAGTTAGTCTAGATATTGGTGCATAATTAAAATATTATTAACCAAATCTAGATCCGACTTTATGGAATATTTTATTATTTTTTTTGGAGGGAAAAAGAATTTGAAATTGGTCAAATCTCTTTATTTGTAAATAATAAATAAATAAATGATTTATTTATTATTTTAAGAATGTGGTTGAGTAATAATTAAATAAATAGTGATTTATTCAACTATTTATAAATGACTTAGTCAAATTTAACAAGAAATATCATTTAAATAATTATTCCTAGAAAATAATAAGATAAATAGTGATTTATCCAATTAATTTTACTATTTTAGGTTAAATATGACCAGGAATATTAATTAAATTACGGTTTAATTAATTATCCCTTGAGGAAAATCAAACAAATAAGGATTTATTCAATTATTCCTCATGGGGTTTCCTGTTTAGACCAAAAACAACTTAATAAATTATGGATTACTAAGTTATTTTTCATAGTGAAAGCAATTTTACTATGGTAAAATTGGTCTTACATGGTGTACTTTAGTCCATCTAATAGTAACAGGTTAGATGACCAAAAATTGGTGTAATAGGACGAGTGAAGCAAATCGATCTGTGAGTCAAGAACTTGTATGCTCTCAAGGTCAAAGATGCATGCAAAGCCTTGAGGATCAAGGCAAAGGTTAGAGACTTGGTGGTTGAGAGGGAGCATGAATTACCTCTCAACATGCAGCCTCAGAAGAAGCCTTAGAAAGTTGTGGAACAGCCACAATTAGAGAATCAGAGAGGAGATCGAGTGGAGGCATCCACTCAAGCAGAGACCTCCAGTAGGGAGAAATTTTGAGCCAAGTGGGCATATGGAGAAGATGCAGCCATACCTTCAAGAGAGAGGTGGGGTGATGTGAAGTAAAAGTCCCAAGTGTGCATAAATTTGGGAAAGGTCCATTGAGATGTCTTGTCTCATGGATCATTACCTTGCTATGGGGGCCCACAATACAGAGTAGCAAGATGAATTAGTGATGGTTGATGCATTCAAATGTCAAAGTGACAGATGCAGAGACTAACAACAGTCAGATATTGGAGAGCACAGAGCAGAGTTGGTCGTAGTGCAAATGGCATAGTGCATAGTTAGTAGCTGCGTGGAGTTTTCAGTAGAGAATTCAGTAGCTAGTAACAATTAGAGACTCTGGTGAGAGATGCATCATATTGATCACATTTTATTCATTGTATGCTTTTCAATTTCAGAAGTTGCAATAGCAACAATGCTAGAGACAAGTGTTGCATGAAAAATATTCCAAAGGTGTCGGATCGAAATAGAGTTGAATTCCTTTCTTGTTGAGAGGGAGTGTTAAAATTTGCAATAAGAAAGATTGGAAATGGCAACAAGAAGAGGCTTCTAATTTAATTTTTCCTTAATTAAATTAGAAGGAAATTGTAATTCCACAGCACATGACAGCTTGTATGAGTTAACTAAGTCGGGAAGAATTAGTTATTTAAGAGTGCAAACTTCTATGATCCATAATTGTTTATAAAACTCTTCCAAAAAATCACATTATCATGTTTTGGGCCGACGTGTTTCGAACTACCCAGTGGAGTTCATCATCAATTTCCTGATGATCAACTACACTTGGTAGTTCGAAACACGTCGGCCCAAAACATGATAATGTGATTTTATGGAAGAGTTTTATAAACAAGAATTAGTTAGTTCAGTTAATTCAAGTTGAGGGTCAAACTAGAGGCATGTAGAGTGTCTCCTACATTTTAGGAGCCCTAGTTGAGTTTATTTTGAGTTGTAATTGATTAACTTAATTTATTTGAGTTAAAATTAGTTTAAATAGTTATAAATGATGGAGGAACTAGTGAGGGATCAAGTGAATTAAATTGGATTTAATTCACATGCAATGATCAATTAGATAACTGGTAATTAACTCATAAATATCTCATGCATATCAATTCTTAGAAAGATTGTGTTGATAATGGAGTTAAAGGGAAGCGTACTATCAGTTGTATAATTAGAAAATTGTACAGGTGGTGCATGGAGTTAGAGGAAGAGCCTTGATGTATTGTGCAATCATTATTCAGGAATTTCCTAATTAATAGGGGATAAATTACCTTATGGATTGTGCAAGCAAGCAGGGCATCCAAAGGCTAAGAAATTGGTTAAGTATTGAACCAAGCTAGCCTAGGAATCAGTGACATAGACATAGATACTACAGAGAGATCTCAATCCTAAGAGAAGCATTGTATTGTTCTCATGTTCTTTGAATTATGAAATATATAGATAGCGGGTTTTTTAGCTGAGGCTTTCCCTAGATAAATCTTTGTGTTGTGCGATTGAAATTCTTTCTCTTTCTTGTTCATGTGGTTATGTGATTGGTGTCACAATTTGTAGAGTAGATTCAAGTACTCTGTTTTAGCATATTACAAGATCAGTTGAATCTGTGTGGATTTTATACACCATTTAATCATATGTATGTAAAAAAAATGGGCAAATTTTTCACCAGATTGGCTAATATTTTTATCAAAAAATATCCAAAAAATACCCAATTAGCGAAATTTCACCCCTAAAATTTTCCCTAATCTATATATAAACTTTTCAATCGTGTAAGTAGAGTTGAATTTTATTTCTATGAAAATTAAGGAGATGTCAAGGTGGGGTTGGTGTCTCTAGAACCCACTTGGCACTACCCTTGGGTGACAGGTGGGTCCATGGTAACATGTCATCTACCACATATAAGTTGTACGAAGCATTGAGATGACAAAATTAACAAAATATTGGGAGGGCCATATCTTTGGTGCCCCGAGATCACATTGAGATGAAAACTACATTGTTGCAGAGATCTTCATGAGTATAAAGTGAAGGTGGATTTAATAATGGGGTTTAAGGTAATTGAAACAATCAAATATTTGTATGACCCCTACCTCCTTAAGCGGTTGAGTGTGTTACACATTCTGTCTCCTCGCCAACTGATGTATCGTTGGTAGAGTACAACCCCTATGTTGGACACCTGTGTGTACCCTAGTCTACTCATTCAAACCAAAAATTTTGTTGTTTGTGGTTGAATTTTCTTAATTTGGACATTCTCCGAGAGATTTATGAACCCAAAATTGATATCATATTCTATAAGAGGTTTGCATTACTCACACCTTTTAAAGCTGACATTTATAGTAGTTACTTCTAGGGAGAACTAGATATACTAATTTTTTTATTTATCCATTTTATTGAAACTGTTGTGAAAACAAAACAAAAGGAAAAGGTTCTCCAACTAGGGTGATGAATTATTTTTGGTGGGAAATGAGCCCCAAAAAAACTGCAATTAATTAATAAAAAATATGGTTGGGTTTGATCTTGGTTGGGTAAAAATCCAAATCATATTTCCAAGTGGAGGCCTATTTGTGTTTCAATTGTGAATTTATTAATAGATTGGGGGTTACATGAGAGGAAGATTGTTAAGAGATAAGATAGGCTCATTAAAGAGGTTGTTGGGTAAGAGAAAGGCTTGGTTAGAAGAGCATCGGATCCGAGAATATGGATATAGGAGGTTACAAAGAGTTCACTAAGTGGAGGGGAAAATTCCTAAAAAGAGTAAGGTAAGAAAATTGATGAATGAGAGGAGAAGAAACAAAGTAGAATTAGAAAGTGTAACACTAATGGATAAGTAACAAAGGAATTGTTTTGTATGATGAAATATTAGAAATTATACCAATGGGATTCAATCTGATCTTATGATTTACTAAAACAAAATATTGAATCCTTCTATAAATTTGTGGAAACAAACATGATCGCACAACCACATAAACAAGTAAGGGAAAGAAACAATCAATCGCACAACACAAGATGTATCTGGGGAAATCACGCTACTTAAAACCCCGCTATATGTATATTGTATGAAGTCAAGGATCATGAAACAATACAATGTTTTCTCTCACTAGAAAACTTTTGCACTCTGCCAACTGTCTCACGTAGATCTAGGAAAAATCAAACAAATACTTAGCCAATTCTCAGCCTCTACTCATCATGCCTTGCTCACGTCCCTTACCTTGACTCCTCAATCCATCCAAGGTCTCCAACTGACTGTATAACTGACCTGTACAATTTTCTAAGTATACAATTGATAGTTATCTTCCCTTTAACCTCTATCTCAACTAGGTCTTCCTCAGAAATGGCATGCAAAAACTATTTATAGTGAATTATCAGTTAAATAAAATCATATTTAATTCACTAGGCCACTCACTAGCTCATCACTCAGTTAGAACTTGTTAAACAATATTTTAACTCAATTAATTGAGTTAACTAATTACAACTCATTCATAACTACAACTAGACCCCCTTAAATCATGGAATCACTCTACATGCATCCTCTTTGACCCTCAACTCGAATTTCCTAAGCTAACTCAGTCATTCTAACTTAGTTAACTAATACAAGTTATTATGAGATGAAATTATAATTTCTCTTCCAAATTAATTAAGGGAAAATTAAACTACAAGCCCCACAATGGGGTGACATTTCTTGGTGCCATTTCAACACTCTCTCTCAACAAGAAAGGGATTATTTGCTACCCCGATCCTGACTCAATGGAATTCGAATTTTCTTCTTTCTAGTGCCTTCGTCAAGATGTCTACATCCTGCTCCTTTGTGGGAATGTACTCTAATGACATGATCCTGCTATTAACACAATATATTAGATGGTGATATCGAATATCAATATGCTTGGACCTCTCATGGAATATTGGATTAACAGAGAGTTTGATGCAACTCTGGTTATCACAATGTATCACCGTAAGATCCATATGCTGACCAAACAAACCAAAAAGTATCTTCCTCATCTAGATGGCCTCGCATGCAGCCTGACTAGCCACCATGTTCTCTGCCTCTGCTCAACTGAGTGCAACTAATATCTGTTTCCTATTGTACCAAGAAACTATTGTTGATCATATGTTGAAGATGCCTCCTGATGTGCTCTTTCGGTCAGATGGACTCCCAGCCCAATCTACATTGGTGAAGCCTTTAAGCTTCACTCTCTCTATCTGTATGTACCATAATCCATACTATGATGTGCCCCTAATATATCTCAACACATGCTTCCCTTCCTTTCAAAAGATCTTGGTCAGCTTAACCATATCTTGGCTCAGCTAGTTAATTGCGTAGCATATATCGGGTCGTGTGTTCACCAAATACATGAGTGAACCCACCAGTTGCATGTAAACATTAGCATCCACTACCTCACCTGAAGTAGCATCCTCCTTCCTATAGTTTCCTACAAGAGGAGTTTCCATGGGTTTTCTGCCCTCCATGTGGAACTTCCTCAGGCATATTTTCCCTAAGATACAAATAACTCCCCATCTCTTTTCCATATTTCCAATCCAAGGAAATAGTGCAAGAGCCCCATGTCCTTCATCTCAAATTCTCTTGCAAGATCATCTTTGTAAGACTTTATGAGCCACTCATCACCTGTCACTATTAGATCATTAACATAAAGTACAATAATCAAAATCTTACCATCTACCTCAATATTATATAGGTTTGCATCTGCTTCACTCTTGGTGAAGCCCAACCTAGTGAAATAGTTGTCAATCCTGGTGTACCAAGCACGGGGTGCTTTATTCAGCCCATACAATGCTCTCTTGAGTCTGCACACATGTGACTCCCTGTCTAAGGTATGAAAAACTTTTTGTTGCTGAATGTAAACATCTTCCTCAATAACTCCATTCAGAAAGGTTGTATTTACATCCATCTGATGTATCTTCCATCCCATCTGTGCAGAGAGTGTAAGGATGGATCTAATGGATGAGTACCTTATGACTGGTGAAAAAGTCTCATCATAGTCAATCCCCTCCACCTGAGAGAACCCTCTAGCCAAAAATCTAGCCTTGTGCTTCTCCACACTCCCATCTACTACTTGATTCACCTTGTAGACCCATCTGGAGCCTACCACTGACTTCCCCACTGGCCTTGGGACAACTTACCATGCATTGCTCCTAATAATGGATTCATACTCCTCAACTATGGCATCAACCCATACCGGTTGTTTCACTGCTTCCTCAAAAGAGGATGGTTCAATACCTCTGCTCATAAGAGCCATGTATCCAGTGTACCACTTTAGGGACCTTCTTTTCCTGCGTTGTGATGTGGGTGCTCCTGCATTCTCTCTCGCATATAGCAATAATTTGTCAGCCTCTCTGGTGCGCTTCCTTTCATCTCTAGTGGATGGATCTACATGAGTGGTTTCTACCTTTCTTTATTCATCTGCTTGTGGTTGCTCCACATCCTAAGGTCCATCCTTTAGAGCTAAGAGCTCCTAAACTGCATGCAACTGAAGCTCCCTCTCAAGGGACAATCGCATGGCTTTGTCTTCATCAAAATTTACATCCCTTTTGACCACTGTCATCTGATGTGCTAGCAATTAAACCCGATAGTTATGACTTGTATCAGTATACCCCAAAAATATCCCAAACTTTGTTGTTGGCTCAAGATTCTTCCTAGAATATTTGGTCACATGGAAATAGACAGATGAACCAAAAATTTTAAAATATGAAACATTTTGTTTCTTACCTAAAAAGGGCTCCTCTGGTGTACTCATCCCAATTATCCGATGAGGACTTCTGTTCTGCAAAAATATTGTTTTATTGGATTATTCTGCCCACAGATGCAATGGTAAGTCATGGTCATGCAACATAGCTCGTGTTGCTCCCACAGTAGTTATTTTCTTTCTCTCTGCAACCCCATTCCGTTGTGGGTTATGTGCAATCAATTCTCTTTGAATTCCTTCTGAGGCGCAGAAGTTCTTGAATTCGTTAAAGATGTATTCCCCACCATTGTCGCTCCTCAGAGCCTTCATCTTCTTCCTTGTATATTTCTCGACAAGTTCTTTAAACTCACAAAACTTGGAGAACGTTAATCTTTCTTATGCATGAAGAAAATCCAACACTTTCTTGAAAAATCATCAACAAAAATCACATAATACATGCGCTTTCTTGTGGAATATATTGAGAACGGTCCACACACGTCTAAGTGAACTCTCTCAAGAATTTTCATTGCTCGGATTTCCTTCCCATGAAATATGGAATTTGTATACTTCCCCACAGTACAACCTTTTCATGTGTCTCTCTACACAAGTGTACCCTTTGGAAACCCTGTAGAAATCTATTGCATGATCCTCAAAGCATTGTGGTAAAGATGGCCCAACCTCTTGTGTCATAACTCATCGATGTCTCGGCTCACCGCCTCTTCTACTTTACTACTCAATGTTGTGTAGTCATATACATCACGTTTGTAGAGGTTCTTCACCCGAACCCCAATATTTTTCACCAAGCCCATGGCTTTGTGACGAAGGGACGCCTTTCCTTCACTGAAAATCACATCATATCCATGATCTTCCAACATAGAAACAGAAACCAAATTATTCTTTAAACCAGGTACATGCATGAAATATTTTATTATGAGGTCTTTACTTGACTCTCTCTAGAAATTATTTGTACCAATCCCAATACTGCTATACCTTCCATCATCACCCATCTCGATGTGCATCTGGAGATCCTTCTCCTGCAAACTGATGAAGAATTATTTATTGACGGTCATGTGGAATGAGGCACCACTATCTAAGTACCACACAGATCCCATCACTGATGACACCATGCATGCAATGAGGGTGAATTCCAACTCGAATTGCAAATCCAAATCTTCACCTACTGCTCCTCATGAGGCCCTATTCTTGTTCTTCTTTTGTGGACAATTTGTGGCATAGTTTCCATGTTCATGATAGTTGAAACATTTCACCTTTGGAAAGTATCGCTTCTTTCCTACCTTTCCAGAATCGGATTTGGAATGGTACGCCTTCCCTTTTCCTTACTTTAACTTGTCAGCTAAGGAACAATTTTCCTCATCATCAGTCTTTGACGAAGATCCATCTCTTGCGCTCCGTATGATTTCTTCTTGTGACAAATCCGACCAAAGTCGCTCCCAATATGGCGAATTCTCCCTCCCATTAATAGATTCTTGGTAGCTATTCTAGCTCTTGGAAAAGCCTAGAATATCTAGGCTCACCAAATCATCTATGGCAACAGAGACCCCAACACTTCCAATCTCATCTCGACATTGATTGAACTTGGTCAAGTATTTTTGGATCGTTTCGTCCTTCTCCATTTTGATTTTCTTGAGCTTGTCTTTCAACGCCAACTTCCAGTGGCCATTGCTATTCTAATACAGATCTATCAAGGCCTTCCACATTGAATATCGATTCACCTTCCCATGGATGCTCAAGACAATATGGTCCTGAACTCCCTCAAACAAGATCCTTCTCGCTTTTGCAAAATTCTTCTTCCATGCATCAAGAAGTTGAGCATCTGTTGTTGTGGGTTGCGGGACATCAGCATCTATGAAAACCTTTAGTATGTTTTCCTCAAGCACTACCTCCATCATTTCCTTCCATTAAATATGATTCTAATTACCCTTGAATGCATATTCGAGTCTCAATCCATTGTAGGACATCTTGATATGTTGTTGGATACCAAAGAAATAATCTGCAAATTCGAACTTGATCGAAACAAACTTTGTTCTTCTCCTCTTATTGTGATTCTTGGCGCTCTGATACCATGTAGAAATTATATCAATGGGATTCAATCTCATCTTATTTTGTACTAAAAAAAGATATTGAATCCTTCTAAAAATGTGCGGAAACAAACACAATCGCACAATCACATACACAAGTAAGGGAAAGAAACAATCAATCGCACAACACAAGATGTATCTGAGGAAAGCACGCTGCCTAAAACCTCGCTATCTTTATATTGTATAAATTCAAGGATCATGAAACAATACAATCCTTTCTCTCACAAGAGAACCTTTGCACTTTGCCAACTATCTCACACTGATCTAGGAAAAATCGAACAAATACTTAGCCAATTCTCAGCCTCTGCTCAATCTGCCTTGCTCTCACATTACTTGAGGAATGAATGCCCTATTAAATAGGAAATTCCTTTGCCTTGATTGCGCAATACATACAAGGCCCCCAACTGACTCTATAACTGACCTACACAATTTCTAATTATACAACTGATAGTTATCTTCCCTTTAACCTTTGTCTCGACTGGGTCTTCCTCAAAACTGACATGCAACAGCTATTTAGAGTGAATTATCAATTAACTAATTGATCACTCATTTTGAATTAAATCATATTTAATTCATTGGACCTCTTACTAGCTCATCACTCAGTTAGAACTAGTTAAACTGATTTTAACTCAATTAATTGAGTTAACTAATTACAATTCATGCATAACTGTAATTGGACCCCCTTAAATTATAGAATCACTCTACATGCATCCTCTCTGACCCTAAACTCGATTTTACTAAGCTAACTCAATCATTTTGACTCAGTTAACTAGTACAAGTTGTTATGAGATTAAATTACAATTTCTCTTCCAATTTAATTAAGGGGAAATTATATTAGAAGCCCCGCAGTGGGGCGCCATTTAAAAAAAATTAAGACTAATTGAAATAGAGAGATGCATTTATGGGCATGTGAGAATTAATGAACGAAGTACATTTACATCATAGAATGTAATGAGTGAGTGAAGTGAATTTTAATTAATTGTGTTTTATCATTGTAATTTTGGAATTTTACCTCCTTCAACCAAGTTGTTGATAGACTATTGTTGTGCACTTTGATTTTATAGCAAATTCTTGTTACATCTATATGAAAATTCATAAAATTTAATGGGTGAGTAATTAGATAATTTATTGTTTTATTTTGAATATTATAATGCAAATATTGAGTATTTGTTATATATGATTGAATCTCCAATGTGGTTATTTATGTATTTAAAATTTGATCAAGTTTTTATGAATGAAGTAATTACGTTAATGGGTGCTCTATTGTCCAACATGGAAAAATTGGTGTAGTGTTTGCAAATGAGTGTAAACATTTAAATATCATCTCAATATAAAAGAAAGGTTTTAGCATCCATAAATGAGTGTAACCATTTAAATGTTGGCTCAATATATGAAAGATCTTTATTTTTTTTCAGCAAGAAAAATACTACTAGTATTATATAGTGTTACCAGGGCACAAAAACAGTATTTCATAAAAAAATTCCATTACATACTTCCTTTTCAGTTTAAAACTTTGTCTAAGGAAAAAAAACTGATATCTTTCATAATCTAAAACCCTTCTTACAGCTTAACAACAAAAACAGAAATATCAGGATCTCTGCTCGAACGTTGTTAGGTCCCTATATCACTAGTATAGTCCCTTATTGTTGTTAGTGTAACCCCCTTATTGTTATTAGTGTACCCTTGTAACCCCCATTTTGTTATTATTGTGCCCTTAAATTATTATTGTCAGGTCGGCTAGGATTACATTGTGGCCCACTAGGATTACATTATGGCCCCATGGACTCCTATATATAGAAAGGAGGTTTTGTAAATTGTATCATCCAAGAATTGTTCATTTATGTAATGTATTGGAGGTTTCCCCCTCGAAGTGGCTTATTTCTAAGGCTTTGATATCTCTTTTCTTCTATTTTTGGAGCTGGTTACACAACATTTGGTATCAGAGCTTTGGATTCTAGGGTTTCGCTGCTCCAAACAGGTCATCGTGGCATTTTCGCTATAACTTTTTTTCTACGAAGTTTCAGAAGTTGGAATTTTTAGGGTGCGAAGCTGAAGTCCCAAGGAAGACCTTCTAAACATTTCGTAGCTTGGTTCGCAGCTATTTTCGAAGATAAGGATCTATGTAAGTTAGGTCTTTCGTGCTCCTAAATGTGTCATCGTGGAATTTGTGCTATAACATTTTTTCTACGAAGGTTTAGAATCTGAAATTTTTAGGGTGCGAAGCTGAAATCCTAAGGAAACTCATCACAAAATTTTAGAGCTTGGTTCGCAATATTTTTGGAGATATGATCTGTGGAAGGCAGTGCTTTTTCAGGCTCCTGAATTTCATCTCAGAGAGGTGATTGTGGGAAAATATTCATAAATCTCTCTCTGAGAATCGGATTGGAGTGTCGTAAATAGTGGTCGCAAGTAAACAGAATTTAGTTTCTTCACTATCAATTTCAGAGCCAAAGGATGAAACAGTGACACGTGGAAAGTCGTACAAGTTCACTCTACTGAACCAGTCCAAAATTGGGTCATTGTGGGATATTGGACATAAATTTATCTTGAAGAATCCAAATCATATCAAACCTGTGGCATTGGAAAGAAGCTTTAGAGGGCTACTATAGGGCTGAATTTCAGATATTGAGGTTTCGCAATTATAGAGATAATTCAATTTCAATATCAAGCTCCTCAAAAGCAAGTACAAGGTGTGTATTTTTTTTTCCGAATTGCATAAGTCTTGTTTGAAGATTCAAGTTGAATTGATAGAAAGGGAATATTGTAGAATATATATCAGTATTGGATTCTAAAATGGCCCCTAAAAAGAATTCAATGCCAGCCTTTTGGGTCGCACTGTGGACTCATGGGAGATTTATATCATGCCATGTACCAAAATTGCTAAGAAAGCAAAGGCAATAAATTGGCTCTATGGAAAAACAACAAAATGACATAGAAATAAAGAAAGGCAGAAACCCAAGATGATGGTTTGAAGAGGCACAGTCCAGATAGATGCATGGAATCTAATATGGATGACATGGAAGCTAATATCGATGAGAAAATGGAAAAAATGGTATCAAGTTCTTTGTGTGCCAAGACATGAAGGTTTTGAGAAATGATACAAGAAATTTTTTTTCGTGTTGGTAAGACAGTGGCACAATTTCATGATGAGAACAAAATAAATGTTAATCGTGATTTCATAAAATCTAATGTTGGCGGAAATAACCACCATATTCCAAAAATGGATAAGAGGAAGTTTGATGGAAAGGATCTTATAACATGGATACTATAGATGGAGCAATATTTTGATCTCCATAATGTGCAAAACACACAAAAGGTACGCATTGCAACTTTACATTTAGAACAAAATACATTTGTATGGTATCGATGGCTTTGCTCCCATAAAAAAATTGTTACTTGGTCAATTTTTACGGAGGAAATGATAGCACATTATGAGGATACAAAGAGCAACACCTTCTTTAGCCAATTGATAAATCTCAAACAAAAGGGTTTAATGGGGGAGCACATTGAGGACTTCCAAAAATTGAATATAAGGGTAACCGATATTCCAGAGGAACACAGGATTGATCTCTTCATAGGCACTTTAAAGGATAACATCCAACATGAAGTTCGCGTTTTGGAACTGGATTCATTGGAGAAGGCATTCAGGTTGGCAAGAAAAGTTGAATGTAAAATTATGGCGACAAGGAAGCCTACCACTCAATTCTATAAAGAAGGAAGTGTTGCTATGCCTAGATTTCCACAACCTACAAGGTTGAAACCGCAACAATTGGAAGAGAAAAGAGCAAAAGGGCTTTGCTACAGTTGTGATAGCAAATACACTAAAGGTCATAAGTGTGCTGAGAAAAAATTATTTTACATAGATTGTGAAGAAGAAGAAAATGAACAAGAAGAGGATATACACCAGGAACCAGCCCTAGAAGAGGAAGAAATAAATTTGACCATATTGTGTAATGCACTGGCAGGAATTACCACTCCTAAAACTCTCAATATAGAAGGACATATCAAGAAGAAAAAGGTAGTAGTGTTGATTGATTCAGGTAGCACCCATAATTTTATTCATTGTAAGGTAGCCAAGGAATTAAATTGTTTCCTATACCCAGCACCAGAATGTCAAGTGATGGTTTCAAATGGAGGAACTATAAATTGCTCGGGAAAATGCCATAATATCAAGCTAACCATGGGGGAATATGTATTGACTAGTCCAATGCTTTCCATTCCTATGGAAGGTGCTGATGTTGTACTAGGAGTACAATGGTTACAATCTTTGGGGACGGTAGCTTTTAATTTTCAAGAACTTTTCTTGAAATTCTTTTCAGAAGGAAAGGAAGTCGAATTACGGGGTATTGAAGGGAAGCCAGGAAGGATAATAAGCTCTAATGGCATGACAAAGCTTCTAAAGAAAGAACAACGTGGCGTAATTGCACAATTATGCTCACTAGAAGTTCCAACATCAAAATCATCTATTTCTGCAGATCTCCAACAAGTCTTGGACAATCATTCCAAGGTGTTTGAAACTCCCAAAGAACTCCCACCTATTCGTGATCATGATCATGCTATTCATTTGATTCCAGGAAGTGTTCCTCCAAACATCAGGCCTTATAGATATCCTTACTTCCAAAAGAGCGAAATTGAACGTATGATTGCAGAAATGTTAGAGGCGGGTATATTCAACCTAGTCAAAGTTCTTTCTCT
Organism: Pinus albicaulis; assembly: GCA_034641835.2. Lineage (NCBI taxonomy): Eukaryota > Viridiplantae > Streptophyta > Pinopsida > Pinales > Pinaceae > Pinus > Pinus albicaulis. Next base: position 1,384,507,087 of record CM076570.1, read on the forward strand.
GCTCCTGTAGTATTGGTACAAAAGAAGGATGGATCATGGTGAATGTGTCCAGATTATAGGGAGCTCAATAAGCTTACCATTAAAGATAAATTTCCCATTCCTGTGATTGATGAATTATTGGATGAATTACATGGAGCAATTTATTTTACCAAGTTCGATCTTCGTTCAGGATATCATCAAATTAGAATGAAGACTGAAGATATTCCAAAAACAACATTTCGAACTCATGAGGGTCATTATGAATTTTTGGTCATGCCTTTTGGCCTTACCAATGCACCTTCTACATTTCAAGGGTTGATGAATTCCATTTTCAAACCCTTCCTTAGAAAATTTGTGCTAGTATTTTTTGATGATATACTAATCTACAGCAGGTCTTGGAAGGATCATGTTGAACATGTTGATAAGGTGCTCAAACTATTGCAGGAGAAACAATTATATGCAAAAACATCCAAATGTTTCTTTGGAGTACAAGAGGTGGAATATCTGGGTCATATTGTATCTCACGAGGGTGTTAAAGTAGACCCCAACAAAATTAAAGCCATTAAGGAATGGAAAGTCCCCACAACCATAAAGAAGTTGCGAGGATTTCTCGGGTTAACAGGGTATTATCGCAAATTTGTTAAGAATTATGGGAGAATAGCAGCACCTCTAACAACATTATTGAAGAAAGATGCATTTTCATGGACTCCGAAAGCAACTAAGGCCTTTGAACATCTTAAAGAGGCAATGTGCCTAGCACCGGTCTTAGCTACGCCAGACTTCACAAAAACCTTTATTGTGGAATGTGATGCCTCAGGAAATGGAATTGGTGCGGTTTTAATGCAAGAAGGAAGACCCATTTCTTTTGAAAGTCGTCCAATCAAAGGAAAGTATTTACAGAAACCTATTTATGAGAAGGAAATGTTAGCAATACTGCATGCACTAAAGAAATGGCGAACTTACCTAATGGGAAGACACTTCAAGGTAGAAACTGATCATGATAGTCTTAAACACTTTTTGGAACAAAGACTATCTTTAGAAGAGCAGCAAAAATGGGTCACAAAGATGTTGGGTTATGAATTTGAAATAATCTACAAAAAAGGAAAGCTTAATGTTGTTGCAGATGCACTCTCAAGAAAGAATGAAGAGGTGGAAGCATTGCTTTGTGCCATTTCTATTATCCAACCAGATTGGATAACCGAAGCAAGAGATGAATGGAAGAAGGACAAAGATGTATGGACACTCATTCAAAAGTTGCGGCAAGATCCTAGTACATCTGATACATTTAGTTGGAAAAATGATTCCTTATGGTACAAAGATCGCTTATATCTTTGTAAGAATTCCCAACTAAAACGAAAGATTCTTTTGGAATTGCACACTTCTCCTTTAGGAGGACACTCAGGATTTTTAAAAATTTACCATAGGGTGAAGAAAGAATTTTTTTGGGATGGCCTTAAATCTGATATTCAAAAGTTTGTGGCGGAATGTTTGGTTTTCCAACAAAATAAAGTGGAAACAATTAAGACCCCTAGACTTCTACAACCTTTATCCATTCCAAGTCAACGTTGGAAGGAGATTTCAATGGATTTTATCACAGGTTTACCTAAGTCCGAAGGAAAGAGTGTCATCATGGTGGTAGTTGATAGACTTACCAAGTATGCACACTTTTGTGCATTATCTCATCCATTTAAAGCAAGTACAGTTGATACTACATTTATGGACACAATTCAAAAGCTACATGGAAACCCAAGGGTTATTGTGAGCGACAGAGATCCCATTTTTACTGGAAATTTTTGGATGGAGTTATTTTCTTGTTTGGGTACTCAATTAGCTCATAGCTCATCTTATCATCCTCAATCTGATGGTCAAACTGAGATAGTAAATAAATGTTTGGAAGGATAATGACTAGTATACTTCCTGCACAAACAAACAACCATAAAACAAGTGATTGTTGTTTTCACCTTGAATTTTACATAACACACACCTCCCCGGACCCATCCACCCTCTTCTCTGCAGATTTTCCCACGTCAGGTTTTTGTTCCTCCATATCAACCATACCAGAATTATCATTTTTACCTGGACCTGAATCTTCCATTGGTGTTTAAACCAGCAATCCAACTCTTGTTGCAGACTTTTCTCCATCAATAACTGATATGCCTCCTTCGATATAATCTTGTTTTCCAACGAAGTACCATTCCAAGTAATTTTATCTCCCTCCTGCTCCCTGCTCAAGTCGATATGCTTAAAATAAAGAGTGTATTTATCCCAGTCTTCCTTGTACTCATCTGCAAGTCTCATCTCACTATGATTTTTCCAGACTGGCTCCTCCTCCTCCCACTTCTTTATCATCTGTGCTACAAAAAACTTGCCCCTTCTATTGCAGAGTTTAATGATGTCAGGATTTAATATATGCACATGTTCCATGTCATAAACATTTCTATCCCCAATCATAATCTTGTTTCCTCTGCCGAATTTCCACTTGACTCCATCGCTGAAACTGGGCCAACATTTACTCAGTCCCCTCCATATTTCTGACCGGATTTTTAAATTCTCAAAACCCCTTAAAAGAGCCTCTTCTTGACATTTTTTCCCTAAGTATTTCGTTCTTATAATCTTTGCCCACATACAGTCATTTGTTAAATCCCTCCACATTGATTTAAAAATGAGCGATTTTCCAAAAGTTTCAACATCCAACAGTCCCCAGCCTCCCTTCTCCTTTGGCTTCATAATACAGTCCATCTAAGCCAAATGAATTTCTTTCCTCTCACTGCTGCCACTCCAAATAAATCTGCCCATGATTCTTATAATCTCTTCAATAATTTGTTTCGGAATTAAAAAAATATGGGCCCAATACATCGTATACTAGTGCAAAATGGCTTGAGATAGTATTAACCTACCTCCTATTGACAACCATTTCATTGACCAAATAGTAATCTTTCTTTCAAAATTCTCTGGAAGCCACTTCCAGTCCTTTTTTGTATACCTTAATGACTTTAGACGAAAGCCTAAATAGCACATTCCATTACTGAGGCATTCAGTTTTGAAATCAAATAAGTTACCCAATTCATTTACTTCCTCATCCTCTTCTTTGACATAGTAAATGCACGATTTCCCCCTATTGATCAGCATACCTGACGCCTCCGAAAATCCACCTAGGATATTTCGCATTTCTTCCCAGTTTTGGCTGGTCTTCTCCCCAAATATCAGCACATTGTCCATGAATAGATTATGTGTCACCATCGTATCAATACAAATACTTACCCCTCTAAACTTTCCCATACTCTTCGCCCACTGAATTTTCAGACTCAAAGCATCCATTATCAGAATAAATAGCAATGGGGAAAGTGCACATCCCTGCCTTAATCCCATGCCTGGCTTAAAAAACTCCGACGCACTTCCATTTATAATTATTGCCATAGTAGTTTTTGTAATGCAAGCCATAACCCAATCCACCAATTTACAGTCCATCCCAATTTTAAACAGGATCAGCCTTAAAAAATACCAATCAACCCTATCATAAGCTTTGTTTAGATCTATTTTCATAACAACCTCATCTGACTTCTTAGAATAAATTGAGTGAATGACCTCTTGAGTGATAGCCACTGCTTCGTGAATTCTTCTATCCTTCAAAAAATTGGCATGTTCCACCGATATAAACTTCGACAACGTCCCCTTTATTCGTTCTGCTATAATTTTTGATATAAGCTTATAGATGGTGTTACATAGTGATATTGGCAGGAAATCATCGAAGGATAACTTCCCCTTTTCTTCAGGATTAACACCAGGAATGTGGAACTTATCACACCCGAGATTTTCCCAGAATTCCTAACATCCTCCACCTTTTCCACAAGATCCTCCGAGAATTCTTCAAAAAATGCAAGAAGAAGTCTGGGGTCCATCCATCTGGACTCGAACTCTTATCAACCACAAAGGATTTTAATGTCACTTTTGTTTCCTCTTTAGTTACCTCTCGATTCATCGAACTCAGATCTTCTCCATCGAACATTACCAGGAAATTCTCCAAATAATCCATTTGGGTTGTTATATTTACATTGAATGTCTTCTCATAAAGACTACTGAAGTACTTCAAAGCTTCCTTTTTAATATCTTCCGTTTTTACTATCTTCCCCCCCCCCCCGGGGATTCAATTTCCCATATTGCATTTAAAGCCCTTCTCCCATTTGTTGTTTTATGAAAGAAATTTGTATTTTTATCTCCACATTGGAGCCATATTGCCCAGCTTTTTAGCCTCCATTCATGTTCCTCTTCTTCCAAAAACTTGCTATATTCCTGTTCCAACTTCTTCAACTAATCCTAGTAATCCGCACGAGGACTACCCTTTCCAATGTCCTGAATGATTGACGATCTTTCTCTTTTGATCTCTATAATTCTTTCCTTCGTCTTCTTCCTATGATTCCATTCCCACTTTTTGACTTTCATTTTTAAAATCTTCAGAGTGCTTGTTAGAAAAAAGGTCGCATCTGTTCCTACTTGTCGCTTATGGACTCTGAGGAAATATTTTATCATCGCATTGAAATCTTCACTATCCAACCATGTCCTCTTAAACTTAAAAGGAAAAATGCCCTTTCTAGAATCCAAAACCCACTAAAAAGAAATAGGCCTATGATCTGATATAGTCAAATCTTCTACCTCTGCACTCATATTATCCATCTTCAGTCGCAATCCGTTACTTATCATGAAACAATCTAGCAACTTTCCGATAAAATCCTCCCCTTTTCTGCCATTTATCCACGAAGGGACAACATCAGTAAACTTTACTTCACTAATACCTGCCTATTTTAATATATTACTGATATATCCCACCAGTGGATCCCTTCTACCATGTTTGCCCCAAATTTCTCCATCATTGAGAACACAATTCATGTCACCTGCTAACACAATGTTATGGAGCATCAGGACTCCACTCTCCTCCATAGTTTGCCAAAAATTCATCCTGTTATAATAAGGGGCATAGATATTCAATAGGTTAATACGCTCTAAAAAACCTCTGCAATATCCCGACAACAGGATGCCTCCGAAGAAGCTATAAGCTCACATGGATGCCCAGTTGGGATCACATAGAGCCACTAGCCCTCCAGAGTGACCCTCCGCATCAACAATCGCTATGTGCCAATCTGAATAGATGGCACGAAAATAAAATAAAGCGTCGTCAGCTGAATTCATAGTCTCCTGAATAAAAATGAAAAAAGGCTTACAAGACAAAAAGAAGTTTTTAACCGAAAGAAATTTAGCCCTCCCCCCTAGTCCCCTCAAATTTAGAGATATCATCTTCATAATGGACCCCTACTTTCCTGGGTCAATGCTCCAAGGACCCTGTTGATTGCCAATGATACCAATACATCCCTAAAATTACTGTCTGGAAACATGTCCCCCAATTCAGACATCTGCACAGTTTTCTTCTTCTTTTTAGATTTATCCTTTCCCCACCTAATAGTGACATTTGATCTCGACTCCAGGAAATTTAGTAAAGTCAGAGATTCCTTCCTACCCGTATTCACCCTCAGAGGGAACAAAATTGGGTTACTCCCCAGCAACAGGGGCTCTAAATCACTACCAACAGAATTCGTCGAAGAAACTAGGATTTCTATCCTACACGGTGGGGACCCATTTTCTGTGATTGACGTATTTCGCCCCAATTATTCCCCCGAGAACACTTCGTCTTCCGGATCACCTGGAGATAGTGACCCCATATCAAAAACCCCTTCATCAGAGACTGCTAAAATTTCCTTCCCCCCCCCCCCCCCTTAGACCTCCTCCCCCTCGGGATAGATGACAAAAGGGTAACCTCAAAGGATTCTTTACCCGGAGTTAAAACAAAATTTGACTCTAACTCCATCATTTCCACAGACTTAAACGACAAACATTTATCACCCAAAACAGAGGATCATAAAATCGAAGAACTCAAGGATGACTTACCCTTCTGCCGCACCGAGATTTCCGCAGCTTTCATCTGTCTGGCTCTGATTTTCCTTTTTTATTCATCCAAATTGAATTCCAAGTTATCATCTACCCTCCAATGATTATCTGATATCACCCTTCGCTCCAGAACCTTTCCTTTCGCCCGAAAACCTTCCAATTTTCTCGGACAGTTTTTTAATAAGTGGCTCGTCTCTTGACATTTATAGTAGCAGAATGGAATTTTCCAATAGTCTATGGACTGGCGGTAAATTCACCCCTCCCACACCAAATCAACATTTGTCGGTAACCACCCCCCCCCCCCCACGAACGGGGCTTCAACCAGTATCCATGCACAACGCTTATCATATATTCCTTTGCAATTTGGGTCAACATATTTGCACTTTCCTATGTTGTCCCCAATTGTTGTTAAAGCCTTCAGACACCAGAAATGTAAAGTTAAACCTACCAACTTGACCCACAGTAGATGATTTACCGGGGCATTCCTGCTTGGATGAAAAGCACAATCCCATTTGTGGAGGGTAAGGAAACTTCTACCATTAACCCAAGAGTTCGCCATGACCTTACTTACATCTTCTTTTTTTAAAAGGTGAAAACAATACCACCCCTTCTCAAGCTTACTGATAACTGGCTTGTAGCCCAGTCTTAACTCCCACTGCCCCATCAGCCAAGTCATCAGATCACATTTGTTGTATTGTGGGAATTTCCACCGACCAACCACCCCTCTCTTAGTGAGGCTTTCTAATATTTCCAACAGAACATCCACCCCAAAACTCAACATTTTGCACTCCTCTGTCATCCTAATGGGTTTCGTCGCGCCTTTCTGAGACTAAGTGGGTTTAGTCACAGCATCCCCTTCCTTCGGAAGAGAGGAGAAACCCAGACCCCACTTACTCACTTCCATCTGATTATGCAACAGTAATTGCTTACCATGACACAATGCCCCATTTTCCTCTACCGATCCCAGTTCCCGAAGGAACATCGTGTCTAGTGGGTCTTCCGCACACCTGGCAATAATTTCCTCCAGGGATTCCATCCCATGAAAACTTTAATTAATTAAAAAATATCTAAAATACCATACCCTGTAATGTAGGTAATGGTAGGTCGTGTCACATGCACCACATCCTTTCACCTAAACCTCCCTTTAAAGCCTCTGGTACTAAGGAAGTGGAAACAAGACGATCAATAACTACCCACACACAAACATACCTCAAACGTGAAATTCAGCTCTGACACCAACTCAAACTCAGTCACCAAACGACTACTAATAGCTTTAGAGGGTCGTCCGCCCACCTAGCACTTTCCCTCAAAGGTTTCCTTCCCGAGAATACTCCTTTAATAAAGTGGAAAATGGACGTCAAAACCTTACCATAATCCAATCTGTATTAAGGTGGTGGGTAGGTATTCATAAGTCTGACGGTCCCACATTCACTAACACCTCGACCTACCACCTAGACCACTTTATATCCTTTTGTACTAAAGTAGTTGGAAGGAGGCAATCAGTACCACCCGCAGTCAAGCATACTTCCAAAGAGATTACCTTCCTTGACAAGTGGATCAATCCCAGTCGCCTAACAAATGTTAACAGCTCTATCCCAAAATTCAAAATTTAAAATTTGTTAAAGAAAATTAACCAGCCTCCGGTCAACCGCCAAAAAAACCATGAGCAAGAACTCCCCCAACACAGAGCGACCTCTGTGGAAAAAACAGAGGTTTCACTGGTACATAATCCTCCTTAAAAATAGTAAAGTCACTTATGAATCAAGCCCCATATCGGGAAATTCCCCTCTTCATCTCATCGTTTTCCATCTTCTAACCATTTTCAGTATGCATAGCACAATGACGATGATCTTTCCTTCTTTACCCTAAAAAAATCACAATATCAGTCCTCAAAGTCATTTAAAAAAACTTGATCAGGAACCATACCTCTGCCGAGTAATTAGCAACACAACTTGAGCAGCCCCCAGCTGATATCTCCATACTACAACAACTCTTCTCTGGACGATATCTATATATCCGCCACATGTTTGTAGCAGTTTAATGAAAGACTCGTGTTGGAAAAAGAGGAGGCCTAAAATACCTAAATCTCCTGAATCTGCATGTATGCTTATTTGATTGTGGCTCTTCCTAAAAATATCGTGTTGGGGTCTGAGAACTTCTGATTGATTTAGGTTGAATGGATGTGCCACAGGCGATTAATCGACAAATTTCCAATCGAATGAATCTACGACCAACAGCTATGATACCTATACGACCATCACACTCGGTGGCTATAACATCGATAACCATCCAGTGCAAATGCTGGATGGAAAGATCGTCAGGATCAGGCTCGGTTATCACCTGGTTATTTTGGATTTATGGAAAACACTTTGGTTATTTTGGATTTATGAACTTATATTGTCTTTTTTTTTTTTTAAAGTGGAAAATCTGGGTAGATCAACCCGAAGGGATCACATTCCACCGACCAAATTAGCAGAGTGTAACCCCAAGGGTGTCAAGGAGAATTGACCATGTGACCTCTCTTTAGCGAGGTACTTTAAGAATGAGACCTCGACCAATTAAGCTAACCCTTTTGGCTTAAAGATGTTATATTGTATTAAATAATAATAACAATAATAATAATAATAATAACCGCTGCTAATATAAAATAATAATAATAATAATAATAATAAATAAATAAATAAAAATTTAAAAATAAAAATCAATTTATTCATATATATATATTCAATTCAATTTATTATATTGTATTTTTTTATTACTAAAAAAAAAAATATGTATATATATATATATATATATATATATATATATATATATATATATATATATATATATATATATATATATATATATATATATATGATATTTAAGAACATTTAATTAATAAATTTATTAAATAAATAAATATGATTAAAAAAAAATATATTGCAAAATATGAAAATGTGAAATATATATTTAATATTAATAATAATTATAAGTTAGATTCATTTGATTATATATATATATAGCTCAGGGTTAAATTTTCATGTAATAAAGTATATTAAAGGTAAAATAAGACCAAGATCATGGGACACGTATTCCAAGTTGAATGTTTGAAAAAACACTTTAGTAGGCATCACTTGCGGTTTAATAATAGCTATGGAAATTGGCAAAGGTAAAGAGGAAATAATTGACATTTTATTACGAAAATAAAGGGAAAAAGGAGAAAATAAAGGTGAAGAGATACAAATGTGTATGCAAGGAAAATTAGAGGAAAAAAAAATCAATGATAAAAAGGCATAAAAGAAACAATTCACAACTTTTTGGTTTGTTTTGTCTTGGAGAGAGAATGAGGGGGGAGAAAGGGGGAGGGGGAGGGCAAACAAGAAAGCAAAGGAAGGGAAAGGACAAGCAAAGGAAAGCAAGGAAAAGGTTGGATCAACAGCTTCAACATAAATATTATTGCAAGTAATAGGTTGCATGTGTGATTTCCTTGTTGGGATGTGAATGCATGGTATATGCATTTGTTTATTTAGTTCATTTGATCTCATTGGCATGGGTTTTTCTATAATTTCACGTGTGGATAAATATATCATTGATGTGGCTAACCGAAAGCAAAGATTGATAATTCACCATATGCAGAATGTAATATCCCAAAATTGGGAGAGCAGCAATACAAGACATAAAACTGGAAATATGCAAAAATATCAATAGATAAATACATGAGACAACCATAGAGTCATTCCATTATGATTACTAGCAGAAAATGAGTACAAGATCTTGAGTAAAATATCTCTCATGATTGGGGAAACAAGACTCCCATAAAACAATACATCAAAATGTAAAAAATTGTTAATACATGAAATGTCAAAATGCTATAACTGTGTTGTCTATGAGAGTAGCAGCAGCTAAAAAATTGAAATATATATATTTGTTGATAGAATTCTCCAAAGATGTCAAGAATAGAGATCTAAGCTCCAAAACAGATTTCCAGGTCAACCCAGAAAAGGTTTCCGGAAATAACCAAAATACAATAATAGCAAGATATGGCCCTAGGGCTGAATAACCACTGCAACTCAAAGACTGATAGGAGGTGGCTGATATGATATATGAGATGGATGATCCTCCTCCAATATATCTCCCAAATGAATGGTTGATCCCCTCAATGTAAACCCAACTCCTCCAACTACGGCAATAAACCCCCTGTTGCATCTGCTCTCTAAAAAAATGCAATCCTGGAGGGAAACTACGTTGTAGCTAATGGTAGCTACTTTCCCTCCTACCAAATATGAAATAATGCACTGAGATCTTTCTCACTAGCTTTCTAGATGAAAGGGTGACCCCTCCAATGGAAAAAAATCTCAGAAACTGGAGATATTCTCCTCCACTGCTGCAACCCTACAACACAACACAAATCAGGAATAGACTGCATTGTAGATGTAGACTGAAGCTTGGCCAAATGCTAGATAGTGGAAATGTAGCTCAAGATACCTCTCCTAAATAGGCACTCAAAGTCCCCCAATGATGAGGGTGGGATTTCCGCTCGGAAACACCCAATTTGTGCTAAATAGCACTGCAGACCCTGCTAAACAGCAAAAGCATGCATAGATATGTCACATGACAAATCCATATTTAAAAAGATCAAAATCAATAATACAAATCCATGCCTTCTAATGCTGCCATCCTCTTCCTTTTATGCTTGGTGAACTTCCTCACCCTAGGCCCCACTCATTAAAGGATCTACTCTCATGTATACACTCCTCCTAAATGACTTTGTTGTCCTCCAAGAATCCTCCACTATCTCTATAACAGCGTTGTTGATCTAGTCAAATTTGACTCTGTCCACATGCTCTAGCCCCTGTTCACAACTAAAGGTGATTTATTTAGCTGAAATGATGATCCACATTCACATGAGAAGTGTTTTTATTCTTTATAAAGATATTTATGGGTCTCCCTACCCACTTATTCACCTATCTAAGTGACAAAACAAAACTTTAATATTCCAATTAATTTTGGAATATTACAGTCCTCCCATCCAAAATGTTGCTTCTCCTCAAGCAATATCAAGGATAGTGCAAAAAATTCCCAATGGGAAACTCCAATCTCCATGCTATCATCCAAGAAAAGTGATACACCCTTGGAAGCTCGTAGAAAAAACTCACCAATCCCCTGCTTGTGCAATGTATACGGGTTGTATGGCTGAAAATGAGGGGTCAATTTGTTCAACTCACATTGTCTCTTTATCCATTTATGATAAATATGGAGCTATTGATCTTGGGCTGCAATAATATGCTCTTCAAGAAGCCAAAAGGTACCTAGACTATCATGAACCCACTCTTTGGTTCCTGGAACCTCTCTTGCCCAATCCATCCCACATATAGTGAATAGAATGCCTTCACCATAAGGGCTCCAAAAGAAAAATGGACTAAGTGACATATAGCATGCTGGATGGTGACAATATTCCCTCAAGTGAGACCAACATTATTCTGCTTATAGTTGTATCAAAACATGATATGATAAGTGGCCATCCAACCACTTGCTTGCTGCCATAAAATTCTCAAAAGCTTGAAAATAGTAGAGGACATTAGGTGTTGGTTGAATATGGACCAAGTAAAATAGTTTTTGCCCAAAGTCCTCTAGAAAGTGGCCAATCCCACCACTGAATGTAGTCCCATAAGGACCATGAACCCCAAAGAGATACTTCCTCTCTTGTGGAGCAATGTGTTGAAAATGTATGGTAAAGGAATGTGCATAATTGTTAGTTGATCAATAAACATCAAGACACAATCCTTACCATATATTGTAGGCAAGTTGGTGAAGAGGTCCATAGATGATTTTTCCCATCTTTTCATCAAAAGGGGAAGTGGTTGTAACAACCTTGCAAGGTGGTTTCTTTCCTCCTCATACATCAAACAAGCTACATATCTCCTGATATGTTGGTGCGCATCTTCTTTGAGATCCTCCCAATAGAATCCCTCCATGATGGTGTGATAAGTCTCAATGAAATCTACATGCCCGGAAAAGAGTGCCTCATATGTTGCATGTAGAATCTCCCCCTTAAGCTTGGAGTCTCTAGTAAAGTAGATCTTATCATGGAAATAAATGACTCCATCAACCACTCTATATCTCCCATCTATTACTTTCCCATCAAGAACCTCACATGTGAAGAGGTTCTTGGAATATTCCACCAATAGTTGGGACTCCCAATATGGATCTATGCTTCCCAACAATGACAACACTGTTGAAATCTGAAATGAAGCACCTTTCAGATCATAGCCCTCCTCTTTGACATACTCAATGCCAAAGCCACATGTTGGAGTACTGCTACCCCACTTTCGATGCCTCCCTTGTAGCTGATCTTTCCCAAGACAAGATTGAAGTACATGGAGGTCAACCTCCTCTTGGAAGGTATTGCCCATCCAAAACTTCCATAGTTTGGCCAATGCATGCAAGATTTTTAATAACCTCTTGTCATATTCAGAAATATTTCTCATGTGTGGAAGTATCATTTGTTGCTCCAAGGTTGTGGATTAGCCCTTTGACACCATACTTGTGCCATCACACACTCCTAAATCATTCTCTTCCAGCGCAAGTAGCTGAGTAAGAGATGGAAATGCAAATATAAGATTATTGTGCATCCCTTCCTTGAACCAATCAGAGGCTCTCTGTGTTGTGCCAACTTCTCCCAAGGCTCCCCCCTTAGCCAAATCTACCAATGATGCACCATGTTGAGAGAAATATTTGATCATCTTCCAATCAGGGGGTCTCCCTGGTGGAATGCCTCCATGTAATGAAACATCAAGGCCTAGAGCAAGCTTTATATGTGAGTGGATTGATTTGTCCCTGCCCTTACTGTGCAAATCATCCTCTTGATTCTATGCATAAACCTCCCAAAATGGATGGGTGTGTATGTTCCCAATCACTTGATGTTGGCCATCCTTCTCATCTTCTCCTACCTTTTGCAAGATCGCACAGTCTAAGGTGTCTTTCTCCAATGTAATCAACCCATGCACACCCAATGTTATATTGGTGTCAAGAGCCTTAATCACAAATAAGTGATCTATCATGGTGTATGTCCCCAAAATTATGGTCAGTGTTGGAACACGCTTCCTCCATTGTTTAGTCTCACTGCCTATCAACATAGACACATGCTACTCCTAATCTTCATATGTGAGATCCTTTAGAACTTCTTGCAAAGATACAAGAGCTCCTCTATTTGAAGCAATTGCTTCATCTCCATCTCCAAATGGTGGTGGATCTTCTCCTACTTTTACAGTGCTGGAGGCTCTTTCCAGCTCTTCCTCTTCCTTCTCCTCATCATTGTAGAACACCTCATCATTAAGAGACCCTTTGGCTTGATATCCTCTTGAAGGAGGAATCTTCATGTCTTCCTCTTGAGAAGAAAGTTCTTGTTTAAGTGGGGCTTTTTCCCTTGGCAAAGAATTTTGCAAATATTCAACCCCCTCAATAGCATTCTGGAGTAGAGTAGGTCTAGTGGCTCCTACCAACTCATGCAAAGGTTATGATTTCTTAGGTTTGGCTAGCTCACCCAAAGAAGTTTCAGAATGTTTTTGATCAAATATCTTCACTAACCTCCTATTGAACTCTGCATAATTAGATACAGCTGCATGACTCAATTAAGAAAAACCATAAAACCACCAAGCATAAGCCTTACCTTAAAGATGTAGTGTTGCTACTCTAATGGCCTCCTCTTCTGAAACTTGATGCAGCTAAAAATATGTGTCTATCTTGTTTGCCCAAGCCTTAGTTGTGCACTTGGTGACCCATCAAAAGTAGGTAGAAAGAATCTACCCAAATTGTGCTACATGCACCCTTTTATTCTATTGTGGTTATTGGGTCTTCTATTTTCTTTGATTTTACAAAACCCTTGGAATTATAGATGTTCCTTGAATCTTCTAGACTGAGATTCATATTCATGGAGATAGTCACCAAGAGTCTCCTCCTTTGGTGTTTCTCCTTCCTCTTCTTCTCTTGCCAAGAATGTAGGCATCGTATGGTGTTGTGGATTTGATGGTGTAGCTGAATTATCACACCCATAATGTGAAAAAATGGAGCTTTCTTTATGTACAAGCCCTCTTGGAGAATCTCTATATCTCTCCATCCTCATCTCTTTGATGTCTTTGTTAATGCCCTGCATAGTTTGAAGAAGAAGTCTTGAGAACTTCTTCCCTTTCATTTCTCTTGATAGTGGAGTATTGCCTCCATCTCTTCTGCAGATCTTCTCATTTATATGAGAAGCCTATTTAGATGACATAATGGCTGAAGTACACAGGTTGAGCCAAGATTATGCTATGATACCACTATAATATCCCAAACTTGGGAGAGCAACAATACAAGACATAAAATTGGAAATATGCAGAAATATCAATAGATCAATACATGAGACAACCATAGAGTCATTCCATGATGATTATTAGCAGAAAATGAGTACAAGATCTTGAGGAAAATATCTCTCAAGATTGGGGAAATGAGCCTCCAATGAAACAATACATCAAAATGTAAAATACTCCAAATACATGAAATGTCGAAATGTTATAACGGCGCTCTTTATGAGAGTAGGAGCAGCTGAAAAATGGAAATATATATATATATATATTTATTTATTTATTTATTTGCTAATATAATGCTCCAAAGATATCAGGAATAGATATCTAAGCTCCAAAACGGATTTCCAGGACAACCCAAAAAAGGTTTCCGGAAATAACCAAAATACAATAATAGCAAGATATGCCCCTAGGGCTGAATAACCACTGAAACTCAATGTTTGATAGGATATGTTTGATCTGATATATGAGGTGGTTGATCCTCCTCCAATAGATCTCCAAAATGAAGGGTTGATTCCCTCAATGGAAATCCAACTCCTCCAATTAGGGCAATAAACCCATTATTGTAGTTGCTCTCTAAAATAACATAGTCCTTGAGGGAAACTGCATTGTAGCTGATGGTAGCTACTTGGTCTCCTGCAAAATATGGAAATAATGCATTGAGATATCCCTCACTAACTTCCTGGATGAAAGGGTGACCCCTCCAATGGAAAACAAGCTCAGAAACTAGAGATATTTCTCCTCCGCTTCTGCAACCCTACAACACAACACAAATCTGGAATAGACTGCACTGTAGATGTAGACTGAAGCTTGGCCAAATGCTGGATAGTGGAAATGTAGCTCAAGATACCTCTCTTGAGTAGGCACTCGAAGTCCCACGAGGATGAGGGTGGGATTTACGCTCGGAAATACCCTTGTGCTAAACACCACTGCAGACCCTGCTAAATAGCAAAAGCATGCATAGATATGTCACATGAAAAATCCAGATCTAAAAAGATCAAAATCAATAATACAAATCCATGTCTTCCAATGTTGTCATCCTCTTCCTTTTATGCTTGGTGAGCTTCCTCACCCTGGGCCCCACTCATTAAAGGAGCTACTCTCATGCATACACTCCTCCTAAATGACTGCATTGTCCTCCAAGAATCCTCCACGATCTCTATAACAGCGTTGTTGATCTGGTCAACTTTGACCCTGTCCACATGCTCTAACCCCTATTCACACCTAAAGGTGATTTATTTCGCTGAAATGATGATCCACATTCACATGAGAAGTGGTTTTATTCTTTATAAAGATATTTATGGGTCTCCCTACCCACTTAATCACCTATCTAAGTAACAAAAAAAAAAATTAATATTCCAATTAATTTTGGAATATTACACAGAACCTATTCGAGTACTAACGCTCAAGGGGAAGGTGACGCAACACAGATCCATACTTGGTGAATCCTTTTTTTCGCAAAACCACACAGAAAAGAATTTAAAATACTTGAAAATTATATACAAGCATAAGAGGTTAAACGTTGTGAAAATCTTAGGCGGATCACCTTTAGTATCTACCTAGAAGCTCCCCGGAGCCAGATCAGTGGGGAAAAGCGCGCATAGGTTAAGATTTTTGGACCCCCCCCCCCCCCCCCCCGGCATTGAATAGTCAATAGATGATCCAACAATCCAGATTAATTGTACGGGGTTGGGACCAGCTCCACCCGCTCGCCAGCCGACCCGCTGAGGTCGGTGGGGACCACATATGTCATGGGCCAACCCGCGGATACCTACGATAAGCAATTGCATTGAAAATATAATGGTAATATAATGGGCCCCACCCCATCCATTTTTCCATCACCCTCATCCAATATAATCGAGACACGTGTCTCCCCGAATGGTGTCATGCTAGGTCATCTTATTGTTTCCCTCCTCAAGTTATATATATATATGGTTATTCCTGCCTCATAACCGCAGTTTATACTCGTTGGTTCCTTAAGCGCTTCCTCCCGCTAGGCTCCTACATAGGACGTTGTCCAAACGCCCAATTTCTTAAGAGCTTCGTCCAGATGTCGCTTTCGACCTCATCCATGACTACTTGGTATTTCCACCTCCCTTGTCCACCTATAAATTTGTTTTAGCACTCGTAAGATGAAGAAGACAACCCCTGAAACTCCAAAAACCCATGAGGTCAAGTATACTTTTGGCCCCAAGCCTCTCATGTACATAGAAGCCCATATTGGTGACCCCATTTGTGCTTATCACCTGGCCGACTTGCATTTTGACCTAATTGGATATCATAGAAGAGGGGAAGACATTTTATGAGTCGTCGACTCCAGCCTATACTACCAGGTCCTCTATTGTGCATTAATTCTCAGAATTTGTCTCTTGGATCGTGACAACTTACATTGAAAAGAATGAGTACTTTGTCTCTTTTAAAGGGAATAAGATAATCAAGGTCACTCCTAAACTAATCTGGAAGGGCCTGCCTTATCCTACTTCTCCCGGTCTTCAACAATTTTCCGATGTTACCCTCATGTATCACTATGTTGGCCTCCCAACAGGGCAGCAGCAATCTCTCATGTGGATAATTCTAGCTATGGGCTCATAGAACCTACCATTGATTGACAAATTCCTTGTCTCCTTTTCTACGGAACCTGTCTAGCCCGTTATGTCCCTAATTTCATGTTTGATCAGAGAGGATGACGCCAATTTGGCCAACAAATCATCTCTCAGGTTTCTGAACCTAATGATGTAGCCCAACTACCTTTTTGACATCCCAGTCTACTTACCTATCACCATAAGGTTCCAATTACACCATTTTTCCGCTACATCCTGCTTCTGGTACTATTCGTTGTTGTTATACCTATTTGTGTACACGCATATCGAGGAATTCAAATATCTGGGTTTGAGTAGGGTTACCCGCAGCAAGAAAATCAATTATGTGTTTGATTGGGATATCGTAGTCAGGAAGAGGTCGGGCACTAACGGTTACTCTATGTTTATATTAACATACGTGGCCATTGCATACAAAATCATTCATGGTGCACCTCCACCCAGAATTTTCCCAAAACAAAAAGAGTTGCTCCAGCTCAGCAAAAATGTTTGTGTAGGAGATTGGTACTTGTTCGAATATTATCCAAAAATCAGAGTTCATGGTTGTGAGCTTCCCCCCTATCACTTTCCAGTGTTCATGCCTATGAGGATATTTGCATTGGAATTCATTAGGCAGAGCCTTAATGCAAACCAACTCCACTTTGTTCCTGCAAATAAGGGGTATATATTTAAATTGGGAAACATTATAGGGCATTTTATTATCAACTCAAGGCAGGTTTTCAAAGCATTGTTGAACGAACAGAAGGTCGCCATCAAGGAATATGAATTCCACCTCATATCAAACAAGGAGGATGGAGAAAAGAACTCTTAGATTGCTAAAATGTTCATCAAGTTCATCGACAAAAGACCAATCAATGAGCTAAGGCATATAGACGTGGTGGACAGGGTTAGAACTGTTATGGAGATCACGAGGGTCATACAGAAAGAGGATGCTAGAGCTAAAGCTGAAGAGTGTCTAGATGCAATGATTAGAGACGTTGAAACCTTTGAATCTGAGTTTGAAAGGATCATCGGGGTAGGATTTACCAGTTGCTAGGATATTGGAGGAGAAATAATGTCGTGGGAACAATACAATCAGAGATTGGTTAAGGCCAAGAGTAATGTGGACTCCAATCATGAAATAATGGACATTATGAAAGGTAAAACAATGGTGAATTATCTAAAGAGGGACTTCCAGCTCTTAGGATTGGTGAAGAATATATTCTACTCCAGGTTGGACTATTCTGGGCTGACCAATCTCAGGATCACATACCATTTCTACTCACAGGTTCCTCCACCATCTCCAATATTGTAGCAGAGGTGTGAACAGTTTGTTAATCCACTTGTCATGCAAATCATTGAGCCCAAAATGAAACCCCCACCATTGCCTTACCACGAATGAATATTTCCTGGTCGTGTCTATTTGGCACTTTTATTTCTTGTATTTTACATAATTATTTAGTTTTAAATCAATTTGTTTAGTTTTTAGTTAGTCTAGTTTTTCTACAAAGCACGCTTATTTTTTTGACATGATCATGTATTGTAACAAATAATTAAAGGATTTTTTTTTTTTTTGGTAACGGACTATCTCAAGGGCCCTATATGAATATTTATATGAGATTGAACAAGGGTTCATAATTTTTGGCAAGAAACGTTTTTGTTCCTAAAGAGAATTACAGTGCCTAATTGATGAATGTATTATTTTAAGGAAAATTAATATACAGTCGTGGCGATTCTAGCTCACTCATGTTTGTAGTATATATTACTCCTGCGTGTGTCTTTCATATTTTTTTATATCTTTCTTCGCATATATTATGTAAATTGCAGCTATTGAATGTTTTTTTTCATAAGCTTATGGAGTTTTTTAATTAAGATATTGATGAAATACACCCTGCATGGTTATGAGAACCAAAATCCTTAAATGTGCTCCATATATCTTTTCACTCTGCCTATACTCTCATCCATTCCTTTCACTATAAGCTTGGTACAGTGGATTCTCACCTTCTAAGCCCATTGCATTGAACTTACATTCTTCTCATTTCCTCTATCATAAACCTGCTATGACAGCTAAAAGGTTGTAGAAGTAAGTGACATTGGTTGTTATAGATCTATAGTTTGATGTTTTATTGAATAATGATTCACAATATAGTCACTGCATTATCTCGAATAGGAATGGTTCTAAATAAATTTGTCTCATAAATACATTGAATATTGAGTGTGATATTTACTCATAGCTAAATGGAAGAACACCCACCAAAATATTTCCTAGGTAGTGGTCTCAAATCAACCCAGGGGTTGTCTCTAGGAGCTACAACATCTTCTAGCCCTGTTTCCAGGGAAGAATCAGACTATTTTCCCTGGGTATGACATTTTTACACCCTTTGGTAAGGTGAGTAGAAAGGGGTGTGGGTTGAAAATTTCTTAGCTTGGAAACTCCATTGTTTAGATTTAAATTCGAGTTTCCGAACTTTTAAGAGGCCACACACCCACTCAAATACCTCACAGCAAAATAATCCTCCTGTATCAGACCCCAAAAGTATAATATATCAGAGGATCTAGAAATAAAGAACCTCGGCCCCTCCTACTTTTGTGTCTTCTTTCCCAAAAGCATCCTTTTCTAGTTCTCAGAGAGCAATGATAAACTGTCTAGATTTTCCCTCCAAAGTGTTAAAGTATCCTCGAGAAGAAGATTCACTACTCTATCCATTCTTTTCAAGAGTCAAAGATGAATAATATTCTATCAGTATCACTTCTTCCTCATTCCATCCATCCCCTGAAACAGACGAGGTTAAATACATCCTTTTAAAAATCCCTACACATAGTGTGAATAGCCTCCCAACTCAGATCTTATTTGTTGCTCCTCATATAATCCCCCTTAAACATATTTTTAGTAAATTTACCTTCTCCTCCCGTGTGAAATATGGTTGTCCCGGGTTTGCTTTTAAAAAAATATGCCCCATTGGCCTTACCACAACTTTTGAATGATATGCCACAGGAATATCTTAATATTTTTCCTATATTTACATGTGAAGATGACATTTCAACACAAAGGCACACATATAATTTTTGTGCTTTTGCAGAAAAATTAAACGTTGAACATATTGACATAGTGTTGCAACTCTTTGTCCAATATCTGGATGGAGAATCTCGAAAATGGTTTAAATATTTTCTAAATTTGGCAGTCACTACCTGGGAAGAGATGGAAAATTATTTTACACATAAATGGGGGCATAAGATGGATCATGGGTACATCCTCACAAAATTTAATGCTATGAAGAAAAAACATAATGAGGATGTGCCATAGTTTATAAAAAGGTTTAATAAGTTATCTAATAGCCTTCGTGCCAAAATCAAGCCTCCACAGGCATCTTCCAAAGTAGTTTTTGCTGGGGCTTTTGAAGCGAAGTTTAGTTTCACACTGAAGGAGAGGGAGTCTCGAACATTGGACTAGATTGAGATAGATGCCTTAGAAGTTGAAGCTAACTTCATGTCTACTAGAAATTAAGAGGGAGGATTGATCATGGAGAAAGGAGAAAATAAAAAGAGGAGGCTAGCTCATAAAATCAAGGTAGGGAAACTGAAGAGATAAAACTTGAGGAAATGAATAAATTGATCTATCTAACAAACTTGTGAAGATGGATTTGGAAATCAAGAATCCTCCTTGCCAAAATAAACAGTATAGGAAACCTCCATTGCAACTCTTACAGAGGGAGAGAAGGAGCAACATGATCACATTCATCCCCTGCTATATTTAGAAGATGATTCGGAAGATTAGGTGGAAGAAGTCATGGGAAGTCAATAAAACCAATTCTTTGCTTTCTCCGATGAGGGATGTAATGTCAAAGTGCATCAAGAGGGAGAGGATGATTTATATGCACCCCCAGATGATGGTGAAATTGACAGTTATTGTAGACAATTTTTTGACTTTATGCAAGCATAGTTGCACAGGAAATAGACCTCAGATATTCTAGGAAGAGGTCTAGGATGCAAGACCAAAATGAAGAATCATCTTCTCAAAACACTCTCAAACAGGCATAAAAAGGGAAAATACATTTAAACTCAGTGACACCCAATGAGAATATCTCCCCATATCCTATATTTCACAATCTTGAAGTTTCCAAAGTAGAAAAGTCTCCCTTCCCACATAATACTGCCTGTGATAGAGAGGAGGAGTCTACTGAGTTCATTATAGTTAAAAAGGGTCTAACTATTTTTAATCTCCAAAAGGAGCTAGAAATATTCAAAATCTATGTCTCGTTGACCTAACTGTTTAGACAACCAAATTACAAGGCTCGGGTGTCTCAATTCATGTGTCCTCCCACCACAACCCCCTTTCCTGACATATTGAACCTTCAAGAAGAAAGGCCCATGGTAGTATTCGGACCTCATGTTGAAGAACAATACCCCTCCACTTCTCCTTTCTATGTTACCTTAGTAGTGCATGACCTCATGTTACATTACTGCATGTTGGATTCAGGTGCTTCCCACAACTTGATGACTTTATCTGTCATGGAACAGCTAGGGTTGCAAATCACCTAGCCATATAAGGATATTTATTCCTTTAAATCGATGAGAGTTAAGTGTCTAGGGATGTGTTAGTACCCTATAAATAATAGGATCTCAAGGTGATTGAATATTTCATGAGTTTGCAATTTCATATTGAGTATGATTCCCAATATTCAAGTGATTTCCAAAAAAAATATGAAAAAAGAAAAGAAAAGAGGGTATAAAAAAATGAAAAAGAGAAAAAGAAAAAGAAAGAAAAACCCCAAAATAAATAATACTGAAAGTGCGGAAAATCAAAATGCCACTACTGATTAGATAGGTTTGTTCAATCATATAGTTTAAGCATGATTGTACAATTTTAAATTTCTGTTGATAGGTTAGAAAATAAAGATTTTCCAAACTGTTTAATCTTGGCATATCATTAGATAGGTAGAAATGAAATTGACTCGACAATTTAATCTGAGTCAATGGAAGAAATAAGGATAGATGTTAGGTTATAATTTCAAAGAAAAAAAATGTATTGGGTCTACAGGTCGAAATGCACCTGCAAAAGAATAAAAATGTTAGATTACCTACATGGGTAGGTAGACATGAAGAGAAGAAAGAATGGAGGAAAGATGAAATATATTCCAAAGGATTATCCTAAAAAAATTCATGTTTTCTATGGTCGAAGAGATAAATCAAAGGATAAAGGGTTATTTGTTCCAAAGTTTCGGAAATTAAAAGTTTCATTGAACATATAGTGCCATAATTTATGTCATAATTCATATTCTAACTCACGAAATCGCATATTCTCCTATATCCTAAGTCCTAAACTATACCCCCGCCACTCCTTAACTCTCCCCAACCTCACCTCCACTCACATCGCATCATTCACTTAACCCTTTGTCACCTATCACCTCATCCCTGCGCTCTTCTTTTCATACGACGGCCCTCAGAGCTTTTCGGATCCCCCAGCCTTCGTACGTTAACGTCAAGGGGGTCCAAAATGAACGGTTTCCAATACCCCCTCCGCTACAATGTGTCATCTTTAAATTTTTTCACACCCTC
The DNA here is from genome assembly GCA_034641835.2 of Pinus albicaulis. Classification (NCBI taxonomy): domain Eukaryota; kingdom Viridiplantae; phylum Streptophyta; class Pinopsida; order Pinales; family Pinaceae; genus Pinus; species Pinus albicaulis. The sequence continues at coordinate 1,384,529,456 of CM076570.1, forward strand.
ATCCTTCAAAAAGTTGTTCTCACCGCAATCTAAACCATTGTGCCCCTAACCGTTACCCATTATCATTGCGCCATGACTCCACTTGCATGTCCCCTCCATCCAATCAAATGTTCTCCTGCCAAATAGCCCTTTGGAAAATTAATGGCTCAAGTTGTTACCCAACGGGCCTGCGCCATGTCAAACAGTCGCCCAATCACTCCATAAAACCAAAATCTCGCACCTATGGCAAGGTTTACCATTGTTATAGCATTATATTTATTGTAGGTGATTGATTTGTGAGGAATTTATAGCAAAATACAGGCGCATAATGCTATAAATTCTCTGCGGGAGTAATAAGAATCCCATTTCTACATCTCCCCTCCCCATTCTGATCTACAGGATTTCCCCCTCTTCATTCCCTACTTATTTTTTCTCCCATTCTTCTCTGCAACAGTGAAATTACAGTCATATTAGCTATAGAAGATAGAATGCCTCCAAAGAAGGATCAATAGACCTTCAATCCTATGGTTTACCTCAAGTCGACCTGGATCACGTGGCTCTAGCTTACAAATATTACAAGATCCATGAGACAGAGTTAGACTTCAGTTTATTCGATGTCTACTGATGGCTTGAGGATAAATTGTTATATGAGATTGATGACATAGGATTATCAGAAACCAAGTTGCCATATTATATTTTCCCAAAGACCCATAGTTGTCTTGAATTCATAAGGAAATTCCATGAGTATTATGACATAAATAAAAGAGCAGTAGTAGCCCCAACAAGAGAAGTCCTTTTCATTGTCGGTGCCAATTCAATTTAGCAAATGATGCAGGCTCCCACTGTTGAATAAACTATCCCATTCTCATATGAAGCTCTTAGAGAATTATATCAAAAGCTGGACTTTTCCAGTAGAGCTAAAAAATTAAAGCTTTTCATGGCCACTGATGTCCCAATGCCCAAAAATAATCCTCCATATCCTTCATCCACTTTTCCTAATAGAATCCAACATATTGTTATTGTCTTTTCATATTTACTAGGATATCATTCAGGCCAGTGGGTAGATGAGGCCATAATTGGTTTCCTGTCTATTCTTTCCTCAGAATCTAAGCCTTCCATTATGTTCAACTTTAGCCAATTCCTTTTTAATGCCATCCATGATCAATTCCTAAAGTTTCACATAGAGGAAGTGTTCAAACACACTTCAGTTTTGGTATATATGTTTGTTTATTTTCAGGCAAGCAGATTCCAGTTTGAAATGACAAAGCTTAATGATGACTCTCATTCTCAATCAGTCATCTTTTGGACCACTTTTCTAATAAATGAGAACAAGAATTATACATACAAGAGTTTTTTTTATTCATTTGTGCATCCAGAAATGAATATAATAAGCAGTGGAACAGAGCCAAGGGTTAATGAGGAAATCAAGAATATTGTGCAGTTATCAGATCAAGTGAGGACTAAAGATTGGTACTTGTGCCAAAATTATACTAAGATCAAAATCTATGGATGTGAGTTGGCCCCCTACAAGCTGCCAAAGTTCCTCCCCATGAGGATCTTTGCACTGGAATACATAAGATAATGATCAACGCAAATGACGTTCATTTTTTCTCTGCAAAGAAGAAATCCCAATTTAGGATCAAATCCCGAATTGGTCCTTTTATTTTCAATAGAAAAGCAGCAGGAGAAGAGGCCGATAAGATGCTAAAGGATGTGAAATTCAATCACAGCTTCACTTGGTCATAATATCCATTGGGGATCATCTCCAAAAAAAAGGTGGAGAACAAATCAACCCCATACGTCCACACACAGAGGCTTGAAATAGAACAATACATGAATCAATCAGAGTGGGCGCCAAATACACTGCAAGAAGCTAAAGAACGGGTGATCTCCACCTCCAGCATTCAAACCCCTACTCCATAGGAAAAGCAGACCACAAAAGGAAAAGAAGACAAGGGAAAAGACCCAGAGAAAGAGACAGCACAGAAGAGACCAAGAGATGATCAGTCTGATATGGAAACTGATACATCAAGAAGATAATTTAAAATGAAATATAGAAAAGGAGCTAGGGTCCACATGGACATTGACCATAGCAATGAAAAAGAACAACAGACAGTTATCACAATCAGGGATTCTCCAAGTTCATCTCCAGCAGGTGGCAAAACCATTTTCTCCACATCTTCAGCCACCATTCCTTTCTAGCAGTAGAACTTACGAACTCCCACATCTACTGCTACTACAGGGGGAAAGAAGGAATACATATTTGATACATTCAGAGGGATTAAGAGGAAGAATGAAATTCTCAAAACCAACTCCTACAACCAGTTCTGGAAGCAAACAAGCAGTACACAGAGCAGGCTTTTATTAACCTTTGATTTAGAGAAAGGGAAAATGAGAATGGCTTTCTTGCAAGCATATATATCTCAGCCCAAAACACCTGTGGACTATAAGCACACTTCATTTGAATTTGATGTGAAATACATTCATCCAATAGATCAAATGGATATGCATAAACAAACTAGAGAAATGATTTCCTCCAATTTGACCAGTACTGACATGATTTTGTCCAAACTACAGGTATCTTTGTCTAACCTTCAATCTCACCTAAATATGGAGAAGATCTCTTCTCTAGCCAAAGACACAAGAATTAAATCTTTAGAAGAATTAGTGGTAAAAATTGGATATGACCCAACCAATGTGGAGGATGTAGAAGAAATATTAAAGAAAAAGAATGGTGATATAGCAAGCCTCAGGAAACAACTCAAACTTTCAGCAACTGAAGATCCATTGACAAAATACATTGAATAAAATGAAGCACATAAGGTTGAGATGATGAATTTGATGATGGAGCAGTCTGCACAGTTAAAGTAGATGATGAAGTTGATGATGGAGCAGTCTGCACAGTTAAAGCAGAGATGGAAAAACCAGTGAAAGAAAAGGAGAAAGTAGAAATGGCCATTGTCCCATCAGAGGTTGTCCCAATTGCATCCATTCCTATAGCAACACCATCAACAACAGGCTCATTAGGTGGTGCAAAGTAGCTAGCCTAGGCCATGGAAAACATGACCCTACAGACATCAGAGATTAAAAAGCTAGAAGCAGAAATCAACACTATGAAGGATTTGTAGAAAAGGTCAGACAATGCCCATGAGATTGAAATACAGAGAGCTCAGAAGCACATTGAGAAATTGATCAAGGAATATATTGAAACTACTATTGGACAGACTATTGGCTAGGCCAAAGAAATTATTTAGACTAGTATTATTGAATCCATGAATGAGATATGGCCTTCCATCCAAATAATTTTTTAACAGAGAGATCTAATTGGATTAGTGAGTGTTTCAATAGACAAAGAAAATAGAGAACTGATAGGCATGCCTAAAACTATAAACAATATCATCAAATTATTGAATTCCAAGAGTAGATTTGAATTGAAACCACTAGGAGCGGAGGACAAGACAGCAACCATCCTAGAGGTCAAAAAGGTACTAAACAAAAATAGTTTGGTCACACAGGTAGAAGAAAAATGTCATCAGTTACAAATTGGTGTCATCGGATTCTTCAATAGAATAGAACCACTGATCAAAAGATGATCGCCTTCTCTTTTTGTGATAAATGATAAGCTCATGCACAGGTCGAATTATGTCAAGAAACTAAAGAAGATTGCCAAAGATACTACAAAATTTGCAGGAATCAAAGGTTCAATGACTGGAAGAGCCTTCTTAGAGGATATGGACAATGATTTGTACATTCAACATGAAATAAAGCATATTTTCTAGTTAAGGCTGTTGAAAATGCAGCAAGATGATGGAGCTTAGTGAAATGAAGTCGCCTTCACTAAGTGGGCCCGCAGGCTATTTTTGGCGCAAAGTCTGTTTTTAGACTATGTCTATTTTTAGACATATGGATCATGGACCGGGAGCTGCAGTATGCTATTCTTGGATGATTGATTGAGTTGGTAAAAATACATGGACCTCTATTTTTAGACTTTCAGGTGGTTTCTATTTTTAGACTGCCGAGCTAAAAATAGAACAGTCAAATATTATTTACCCTTAATAATATTTGGACTCTAAACTTCAGTTTACTCTCTTGGAGCACTTCAGTTTGACCCCCGGAGGTGGGGCATGCAGCTGACATGAGGATTTACGCTATTCCCATGTGTTTGGTTGAGCTAATGTGTAATTGACTTCAGTTAGACTCATGTGGCAGAGTTTTGGTGGAGTTGATTGAGGAGTTGATGGAGATTGTGTTCCGGTTAACTAGTTGAACTAGTTGTGATCAGTTTAACTGACGACTACACTAGAGATGAGTTGGGTGAATTAAATATTATTTAATTCACTGATATTAACTCATTATTCAACTAAAGAACACATCAGTTTAACTCAGTGCATGGACAGTTCAGTGAAGACAAGTGGAAGAGGTAGATGAAAGGGTGAGATCGACAGCAGTTGTACATAAGTTGTGCATGAGATTTGCACAATCAGTGGGATGAGAGTGCCAGTGATGATTGCGCTGTTCAATCAAGGTGAATTCAAACTTGGTTCAGCTACATTCACACTTTGGATTGCGCAGTAGAGGCAAGCAGACTAGAGGAGGAGTTTTGAACCTGTGATCGGTTCAAACTAAGCTAGTTTTGTGTGTAGTTTTTGGAGACAGTACTGAGTACTTGTGAGGAGTATTGTATTGTGTAAAACTACATGATTCTCATCCATTATATGATACATATAGCTGGGGGTTTTCAGCTATAAGCTTTCCCCATACATGTTGCGTTCTATGTGTGTGATTTGATGTTCTGTCGCTTTGTTTTTATTCCGCATGTGACGATTAATTTGTAGAAGCAATCATGTGTTGTACAAGAAATTCGAATTGATGTATGATCAGGTTAATTGCAGCAAATAAACTTCATTATTCAGCAAATTTCTACATGGTATCAGAGCAAAATTAATCGTCGAGATCTATTACGGTGATTGTTTATTATTTCCTCGGACAGAGTCTGCATGCGGGCCAGGTAGCCTCCGGAATATTCATCCTTCTTTGTAAGGTGAAAGATCTGGTGAATGCCCATGCAGTCAATCTCTAGTTTGGAAATAATTAGCTCTCAAGTGTAGATCGGAAGCGATCAAGTTTATCAGCTCTTGGTGAAATTCGAATTTGCAGATTTGTGTTCTTGGTGCCGAGGCGAAAATGTCTTTCAACGGTTTGCGACTCGAATATGCCCTTGATGGCAGTTCAAATTATGTTGCATGGAAGGACCGCATGGAGGTTGTATTGGATGATAATGGGCTACTGGAATTCGTGGAGAAATATGTTCCAAAGCCTACTTCTACTGATGCTGCTGTTGTGGAAGCATGGCAAAAGAAACAGGCGAAATGTCGAAGGATCTTGTTGGAGGGTGTTAAGGATCATATTGTATCCAGCCTGCATGGAAAAGCTACTCCATATTTAATGTGGAAAGCACTGACAGATCTGTTCCAGAGCAAGAGCGACCAGAGGAAGTTGGCGCTCAAAGATAAACTGAGAAACATCAAAATGGAGAAAGGCGACAGTATCGCCAAATACCTCACGAAGTTCACTCAATGCAGAGATGACCTGGGAAGTGTTGGGGTGACTGTCGATGATGAGGATTTGGTGGACCTGGCTCTTCTGGGTCTTCCGAACAGTTGGCATGTGTATCAGGATAGTGTCAATGGTCAGGAGAAGTTGCCTGGGTGGGAAAGACTGTGGTCTGATCTCATGCAAGAAGAGATAAGGAGGAACACCAGAGATGGAGCTTCATCAAAGGGAGCTAATGAAGAAAACTGCGCGTTGGCTGCCAAAGCAAGAAAAGGGAAGAAGAAGTCTTCTCAATCCGGTGCTAAGGGCAAGCAGAAGCAAGACATGTCCAAGGTGAAGTGCTTCCACTGTCACCAGCATGGACATTATGCCACGAATTGTCCGCAGAAGAAGAAAAACAAGAAAGCTGGCGCATCTGCATCTGGAGAGGCATTGGCCTCGCAGTTCGAGCTATACTTTTCACTGATCGCATGCTTGGTTTCAAGTGTGATGGGATCAGTATGGTTCTTGGACAGTGGCGCATCATTCCACATGACTGGAGATCGGGAGTTGTTTTCAGATCTGGAAGACAAAGATCTGGGCATGCACATCGAGATGGGCGATGATGGTAGATACAGTGCGACTGGTATCGGTACCATATCCTTTCAGAGGGAGTCTGGTAAACCCTTTGTACTGAAGGATGTCATGCATGTGCCTGGATTGAAGAAGAACTTGATCTCTGTGGCGATGTTGGAGGATAAGGGGTATGATGTGGTCTTCAGCGAAGGAAAAGCCTTCCCGCGCAGTAAGACTACTGGAGAGACCCGGAAGATAGGGGTTCGAACCAAGAACCTTTATCAGTTGCAGGTAGATGGCTGCGCAGCTATGGCATGCAAGGCGGGAGAAGTGGTGAGCCGGGATGATGAGGGCGAACTGTGGCACGGGAGATTGGGCCACCTTCACCATGGAGCTTTGAAGATCCTGCAGCAGATTTCTACTGGGCTTCCTAAGGGCACTCTTGCGCAGTCAGATCAGTGCAAGGGGTGTACTTTAGGGAAGAATGTGAAAGCCACCTTTCACGAGAAGGATAGTCGCGCCACGACGATCCTTGAGAGAGTTCACACAGACGTGTGTGGTCCTTTCTCAGTTGCTTCGACAGCAAAGCACAAGTATTACTTGATCTTTGTTGATGATTTCTCTCGAAAGTGCTGGATCTTCTTCATGCAGAAGAAGAGCGAGACATTCGCGAAGTTCTGTGAGTTTAAAGCACTGGTCGAGAAGGAGTCGAGGAAGAAGGTGAAGGCTCTTAGGAGCGACAATGGTGGTGAATTCATCTTGACTGAATTCAAGGAGTTCTGCAGTGCAGAAGGGATTTGGAGAGAGCTCATCGCACCCCATAACCCACAGCAGAACGGGGTTGCTGAGCGAAAGAACAGAACGATCGTGGGTGCTGCACGGGCGATGTTGCATGATCAGGGCCTACCCCTTCACTTGTGGGCTGAGGCATGCAACACAGCAGTGTATGTGCAGAACCGTTGTCCTCACAAGGTTCTTGGCATGAGTACACCAAAGGAGGCTTATTCTGGCAAGAGGCCTGATGTTTCTCATTTGAGAATTTTTGGTTCTCCTGTCTACATGCATGTGACGAAGGATGCAAGAAGGAAGCTGGATCCGACCGCAGAGGAAGGAATATTTGTGGGGTACACTGATACACCCCACAACTATCGGGTGTATGTGCCAGACAGTTGCAAGACTGTCGTGCGACGGGATATAAAATTTCAGGAGGAGAAAGCCATGCAGTGTTCGCTTGAGAGGGAGCCACACTTGCATGCAGAGGAGGAGCTGTTAGCTCCCAAGGATGAGTCTCCGGATGTGGATCAGCCACAAGAGGAGGTTCAAAGAGTGGAAGAAACCACTCATGCAGCGCCAACCATCAGAGGGCGCAAGCGCACTACAGAAGCTGAGCGACTGGCTCAAGATGCAGAGAGGGTTGTAGGACCACCTACAGCTCAGCGCAGACAGAGACAGTCACCGGATAGGTACACTGGATACATGGCTCTTGTGAGAAAATTTGTCGTGATGGAGCCTTCTTCATTCGAGGAAGCAGTGGAGGAACCCGCATGGGTTGAAGCCATGATCGAATAATATGATTCGATCATCAGAAACAGTGTATGGGAGATTGTCCCAAGACCGAAGGAGAAATTAGTGGTAGGTTCGCGATGGATCTACAAAGTGAAGCAGGTGGCTGACGGGAGTGTGGAGAAGTACAAGGCGAGATTTGTCGCCCGAGGCTTCTCACATATAGAGGGAGTCGACTATGAGGAGACCTTTGCACCTGTCACAAGGTATTCCTCCATACGGACGATCCTTGCTCTCTCAGCGCAGATGGGGTGGCACATCCATCAGATGGATGTGAAGACTGCGTTCCTCAACGGAGTCATTGAGGAGGAAGTGCATGACAGGGAAGAGCAGCCCAAGGTTTCGAGATCATTCGTGTTAGGCGGGAGTCACATGTGTGCCGACTCAAGAGAGCACCGTACGGCCGAAGCAAGCACCTCGTGCTTGGCACACTCGGATAGACAGTTATTTCACCGGACTTTGATTCTCCAAGAGTGAGGCGGATCCTAACCTGTACCAGATTGTGGTGGAGGGGAAGTTGCTGATCATTGTACTGTATGTAGATGATCTGATTTTGACGGGTGATGAGCTGTTGATACTTTCATGCAAGGAGGATCTTGCTAGAGAGTTTGAGATGAAGGACTTGGGCCTCTTTCATTATTTCCTGGGATTGGAGATTTGGCAGCGCAGTGGAGGACTGTTTGTTTCTCAGGGCAAGTATGCCCGGGAGATTCTAGAGAGGTTCAACATGCAGGGCTGCAAGCCTGTTGATACCCCTCTTCCTGGAGGTTGGAGGAAGGGAGATGCTACTTCGGAGGAGGTAGTGGATGCCACTGTCTATCGACAGTTGGTGGGGTCGTTGATGTATTTGGTCAATACTCGACCCGATACATGCTATGCAGTTAACCAGCTTTCGCAAGCTATGGTTAAGCCTACCAAGCTCTTTTGGAAGGCGGGCAAGCATGTATTGCGCTATATCGGGGCAAGTACGAAGGATATGGACTTGGTACGTAATAGAGGATGGGAGGCCGTGTGGCTTCACAGACAGACAGCCGGGAGCCCAACTGGGACCGGAAGAGCACATCTCGGGAGGGATCTTCGCCTTTGGGCCTACGCTAGCTTCTCGGTACAACAGTAGCTGCAGATCCGTAGCACTCGGGTCACAGAGGCCGAGCACATGGCGCAAGCTTGGCCGCATGTGAGGCGATTTGGGATGCGGAAGATCCCGTTCCGCGCAGGGCCCGGGTTGCATTTGGAGCCTACAGTGATCTACTGTGATAACCAGAGTTGCATCAAGCTCTCGGTTAATCCAGTTTTTCATGATAGGTCCAAACACATCGACATCAGGTACCATCATATTAGAGACTGTGTTCAGTGGGGGATCATGTTGTTGTCCTACATTCCGACGGAGGATCAGGATGCTGACATTCTGACGAAGGCGCTCACCAGGAGAAAATTCGAGTTTCACAGAGGCAGGATAGGGGTTGCAGATAATCCATATCTTGCTGAGAGGGAGTGTTGAAAATGCAGCAAGATGATGGAGCTTAGTGAAATGAAGTCGCCTTCACTAAGTGGGCCCGCAGGCTATTTTTGGCGCAAAGTCTATTTTTAGAGTATGTCTATTTTTAGACATATGGATCATGGACCGGGAGCTACAGTATGCTATTCTTGGATGATTAGTAGAGTTGTTAAAAATAGATGGACCTCTATTTTTAGACTTTCAGGTGGTTTCTATTTTTAGACTACCGAGCTAAAAATAGAACAGTCAAATATTATTTACCCTTAATAATATTTGGACTCTAAACTTCAGTTTACTCTCTTGGAGCACTTCAGTTTGACCCCCGGAGGTGGGGCATGCAGCTGAAATGAGGATTTACGCTATTCCCATGTGTTTGGTTGAGCTAATGCGTAATTGACTTCAGTTAGACTCATGTGGCAGAGTTTTGGTGGAGTTGATTGAGGAGTTGATGGAGATGGTGTTCCGGTTAACTAGTTGAACTAGTTGTGATCAGTTTAACTGACGATCACACTAGAGATGAGTTGGGTGAATTAAATATTATTTAATTCACTGATATTAACTCATTATTCAACTAAATAACACATCAGTTTAACTCAGTGCATGGACAGTTCAGTGAAGACAAGTGGAAGAGGTAGATGAAAGGGTGATATCGACAGCAGTTGTACATAAGTTGTGCATGAGATTTGCACAATCAGTGGGATGAGAGTGCCAGTGATGATTGCGCTGTTCAATCAAGGTGAATTCGAACTTGGTTCAGCTACATTCACACTTTGGATTGCGCAGTAGAGGCAGGCAGACTAGAGGAGGAGTTTTGAACCCGTGATCGGTTCAAACCGAGCTAGTTTTGTGTGTAGTTTTTGGAGACAGTACTGAGTACTTGTGAGGAGTATTGTATTGTGTAAAACTACATGATTCTCATCCATTATATGATACATATAGCTGGGGGTTTTCAGCTATAAGCTTTCCCCATACATGTTGCGTTCTATGTGTGTGATTTGATGTTCTGTCGCTTTGTTTTTATTCCGCATGTGACGATTAATTTGTAGAAGCAATTATGTGTTGTACAAGCAATTCAAATTGATGTATGATCAGGTTAATTGCAGCAAATAAACTTCATTATTCAGAAAATTTCTACAAAGGCCAACATTCATGAAGTATACAGAGACAGATTAAATCTACAGGAAGCTAATCGGAATCAAGATTCTGAATCCACAACAATGGGAGAAGTTGTCTGATTACCAGGAAGGGTGGCAGCTCAGCACATCAGCGGAACAGACACCTCATCTCATAAATTAATTTTGCATACCAGTGTATCAATCCATCATATCAGCTTCATATATGCCAGCACAACAATGGACTACAGCTCACATTAATGCCTTTATGGAGGTTACAGCCACATGTCACAGCTATACTAACGTTTCCATGTGGTGGTCACATTTGTCAATTTTTAATTATCATTGTAATAAATAGCAGATTTACCATGTAGACATGGAAATCACTAGGAATTAGTTAAATACTTCATTTATATTCAGTATCAGGGGTTGGACCCTATATTGTAAGCTTTTTATATTGGAGCATTGTAATTTTGGAGCTGGAGCATCAATAATAAAAGACCATTTTGCAAGATTATTGAGTTGTGTTTTCCTGGTGATGTCTTTTCTTTACTATGTTTAATGTTTTCCACTGTTATTTCTTTCAATGTATCATTTAAAATCTAATTGTAAAACAGAAATTTGAAGATTGAGACTTGTTGCATAGAGCACCTTAATTCTGGTTGTATTTACAGTATAAATGTTTTTCCTCTGAAGTCTAGTTAAAAAATACTTAATTTCTTTTTAACCACTACTGAAATTACTTTTCTTTCATCTCATAGTTCACTATGTTTTAAGGATCCAGAAAATATAGTTAGCTTGCCTTGCAATTGCTCTGGAAAAATTGATGCAACAACCCAGCCTGTTGTGACTCCATAGCCCAATGGAAATATCTTAAAGAAGATCCCTTAATCCAACCAAAACTATCAATCAAAAAGCAACCATCACAGTCATTTTAGCTAGCCTAATATTAGAAAAACATTAAAACAAAGTTAAATCTTACAGAGAGATCCCTCTCTGATTCTAGGAGGGCTAGATCATAGGCTCCAAAGTGGTTTTGATGTTGTCATTTTATGATTATTCTTTCCAATCTTAAAATTATATAACAGTACCATAGTCGTGACCATACTGGGGATAAACTGAAAAAACACTATTTTAATTCAAATTCAGAAACCCCAGTTGAAAGGAACTATATGATAGAAGTACTCTTTAAGATTGGTTTCTTTCAGTTTTTGAAAATAATCAGTTTTTTTGTGCTTCTGATCTAAATTCTGGCTCCTAAAAGAATATCTACTAGATCCCATCCTGATCCAAATCCTCCTCCTATAGTGGACAATCCTGAGAAGATTTTAAGAAAGACTCCTAGAACTTAAAGTCAAACGAGTATCGGAGTTCTCCACAGATCAAATTCCCTCCCTAAAAACTTTGTCACTTTACAAGATATTCAATTTGATTTACATTTTGAACAAGTTTTATTCAGAACCAAATTTGAGAATTGGACTGACCATGCAGTATTTGATCCATCTATTTTGCAACAAAGCCTAGTGAGATAAGCCTACTCACAAATTCAATATGTTTTTCAGCTTCTCCAGGATTTTGACACTCTCCAAGATTTGGTAACAAAATTTACTTCAACTATTAATGATGCCTACCTCCAACAATCTGTAGCATTAAATGCATTAACTATAGCATCTTCTTCATTTACCTCTCAAATTGCACATTTTAAGTCAACTATTCCTACTGCTTCCACAATCCCCACCACTACTTTTGTTCATCCCCATACTCAAACCTTTACACAAACATCTTCTCCTACTAGCTATCCTGCTTCATCCACTAGTCACCTTCCTCCACCACCTCCACCAATCATGGAAGCCAGATATGCCCCATTGGTGCTACCAGCACCTTTTCCACCTATGCCTCAGGATTACCAGTCTAAAATTCCACAATTTGATGGGACTAGTCCTATAATTTCCCAACAACATGTTGACAAAATAAATGATTGTTTTGACCTTCAAGAAATTGATGAAGAAATTGTCAAGTTGAGAATTTTGCTCAGATTTTAGGTGGAAAAGCCAGAAAATGGTTTAAGGGTTTAACAGCAAATAGTATCAATGATCTCCCTGCATTTCATCAAACATTCATTAAAAAATGGGAAATTAAGAAAAATCCTCTTCATATTTTATCTGAATATGAAAGTATCAAGAGGCCTCCAGGTGAGAGTGTTCAAGATTACTGCACTAGATTCAACAGTGTATACAATGCACTTCCTGCTCACATGAAACCACCACAAGGTTTATTCTTATTTAAATTCCCAGGTGGTTTTGATCCAGACATGGCTTATCAACTCAGGGAGAGAAATTCATCAACTTTAGAAGAAATGCAGAGGGATGTTATGAGTGTAGAAGCCAACTTGTTAGCAAAAAGAGCTAAGATGAGAACTCAGAGAAAAGTTAATAAAGGAGAAGAACCTTTAGCTTCTACATCTAATGCTAAAATTTACAATTTAGTAAGAACTATGGAGAGAATGATGGAGAGGATTAATCTGAATGAGAGAGTTATTCCCAAATAAAATCAACCAGCTCCTCAAAATAGAAATCAGAATCTTAGGAGAAGCCCTCCTCAGATTAGGCAGAGAGAGAAAAGAGGTCTTGGTCATCAAATTAGGCCTCCATTCCAAGAGAATTATGTTAATGAAGATGAAGGAGTAGTTAAGGAAGTAGAAGAAAATCAGATAAATTTAATGGGGATTAATGAAGATGGCTCTGTTTTTCTCACTGAAGAAGAACAAGGATTATTTTTATTAACTCAGATAGAGTTAGAATCTGAGGAATCTGATGATTATAAACAAGGATTTGAGAATGCGATCATGGAGGTTCACAGACAATACAACCTTAGAAGTAAGAAAAACTTAGACAATTCCAATAAAAATAATTCAAAAAATTCTACCAAAAAATTCCCTGAAAAGGATCTCAGCAAATTCGACCAATAGAAATACTTCTGCTGTACTGCTACTATTTTCTCTACCCTGAAATGCCTAGCGACTCGACTGCAGTGTGCTTCCCATATCATCTTGGCACGCTCGCTTGAAGGAACACAAAGGTGTCCCAGGTGACATAAGAGTGCATATTGGAGGTGAAAATTTGGAACTTGCATACCCCCCAAGAGTGTCTTGTATGTGTGGCCGAATTCTGGGTCGCTCTCATAGAGAAGCAGCCAGTCAAAATTCTCGTGCCCACAACAGTTGAGAACAGTGGTGAGCGCCACGATCGGTGGTCAACTGAGGCAGTCTGCAACAATATTGGTGCTACCCTTCTTGTACTTGATGTTCAAATGAAATTGTTGCAGATATGTGGACCACTTCTGATGATGATCATTCTGCAACTTCCCTTGTGTCTATATGAACTGCAGGGGCCGGTGGTATGTGTGGATAATTTTTTCCTTCCCCAAAATGTAATGCTTCCATTGTCGACAAGCTTGCATAATGGAATACATTTCTTTGTCATAAGTGGGATACTTGCGAACTGTGTTAGACAATGTCTCACTGTGATATGCCACTAGATGTCCCTGTTGAGTAAGAACTACTCCAATAGCATAGTCAGAGGCATATGTCTCGATCTCAAATGGTTGTTGAAAGTCTGGTAATGTGAGCACTGGGGCAGAACAAAGGCGATTTTCAATTCTGTGAACGCTTTCTGTTGAGATTCCGACCAAAATAATTTTGCTCTCGCTCCTCCCTTGGTGACTTGACTCAAGGGCTAAGTTATATGAGAGAATCCCAACACGAACCTTCAGTAGAAATTAGCAAGACCCAGAAAGCTATGAAGCTCTGTTATAGTGGTTGGGGCTAGCCAATCCCGAATGACTTGGATCTTGGTGGGATCCACATGCACCCCCCTTTCATCAATAATGTATCCCAGATATTGAACCTGATTCATGCCAAAAGTGCACTTCTCCAAATTCGCACACAACTTGTGTTGCCGCAGTGTTTGGAGGACTTGTCGGATGTGGTAGAGGTGCTCTTCCCAAGTCTAGTTGAAGATCAGAATGTCATACAAGTACACCACTACAAATGAGTTGGTGAATGGTCGCAAGATGTCATCCATCATCCTCATGAAGGTTGCGGGAGCACTCGTCAACTCGAAAGGCATGACCAGCCATTCAAAAAGGCCTTCCTTGGCTTTGAAGGCAGTCTTCCACACATCGGAGGGTTTAATTGGTACTTGGTGATACCCAGACTTCAAGTCGATCTTGCTAAAATATTTCACCCCTTTGAGTTGGTCCAGAAGGTCATCAATCCGTGGGATCGGGTACCTATTACGGACAGTGATCTTTTTCAGCGCCCGATAGTCAATACAGAGTCTCCACATCTCATCCTTCTTATGTACCAACACGATCGGGCTCCCATAGGGCGATGAATTTGGTCAGATGTGACCTTTCTGCAGTAGCTCCTGAATCTGCCTCTTGATTTCATCGTTCTCCAGAACAGAGCGCCGATAGATCGGTCCATTGGGTAGCGGCACAGCTGGGGTCAAATCAATCAGGTGCTTGACCTGACAGTGCAGAGGAACCCTTGTGGGTGAGGTGAAGATGTCCCCGTACTCCTCCACAACCTTGTCCATTTGTTGTCGTCGTGTAGAGGAGCCCTGTCTAGAGTTCATGGCCACAGTCTTCTTCTTGCCCTGGGGGCAGATCATCAAGAAAACAAATTTCCTGGTTTGGGAAATGAGCTTACTGCATTGTTTTGAAGTAACCAAAGAGATAGTGGCAGGAGGTGGTACCTCTGGTATCCTGTACAGCTTATTTCCCAAAGTAACAATAATAGCGTGAGGCCGAGACTCATACATAGCATGACACTTCCACAAGTATGGTTGTCCTAATAATACATCAGAAAAATCAATAAGAGCAACGTCACATAATACCTCATCTGTGAAGGGCTTGATGCTGTAGGGAAGGCGACACTGTTGGCTGACGCGGAGATCTCGTCCTTGGTGAAGCCACCCGATGGTGTATGGATGTGGGTGAGCTATGGTCGGCAAGCCCAACCGCTTCACAGCGTCTGCTAAAATGAGGTTCTTTTGGCTCCCATTGTCGACAATGAATTGTACCGGGGAGCCCTTTACCCACATCTGGGAGTGGAAGAGACGTTCCTCCTCCTCTGGATCTTCCGGTTCCTCCTTTTGGATCTTCGTAGTTGCAACAGTGGCATTGGGCTTCGCATCAATAATCTGTCTCCCTTTGTCATTCCCCTTGTCAGGTTCTAATTCAAAGTCGGAGCATGCATCTGACTCAGAAGCCCTCATCTCGGCCACCAGCGACTACTTGGCTCGACACTCACTTGTGTTGTGAGTGGAGCTCTTATGGAACTCACACCACTTTCCCGTGTCCTTCTTTAGCTTTGCAGTGTTGTTCTTTGCTTATGGCTTCGACAAGTTGTCTTGAGCTGCCATGCCTTGGCTCTGTCCTTTGTTCTCGGTTTGGGAGCACCTTTCCCTTGATTTTGATTCATAGATCCAAAGTCTCGCTTCTTCTGTTTGAATTTCTGCTCAATCTTGGTAGCATATCGGTATGCCGTACCAAGCGAGGAGATGTCGAGGAACTCCATTTATTCATGAATGTATCTGTGCAGACAACTGCGATACTTTAGCACCAGATGTTTCTCTGAATCTTTGATACCCAACTTTGTGCGTAGGGTATGGAACAAATTCGTCAGCTCATGCACATCTTGATCCCTTTGTTGTCGCAGCGTGGTCCACTATATGTACTTGTCCTCATAGCTCCCCACAAGATAGTATGGTTCCTTGATGGCGTCTCAAAAAGAATTCCAAGTGGGTACGGCCGAGAAAAAAGAGGGTTATGTATCGTCCTTTTTCTCACAGTAGGTTTCCCACCAATCCTTGACATGGGGGGTAGCTTTGAGGAGTGCAAAAATAATCTTCTCCTGGTTGGAAAAGTCATGAACCGAGAAATATCCTTCTAATATATTCAACCATCTATATACAGCATCTGCATCTATTTGACCCTCAAATATGGGAATGTCAAAATTTACTTGTACCTTAAAAGGAGTCGCACCTCTAGAGTGGCTGTTGGATGCAGAAGTGCCGCCGGTGGGCAGTCGTTGAAGGATCTGGGAAAAGTTATCCATCATCGTGTTCCTTTTTTTTTTCAAGGGCCTCCTCGAGAAATATTTTGATAGGATCTCCTGCTCCCTCATCTTTCTTTTTGTCCCCCATGGGCATCCGTCAGGGTTTGCGAGGCTGATATTGAAAAGGTTCTACCAGATCGAGCCCTAACTCCTTATACCCCGACCTCGTTGGGGACATGCAAAGAAGGATCGAGAAAAAGTAGACCGCTCTAATACCACTGATCCAGATTTATGCAGGAATGCAACAGAATAAACATATAACCATAAATACAAAGATGCAGCGGAAATATCACTTCATTTCATTAATATCAAAGAACTGAAATTTGCTTACAGACAGAATGGAAATAAACTAGCTAGGGCGCTGGTAGCTATCTCTGAGAAAAGATGTGGCAACTACAGGCCTCTGAACTGAGTTGCAATGAGGCTCTAGGACCTATTTATTATTTAGAAACAATTAAAAACCCTAAACATCCAAAACCCTAACCCTAGGATATGAAGCGCCAAAACTATGGGCCCCGTTTGGGTAAATTGGTGTTTCAACTTCTCGGGGACGTAACTTTGGCATACGATCTCCGTTTGACGCGAACCATACCTAATTAGAAATATCTATCTGAGGACTACAAATTTTGAGTGAGCAACATCGATCCATGGAACCGATGTTGCTTTCGGTTTTCCCAAAAAAACGTCGTTTAGGGCCTCAAAACGGCTTTGGATGTTCAGGACCCGAAAAACTGCTAAAAATAGTAAGTTGTGCCGAAACTGAAAAACTGAAAGAGACAATGGTGGGGCCCCAAGTGGAATAGGCGAGTGACCACCAATATCCACTTGGATCATGTTAATGGCAGGATGCTGAAACATTATTTCTCTTGAAAATTTAGGTTGGTATTTCATCATTGTAAATGTCACAGTTTTATAGCTTGTGTTTTGAATAATTCATTAACCAAGGTTGAAGCCCGAAGAGAAGGCCCTAAGCCTGGTTTGATGAGCAGTCATAAAACAGAAAAAGAAATCAGATGAAGATTTTGCAAAAAATGAAGCATTCGAGGCTACTAGTCTCAGGTTCTTGAAAATTCATTTGAAGTAGTGCCATCCCCAGCTGGAGACATTGTTAGTACCCTATAAATCATAGGATCTCAAGGTGATTTAATATTTCATCAGTTTTCAATTTCATATTTAGTATGATTCCCAATATTCAAGTGATTTCCAAAAAAATTATGAAAAAGAAAAGAAAAGAGGGTATAAAATAAAGGAAAAAGAAAGAAAAACCCCAAAAGAAATAATATTGAAAGTGTTGCAAATCAAAATGCCACTATTGATTAGATAGGTTTGTTCAATCATATAGTTTAATCATGATTGTACAATTTTAAATTTCTTTTGATAGGTTAGAAAATAAATATTTTCCAAACTATTTAATCTTAGCATATCATTAGATAGGTAGAAATGAAATTGACTCAACAGTTTAATCTTAGTCAATGGAAGAAATAAGGATAGATGTTAGGTTAGAATTTTAAAGGACAAAAAAAATGAATTGGGTCTGTAGGTCCAAACGCACCCTACAAAAGAATAAAAATGTTAGATTAGTGACATGGGTAGGTAGACATGAAGAGAAGAAAGAATGGAGGAAAGATGAAATATTTTCCAAAGGCTTATCCAAAAAAAATTTCATGTTTTTTGTGGTCGAAGAGAGAAATCAAAGGATAAAGGGTTATTTGTTCCAAAGTTTCGGAAATTAAAAGTTTCATTGAACATATAATGACATAATTTATGTCATAATTCATATCCGAACTCCCGAAATTGCATATTCTCCTATATCTAAGTCCTAAAATATACCCCTGCCACTCATTACCTCTCCCCAACCCCACCTCCACTCATGTTGCATCATGCACTTAACTGTCTGTCACTTATCACCTCATCCCCGTGCTCTTCACCTGATCTGACAACCCTCAGAGCTTTTCGGCCCCCCCTCAGCCTCCGAACGTCAACGCTAGGGGGGGTCTGAAATGAACGATTTCCAATACTGCCTACGCTGCAACATATCGACTCTAAATTGTTTCGCACCCCGTCCAATATGACTTACTGGGTACACCCCCCTCTGAAAGGTTGTTTCCACCGCAATCTAAACCGTCGCGCCCCTAACCATTTCATGACTGTTACCCATTATCGTTGCACCACGACTCCACCTACCTCTCCCCTCCATCCAATCAAATGCGCTCCCGCCAAATAGGCCGTTGGACAATTAATGGCTTAGGTCGTCACCCAACGGGCCTGCACCATGTCAAACGGTCGCCCAATCACTCCTTAAAACCAAAATCCCACACCTATGGCAAGGTTTACCATTGTTACAACATTATATTGATTGCAGGTGATCGATTTTTGAGGAATTTATAGCAAAATATAGGCACATAAATCTATCAGTTCTCTGCAGGATCGATAAGAATCCCCTTTCTACATCTCCCCTCCCCATTCTGATCTACAAAAGTTCCCCCTCTTCATTCCCTACATCCTTTTTTGCTCCCATTATTCTCTGCAACAGTGAAATTACAGTCATATTAGTTACAGAAGACATAATGCCTCCAAAGAAGGATCAGCAGCCCTTCAATCCTATGGTTTACCCTCAAGTAGACCTAGATCACGTGGCTCTTCTGATAGAGATTACAAGATCCATGAGACAGAGTGAGACTTTGGTTTATTCAATGTCTACTGATGGCTTGAGGATAAACTGTTAGATGAGGTTGATGACATAGGATTAGGGGAAACCAAATATCCATATTATATTTTCCCAAAGACCCATAGTTGTCCTAAATTCATAAGGAAATTCCATGCCTGTTATGACATAAATCAAAGAGCAGTAGTAGCCCCAACAAGAGAATTCATTTTCACTATCAGTGCCCAATCAATTAAGTAGATGATGCAGGCTCCCACTGTTGAATAAACCATCCCATTTTCATATAAATCTCTTAGATAATTATATCAAAAGCTAGACTTTGCTAGTAGAGCTAAAACATTAGAGATTTTCATGGCCACTGATGCCCTAATGCCTAAAAAGAATCCTCCATATCCTTCATCCACTTTCCCTGATAGAACCCAACATATTGTTATTGTCTTGTCATATTTACTAGGATATCATTCAGATCAGTGGGTATATGAGGCCATAATTGGTTTCTTGTCTATTCTTTCCTCAGAATCTAAGTCTTCCATTATGTTCAACTTTAGCCAATTCCTTGTTGATACCATCCATGATCAATTCCTAAAGTTTCACACATAGGAAGTGTTCAAATACACTTCAGTTTTGGTATATATGTTTGTTTATTTTCATGCCAATAGATTCCAGTTTGAAATGACAAAGCTTAATGATGACTCTCAGCCTCAATCGGTCATATTTTGAACCATTTTGCTAATGAAGGAGTGAAAGAATTATACATACAAGAGTTTTTTTGATCCATTTTTGCATCCAGCAATGAATATACTCAGTATTGCAACAGAGCCAAAGGTTAATGAGGAAATCAAGAAGATTATGCAGTTATCAGATCAAGTAAGGATTGGAGATTGGTACTTGTACCAAAATTATACTGAGATCAGAATCTATGGGTGTGAGTTGGCCCCCTACAAGCTTCCAAATTTCCTCACCATGAGGATCTTTGCACTGGAATACATAAGACAAATGAATCAAATCCAAGGTTTGTTTTGTCTTTGCAAAGAAGGAATCCCAATTTAGGATCAAATCCAAAATTAGTCCTTTTATTTGCAATAGCAGAGCAGTAGGAGAAGAGGCTGATAATATGCTAAAGGACATGAAATTCAATCACAGCTTCACTTGTTCATATGACCCATTGGGGATCATATCCAAGAAAAAGGTGGAGAAAAAATCAACCCCATACATCCACACACACGGGCTTGAAATAGAAAATTACATGAATCAAGTAGACTAGGCAGCAAATACACTGCAATAAGCTGAAGAATAGGTGATCTCCACCTCCAACATTCAGACCCCTAATGCAAAGGAAAAGCAGACCACAGAAGGAAAATAAGACAAGGGAAAAGAGCCAGAGAAAGAGACAGCAGGGAAGAGACTAAGAGATGATCAGTCTGATATGGAGACTAATACATCAAGTAGAGAATTTAAAATGAAATATATAATAAGAGCTAGAGTCCACATGGACATTGACTAGAGCAGTTAAAAAGAAAAACATATAGTCATCACAATCAGGGATTCTCCAAGTTCATCTCTAGCAGGTGGCCAGACCATTTTCTCTACATCTTCAGACACCATTCCTTTCCAGCAGCAGAACTTACAAACTCCCACATATAATGCTACTATAGGGGGGAAGAAGGAAGACATCTTTGATACATTCAGAGAGATCAAGAAGAAGAATGAAATTCTCAAAACCAACACCTAAAACCAGTTTTGGAAGCAGACAAGCAGTACATAGAGCAGGCTTTTATGAGAATGGATTGCTTACAAGCACAGTTCTCTCAGCCCAAACACCTGCGGACTACAAGCACATTGCATTTGAATTTGATGTGAAAGACATCCATCCAATAGATCAGATGGAGATGCATAAAAAAACTGGAGAAATGACTTCCTCCACTTTGACTAGTACTATCATGAGCTTGTCCAAACTGCAGGTATATTTGTCTAACTTTCAATCTCAGCTAAAGATGGAGAATATCTCTTCTCTAGCCAAAGACACAAGAATCAAATATTTAGAAGACTTAGTGGTAAAAATTGGATATGACCCAACCAATGTGGAGGTTGTAGAAGAAATATTAAAGAAAAATAATGTTGATATATCAGACCTCAGGAAACAACTCAAACTTTCAGCAGATGAAGATCCATTGACAAAATACATTGAATAAAATGAAGCACAGAAGGTTGAGATGGTGAAGTTGATCATGGAGCAATATGCACAGTTAAAGCAGATGGAGACAGAGATTGAAAAACTAGTGAAATAAAAGGGGAAAGCAGAAATGGCCATTGTTCCATTAGAGGTTGTCCCAATTGCATCCATTCCTACAGCAAGACCATCAACAACAGGCTCATCAGGTGGTACAGAGCAGCTATCCCAGGCCATGGAAAACATGACCCTACAGACAACAGAGATTAAAAAGCTAGAAGTAAAAATCAGCACTTTGAAGGATTTGTAGAAAAGGTCAGACAATGCCCATGAGATTGAAATACAGAGAGCTCAGAAGCATATTGAGAAATTGATCAAGGCAGAGAGTGAAACTACTATTGGACAGACTATTGGCCAATCCAAAGAAATTATTTGGACTAGTATTATTGAATCCATGAATGAGATATGGCCTTCCATCCAAATAATTTTTTAACAGAGAGATCTAATTGGATTAGTGAGTGTTGCCATAGACAAAGAAAACAAAGAACTGACAAGCATGCTTGAAACTGCAAACATTATCATCAAATTCTTGAATTCCAAGAGCAGTTTTGAATTAGAACCACTAGGAGTGGAGGACAGGGCAGCAACCATCCTAGAGGTCAAAAAGGTACTAAACAAAAATGGTTTCGTCACATAGGTAGAAGAAAAATGTCATCGGTTACAAATTGGTGTCAGCATATTCTTCAGTGGAATCGAACCACTGATCAAAAAAGGATTGCCTTCTCTTTTTGTGATAAATGATAATCTCATGCACAAGTCGGATTATGTCAAGAAACTAAAGGAGATTGCCAAAGATAATATAAAATTTTCAGGAATCAAAGGTTCAATGATTCGAAGAGCCTTCTTAGAGGCTATGGATCAACCCTCTTCTCCTCCTATACATCGAGAAAGAGGTAAGGAAGTTACTCCAAGCCAAGATCATTGTACCCTTGAGGTACTCATATTGGGTGGAAAACCTAGTTCCCATGAGAAAAAAGAATGGGGAGATAAGGCTATGCATAGACTTCAAGAATCTAAATAAGGCATCACTAAAAGACAATTACCCATTGCCTAAAATGGATGAAATCTTGCAGAAGGTGGTAGGTTCAGCTCAGATTTCCATGATGGACAGTTTCTCTGGATACAATCAGTTGGTTGTGCATCCTAAAGATTAGAAGAAAACTACTTTTACCACACCTTGGGGGACTTTCATGTATGTTAGGATGTCATTCAGCCTTATAAATGCAGAAGCCACATTTCAAAGAGCAATGGATATAGAATTTGTGAAGAAACAAGACAAGTTTGTTGTCATCTACTTAGATGACATTATTGTTTTCTCTAAATAGGATGAGGATCATGTTAAACATTTACGACTCACTTTTTAGAAATGTGGGAAATATGGTTTTTCCTTGAATCCTAAAAAATCACAGTTTGCTTTAAGTGAAGGAAAAATGTTTGGACACATAGTAGAAAAAGAGCGAGTGAAGATCAATCCCAAGCGGGTAGAAGCCATAAATAATATCCCACTACCAAGGAACAAGAAGGAAGTTTAGGTTTTCCTGGCTAGGATTAACTAGTTGAGGAGATTTATACCAAATTATGCAAAGATAATTAAAGATATCACTAAGATGTTTAGGAAAGACAACTAAGTAAAATGGACTCCACAATCTCGTGAATCCTTCTCTAGGATTAAAAGAGATTTTTCTGAAGCTCCAGTGTTATTCAGTCCCGATTATTTGAATCCAATTTTCATATTCTCTTTTGATTCTCCTCACACATTAGTTGTTGTCTTATTGCAGAAGAACAATGAAGGGCACAAGCAACCAATAGCCTTATTTAGTAAAGTTTTGTGAGAGGCCAAATTGAAGTATAACTTATTAGAGAGAAGATGTATTCCTTGGTTAAATCCCTTAAGGCTTTCAGGGTCTACGTTCTATAATCCAACATAGTGGCCTATGTTCCTACAGCTACTGTAAAGGAAATTTTGTTAATAGGAGATAGTGAGGGAAAAATAGGAAAATGGATATCAAAAATACAGGAGTATGATAGGGAAATCAAGCCCACAAAGCTCATCAAAGGATGGGGATTAGCTAATATTTTATCAGAAGAAAAGTGCCAGGTGTTGGGAATAAACCTGTTGGCTAAAGTATCAGAAGAAAATGGAAATACAAAACCAATTAAAGGATCTAAACAACAGTTCAAAAAATTCAGATGAAATATATTATTTCATGTTGGTATAAAGACAGTCCATTACCTATTTTTCTTGAGGTCCCTAGTGAATTTTGATAAAGTTAAATATAGAGCTTTGAGACTTCGAGCCCAAAAATTCGTTGTCTTGAATGGTCAATTATATTGGAAGGACCCTATTGGAATCTCACTACTATGCCTGGTGGAGGATAAATTTCATAGACTAATGGACGAATTCCACGATTGTGTCTATGGAGTACATTATAGATGGAGGGCTACAACACACAAAATTATCAAGTCAGGTTTTTACTGGCCAAAACTATTTGGAGAAGTTCATGCTTATGTTCAGTCTTGTGAGAAGTGCCAAATATTTGCTGAGAAGCAGAAATTAGCATCTTTCCCTCTCATCCCAATTTTCGTTGAAGAACCTTTTGGGCAGTGGGGACTAGATTTTATTTGGGAAATACATCCACCTTCTAGCTGTCAACACAGGTGGATACTCATGGCAGCTGACTACTTCACTGAGTGGGTTGAATTAGTCCTAGTTAGAAATGCAACAGATTTAGTAGTCATAAAATTTATGGAAGAAAACATACTCTCCTATTTTGGCTGCCCCACGAAGATCGTGACAAATAATTCTCAAGTATTCAAGTTAGCAAAAATCATAATTTTTTGCCATAAATACAACATTTTTTTAAGCCATTCTAACACCTATTACCCATAGGGAAATAGTTTAGTTGAATCCTTGAATAAGACTCTAGCAAGGATTTTAAAGAAAACCATAACAGAAAATTAGAGGAATTGGACTTGCAACTAAGGTTTTCCTTGTGGGACTGCAAGGTTACCACTAAGAGGTCCACTGGAAAATCACCTTTTGAGCTGGTCTATGGAAAGGATTCCATTTTTCCTGTATAATTGGCAATGCCCGTAGCTAAAATCCTACAATAGTGTGAAGAGGAGCCTAATACCTTAACCAAGAAGATTAATCAATTGGTAAAGCTTCAGGAGAGTCGAGAGTAGGTCAACCATAAGTTGATCAATTTTCAAGAAAAATGAAATCCTTGTTTGATAGGAAAGAAAAGTACAAATGTTTTCAGCCAAGGTATTGAGTTCTAAGGTGGGATGGCAAGAGGGTAGAGAAAATAAAGCATGGAAAATTCAACCCTCTATGTTTTGGGCCTTTCAGAATTTCCGAAGCCAAGGGGAACAATACCTTCACACTAGAAAATATAGAAGGCAAAGTGCTTGAGTTGCCAGTTAATGGGCAGCTTCTCAAGTTCTACTTCCAGTTCTAAAGGTACCACCCTCATTCATTGTAAATACCACCTAATTATTTCTAAATGACTAGTTCTACTTTGTATTTCTACTTTTTCTTTTGTTTAAGTAAATTTTTCAATCAAATAACTCCCTACCCAAAGGAGCAAAGCACTAAGTTGCAGGTTCTCAGCACATTATATCCAATATTTTGACCGCAGATGGAGCCAACATTGTCACTTGATAAAATTTCACATGGGGATAAATATATCATTGATGTGGATAACCAAAAGTGAATATTGTTAATTTACCATAAGCGAAACCTATTCAAGTCCTAGCTCTCACAGGGAAGGTGACGCAACACAGAGCCATACTTGGGGGATCCTTACAAGCACAAGAGGAGGTTAAAGGTTGCGCAAATCTCAGGCGGATCATCGTTCATCTCCACCTAGAAGCTCCTTTGAACCAGATTTGTGGGGAAAAGTGCGCAAAGGCTAAGCTTTTTGGACCCCCCGGTGTTAAATAGTCAACAAATGATCTAATGATCCAGATTAATTATCAGGGATTAGGAACGAATCCACCCGCCTGCAAGCTGACCCGCCGAGGTCTGTGGGGCGCACCCACACCACAGGCCAACCCGCAGACACCTACAACAAGCGAGCGCAGTGAAGATACAACGGTAAGGTAATGGGCCCCACCCATCCATCTATCTATCACCCTTATCCAATCTAGTCGATTCATGTATCTCCACCGATGATGTCACACTACGACATCTTAATGTTTCCCCCCTCTAGCTATATATATATGGTATTTCCTGCCTCATAACCCTGGTTTATACTCGTTGGTTCCTTCAGCACTTCCTTCCCCCAAGCGCTTGCACAGGATGTTATATAATCACCTAGTTTTTTAAGAGCTCTGTCCAGATGTCACTTTCAACCTCATCCACGACCACCAAGTATTTCCACCTCCCCCGTCCACCTGTAATTTTGTTTGAGCACTCATAATATGAAGAAGACAGCCCTTGAAACTCCAAAAAACTGTGAGGTCAAGTCTACTTCTGGCCCCGAGCCTCTCATGGACACAAAATCCCAATTTTGTGACCCCATTTATGCCTATCACCTCGCCGACCTGGGTTTCGACCTAATTGGCTACCACAGAAGAGGGGAAGACCCTTTTCGAGTGGAAAACTCCAGCCTATACTACCAAGTCACCCCTATTGTGCATTACTTCCCAAAATTCATCTATTGGCTCACGGTATCTTACATTGAATAGAAGGAGTACTTCGTCTCTTTCAAAGGGAATAAGATACTCAAGGTCACTCCTGAACTAATTTGGAAGGCCTGGATTATCCTACTTCTCCCGAGCCACAACAATTAACCGAGATTACCCTCATGTATCACTATGTCGACCTCCCAACTAAGAACCAACAATCCCTCCTATGGATAATTCTAGCTGTAGGCTCGCAAAACCTACCAGTGATTGAAAAATTCCCTGTTTCCTTGTTTATCGAACCCATCCAGCTTGTTATGTCCCTAATTTCATGTTTTCTCAGAGAGGATGACACCAATTTTTCCAACAAATCCTCTATGGGGTTTTTGAACCTGATGATACAGTCCAACTACCTTTTTGACATCCCAACCTACTTGTTTGTCGCCATAAGGTTCTAATTACACCATTTTTTCACTACATCCAACTTTTGGTACTCTTCGTTGTTGTTCTACATGTTTGTGTACATGCGTGTCGAGGAATTTGAACATTTGGGTCTAAATAGGGTTACCCACAGCAAGCAGATCAATTCTGTATTTGACTGGGATATCGCAGCCAAGAAGAGGCCAAGAACTAACAGTTACTCTACTTTATATCACCATACATGGCCATTGCATACAAAATCATTCATGGTGCACCACTACCCATAATTTTCCCCCAAAAAAAAGAGTTTCTCCAGCTCAGCAAAAATGTTGGTGTAGGAGATTGGTACTTGTTTGAAGATTATACATAAATCAGAGTTTCTAGATGTGAGCTTCCCCCCTATCAATTTTCAGTGTTCATGCCTATGAAGATATTTGCATTATAATTAATTAGGTAGAGCCTTAATGCAGACCATATCCACTTTGTTCCTACAAATAATGGGTATATTTTTAAATTGGGAAACACTATAGGGCCTTTTTGTAAGAAGCTTTCTGGATTATCCACAGTATTGAGGAACATGTGTCGACGTTTCTAATCCCAACTAGGATCCATCATCAGGACATTTAGAATGAAGAAATTTAGAGAAGGGTTTCAGACCTTTAATAGAGATCAATTTCTTGAAAAGAGCCGACTATGGTTTTTTATTTTTGTATTTCTATTAATTTTTTAAATTGGGAAACACTATAGGTCTCAATTCGAAATCCGTTCTTTAAAAATGATACTGAAGATCGAAATCCGGTCCTTAAAAACGTTGCTGAAGATCGTATCAATCAAGAATCATTGAACAATGTCGTGACTTCATTTCCTATTAGCAGCACGGATAAAATCTTTAGTGATATTCCGGTCGGAGAATACCATGGCAGAAATACATATGGAGGCCGGCTCCAGATTGATAATGGGCAGCAATCTGCGCTTCTAAATATGGGTAATAATATTGACATTAATCACATTGACTCGCGTGGTAATTACAATAATAATAACAACCCTTGCCCCAAAAACTTTGTTTTAACTAACATGGTTCACAATAAGTTAGAGGTTATGGGGGAGGATCCTAGGGTTTTTGAGGATATTGATTCCAACAATAACCTAAGCATTAAGAAACTTGAACATATCCCACCTACCATAAATAATAACAAAAATAAAAATAAAAAAGTTGTTAATTTATCCTCTCTAGAGTTAGGTCATGATTCCATCAAGATTCTTGGTAAGGGTTTAAGATTTGCGGTTGCTCCCAAAAGCATCCCAAATGAAAGCATTTTGTGCAGCATCGAAGAAGGGATTAGAGGTTTAACTCTTGATGATAAAGAAGCCCTAAGACAAGAATGCTCCATTATTTTGAAGAAACCAAAATTCCCAAAATCAACCTAAGTAAGGAAGAATTTTTTGCTCTCAAAGCTCTTTGAAATAATGACAACATTGTGGTGCTGAAAGCCAACAAGGGAGGTGCTACTGTCATTCTAGATAAGGTTGATTATATTAGGGAAATGAATGAACATCTAGATTGTGGCGGCTATAAGAAACTTAACTCCAACTCCTTGCCTAAGGTATTAAGAGAAGTCAAGAAAGAAATTCAGGGTTGGATGACAAGTTAAAAAAGAGGTTAACCCCATCTTCTGAGGTCATGCCAAGAATTTATGGATTGCCCAAAATTCATAAAGAAGGAATACCCCTTAGACCGATTGTTAATACCATAGGGTCCCCCACCTATGAGCTGGTGAAATATGTGCCAAGATCCTGAAACCTCTTGTTGGGAATACTGACTCTTTCATTAAGGACTCTAGCAATTTTATCAAGCTCATTAAGGATCAGAAGGTTGAAGAAAGTGACATCTTGGTTAGTTTTGATGTAGCATCACTATTCACGAAGATTCCTTTAGACGAGGCAATCCAAGTCATTAAAAATGTCACTAATCCTGGAACAACCAAGCTTGCGGAGATCTACCTACGCTCCACTTTCTTCAGCTTTCAAGGGGAATTCTATGAGCAAGTATCAGGTGTCGCAATGGGATCTCCGCTATCCCCTATTGTCGCCAACTTATACATGGAACACTTTGAGAAGAAGGCCCTTGCCTCTTATCCCTTAAAACCTGATTGGTGGAAAAGATTTGTAGACGACACCAACATAAAGTGGACCCATGGTGAAGAAAGTCTTGAAAGATTTTTTAATCACCTTAACTCCATTTCCACTGAGATCAAGTTCACTATGGAGGTTGAAGAAAATAGGAGCATTTCATTTTTTGACGTTCTTGTCACTAGGAATGAGGATGGAACTCTTGGGCACCAGGTGCTTAGAAAGAAAACCCATACCGATAACTATCTCCATGTTGAGTCCTACCATCATCCAGCTCAAAAGTTTGGTGTCCTTAATACCCTTGCCGTCAGAGCCATGAGAATTTCTGATGCTGAACACCTGAGCAAAGAAATCAGTCACCTGTCCTTGGTATTTATCGATTTAGGTTATAAAGAGAGAGATATCAAAAAAGCCTTGAAAAACGCTAAGGGTTCGATCCTACCTCGGATTCGCCACGAACCGCAAGAAAACAGGGGGAGGATTTTTCTACCATAAATTAAGGGTGTAACTGATAAAATCGCCAAGGTCTTGAGAAAGAACAATATTTTCACACAATTTTCAGCATCTGGAACTATTAGACAAAGAATGCAACCAGTTAAGGATGGCATAAACCCTGAACAACTCAAAGGAGTGTACAAGATTGACTGTTCATGCGGGAAAAGTTATATTGGGGAGACTGGGCGTTCACTTCGAAAAAGACTTAAAGAGCATGGAGCTGATATCAGGTATGAACGATCATGCGCCTCAGCCCTTGCAGAACACTCCTCAAATACCAAACATGAAATACGTCTTGGGGATGCAAAGATTATTGCGAGAGAAGAGCACTATCAAAGAAGAAAGATAAGAGAGGCCCTTGAGATTATAAAGCATCCTGATAATCTTAATAGGGATGGGGGAGTTGAAATCAATGACACTTGGAGACCTCTTCTTCGGCAAATCTGCTCCTCCAAAACACCATCCGATGAGGCATAGTTTCCCAGGTATAACAGTCTCAGGTATGTTCCCCCTCTTTTGAATTCTAATTTAAAATTAAAATTCTGATAATTATTTCTATTAATTGATATTTTTATTTTGGTTAAAATAAAAATTAATTAATTAAACAATAATTATTAGTAATTTTTCTATATTCCTATAAAAATTATTAATAATTTATTAAATCATTAATATAATTAATTAATTATAAATGAATAATTAATTATAAAAATAATTAATTATATTTATAATTAATTAAGTTATTAATTATATCTAATTTTATCTTTTTAAAATTAATCAAAATCAATATTTTTCCCAATTAATTAATTATATATAAACTTTAATTAATTAATTAATTTTAAAAAAATTATAAATTTTTTATAGTAAATTAATTAATTGTATTTATAATTAATTATTATAAATATTAATAAATAATTCTCATGAATTAAAAACCAAATAATGAATTTATATATTATATTAAATTAATAATAATAATAATAATAATAAAATGAAATAAAATAAAAAACCTACCCAAAAATTATTCATAAGCTAGATCAACCAATTTGTTACTTTATAAATATAATAAATAATAAAATTAAAAATTAAAACCACCTATTAGTAAAAAAATATAATAAAATAAACATAGTTAGAATGAAAATAAAATTAGAAATATTAAAATTAATAATAATAAAAATTTATTAATTTGGAAATGTAATTATTAAAATAAAAAATTGATAGAAATACAAAAATAAAAAACCATAGTCGGCTCTTTTCAAGAAATTGATCTCTATTAAAGGTCTGAAACCCTTCTCTAAATTTCTTCATTCTAAATGCCCTGATGATGGATCCTAGTCGGGATTCGAAATGTCGACACATGTTCCTTAATACTGTAGATAATCCGGAAATCTTCTTACAAAATGATCACCACAGGAGTTTAAAAACCAAAACTATAGGGCCTTTTATTATCAACTCAAGACAGGTTGTCAAAGAAATTAAGGATATTCTAAAAAATATGGATCCACTGGGAGTATATAGAATTGTTGAATGAACAAAAGGCTACCATCAAGAAATATGAACTCCACCTCATATCAAACAAGGAGGATGGAGAAAAGAACTCTCGGATTCTTAAAGTTTCATCAAGTTCGTCAACGAAAGACCAATCAGTGAGCTAAGGCCTATAGACGTGGTGGACAAGGTCAAAACTATTATGGAGATGACAAGGGTCATACAGAAAGAGGAGACTAGAGATAAAGCTGAAGAGTGCCTGGATTCAGTGATTAGTGACGTCGAAACCTTTGAATCTAAGTTTGAAAGGATCAACGGGGTAGGATTGCCCAGTTGCTAGGATATTGGATGAAGACTAATGTTGTGGGAACAATACAATCAGAGGTCGGTTGAGGCCAAGAGTAAGGTGGAAACCACTCATGAAAGAACAACCACTCTAAAAGGTAAAACAATGGTGAATTATCTAAATATGGACTTCCATCTCTTAGGATTGGTGAAGAATTTGTTCTACTCTAGGCTGGACTATTTTTGGTTGACCAGTCTCAGGATCACATATCAGCTCTACTCACAGGTTCCTCCACTGTCTCTAATATTGTGGCATAGGTGTGAACCTTTCATTAATCTGTCTATTGTGCAAATCATTAATCCCTTAATGCAACACTCACCACTGGCTTACCGTGAATGAAGATTTCCTGATTGTGTATATCTGACACTTTTATTTCCCGTCTTTTATGTAATTATTCAATTTTCAGTCAATTTGTTTAGTTTTCAGTTAGTCTAACTGTGCTACAAATCACGCTTAATTTTTTGACATGATCATGTAATGTAACAAATCAAGAAAGGAATATTTTTTTTGGTAATAGGCTCTCTCCAAGGCCTTATATGAATAGTGATATGAGATTGAACAAGGGTTCATAATTTTTGGCAATAAACCTTTTTGTTCATGAAAGAGAATTACGGTGCCTCGTTGATGAATGTATTATTTCAAGGAAAATTAATATACAGTCATGGTGATTCTGGCTCACCCGTGTTTGTATTATGTATTACTCCTGCGTGTGTTTTTCATATTTGTTTATATCTTTCTTCTCATATATTATGTAAATTGCAGTTGTTGGATGTGTTTTTCATAAGCTTGTGGATTCGTTTAATTCATTTATTGATGAAAGACACCCTGTGTGTTTATGAGAAATAAAATCCTTAATTGCACTCCATATATCTCTGCACTCCTCCTATACTCTCATCCATTCCTTTCACTCTAAGCTCAATACAGTGGATTATTACCTTCTAATATCATTGCATTGAACTTCCATTATTCTCGTTTCCTTTGTCATAAACCTGCTACAATGACTAAAATACTACAAACATAAGTGATATTGATCACCATAGATCTATAGTTTGATGTTTTCTTGAGTAATGATTCACATTAGGGTCACTGCATTGTCTCGAATAAGGACGATTATGAATATGTTGTCTCATAAATACATTGAATATTGAGTGTGATATTAATTCTTAGTTAACTAGAAGAAAACTCACCAAAAGATGTCCTAGGAACTGGTCTCAAATCAACCCAGGGGTTGTCTCTAGGGGCTACAACACCTGGTATGGCAGTGGTTTGAGCTTGCCTTGACATTTCCTAGATAATCATGGTGTGATGGGATTCATTATTAGTTGAGTTTTGGATTTTCGGAAGATTTTGAAATTGGGGGAGGTGGTATTAGTAAAATTCCAAAAGGTTGGGGGTGGAGATGGTTTTCTCGAGGAATCCCTCGACAAGTGGGTGGAGACAGGAAAATTCCTCAAGGTATGGTGAAGGAATATTGAGGCATCCAAGCTTGGTTTGGTTTTGTCATATTAGTATGAGTTTAGGTGATATCACAATTGCTTGAGGGTGGAGGTAGTTTAACCTTTGGATTCCATGTTTGTTTATGTTTTGGTTTATCCCACGAGATCCCACATTCATGCTTGGAATATGGCACAAAGGTGATTGGTTGAAAGAAATATTTGGTTCAGTACAATCTAATGTCGGGTGGTACGTGGAAGTCCCTGAATTGGTTGGATTTTTCATATGTTAATCAAAATATATTATCCTCATTATGATTTATTAGAACATGTACTGGTTAATAAGTGATCTTATGGCTGATTTTTCATGTTTTTTTTTCATGTTATATGTTGGTTATAAGCATGGTTCTATGATGTGCTCTAGTTATGGCTCTTCTTCATAATTTTATAAGTATTTGAATGGTTGATGAATTCATGGACTAACAAGTGTTATTGCACCTATTTAGAGAGGGAACAAGGCCTTCTTAATGATTCTCATATGAAGAATAAATTTTATGATTAGATACCCATCCATTACCTGTAGCTTTCATGTTTAACGAAATGATTGTTGTGTTCTAGGCATGTCTAGGTGAAGATATTGTTCAAGTTTTCAATGGCTACAATTGTTAGCATCTTTTTTATGTTTTTGAGAAGTTACAGGGAGTTCTGGGCAGAGGTCTCGAGGCTAGCCAAAAAAGGTGGCAAATATCTCATGATCGTTGGCATTGAAATGGAGATTTTGGGTCATAACCGCTGGCAGACAAGATTGTGTGTGTGGTTCGAGCCGAATAACCACATGCGTGAAGTGTCAAGGGTACAGTTATGGATTTAAGTCATTGAAAAAGGGTCTCAGCTTAGTGATTGGTCACCTAGGGTGGTTTTCCAGCCTCTGAGTGATTGGTAGTCCCTAAGGGATGTCAGTAAGTTTTCAGTTGGTAGACCCCACTTCCTTAATTGGAACTAGGAGGTCGGATCATGACATAGTAGTGCTCAACTCAAGTTTACCCTAGCAGGCTGGTTAAAGTGGGTAAATGTGGGTGGGGTGGCTATATAACACACACACACACATACACACACAAATCGTAAAAAATTAAAGTAAACAAAATATAAAACATAAAACATGTCGGAGAAAAATGCCGCATATATATGGAACTAAATGTATTAGCATAATTTTGATAAATTAAAAATACAAATTTTCTATATATGGAGATGTGAAATTTATATAAATATAAATAATATTATAAGAACCAACACATATTGATCTTAATTTTGGATGTACCAAGCACTGAGAGGATTCAAATATTTAGAGGTGCAAACATTTCCTAAGGCTTTTGCACTAAAAAAGAGGTTTTCAATTTTAGAGATGTGATCATTCTCGGTGCTTGGTAGATTTGATTTTAAGATGGATCTACGTTGGTTTTTAATTCATTGTGCTTCATTGTTGTAATTTTGGAGTTTAATCTCCTTCTTGTGCCAAATTGTTTCCACATGTGTTGTGTTCTTTGATTTTATAATGAAGGCTTATTACATTAATTTTGCATGCTTTAATAAAATTGTGACTCCTTATATTTATTTATTTGTGTGGGTGTTAACTCTCTCCCATCACCTAAGGGGGTTGTGTTCCTTGCTTAACCCTCCACCACCCACAACAAGTAGTTGTGGGTATTGTCGAAAATTACACCACTTAAGATAGCAAACATTGTTGGAAATACTGAGAGGGAGGGTAATTGTGCCTCATCCAAGCATGATGAGGAAGATAATTGTACCTTGGATGGAAAGTGTTGGCTCGAGGGGTCCTGACCCAGGTTCGGAGGTTAAGGTTTTCCAATAAAACCCTATACAACTAACCCTTTCGGTAGTGACCTGCTTGCGCAGGCCAAAGTCTCGCCCAAAGCAGTATGGGAGGGTGTTGGAACTAGGTTTCTACACCCTAAGAGAGAGTAGGTAAGTCAAGCAGATCCACATTCGTAGCCTATTGAGTTCGCATAAGATAGGTCCAATCGTAGGTTTATTAACAGTGCAAATCGCAGTATAACAGAGTTATTACCATGCACAAATCTAGTCAATACCTTCGCATCCACGTGTGTATCAGCAATTATCAGTACACTATCATAACGCAACATTAACTGATTACAGATATACCATAACATATATATATTCACAGCATAAACAGATAACGCAACTGTATTCATAGCTATAACAGATTCCAAAGGTTCGCATCAACAATAACACATTAGATCAGATAACACATAGATACTATATCCGCATATATTAGCATCCAAAACCCAGTACAATCCAACACAGCCAATAGGGTCCGCACACAGTAGGACTGAGGATCTCTGCGCACACAGCCGGCAAGAGTCCTTACCCAAACAACCCAACAACAGATCTAACAATTCGTATCAGACTTAATTCTTGCCTAACTTAAGACTCAAAATTCTCATCTATTTATATCGACTTAGCCTACGCTTCCAATGGTCTGCAAACCATGGTTTGTGGATTCTTGGTCTACCCTTGACCCATTACAATGCATTCGTGGCTTCGACCCACCCCAAAACCCTTGTGTTAGACTAAATAATACCAAAAATATACAAAATTGTACAAAATTCACAGCTTTAGGGGACCCTGTTCCAACAATCCCCCAACACAATCTTGTGACTCGTCCTGAGTCATTGTGGTCGCGGGGTCTCCACCTATGTTTGCAACAGCCTGATTGCCTCAACCAGTGGGGGTAGCACTCCTTCGCTCTAAGCAGCAACGCCCTTATCGGCTGAATGTTAAGTATAAAAAAAGGTTAAGGAAGAAATCGATAAAATGCTCATTATTATCGAACCAGTCGAACAGTTGAACTGGGTAAGTCCGATGGTGGTTCAAAAGAAAAAGACGAAGGGGGAAACACAAATTTGTATGGATTTGCACAAATTGAATTATGCCTACGTGCATGATCCCTTTCCCACACCGTTCTCAGATGAAATCCTTAATAGCGTAGGAGGGCATGAAGCATACTCATTTATTGTCAGGGCTACCATCATATTAGAATCGCACTTGAATATCGCAGCAAGACTACGTTTTCCACTTAATGGGGATCCTTCCAGTATACAGTTAGGTCGTTTGGACTCAAGAATGCCCCTACCATCTTTTCACAAGTAGTAGTCACAGTGTTCAAGGAGTTCATACACAAATTTTTGGAGGTTTATTTTGATGATTGGACTATCTTTGGCTTAGTCAAGAAGCACGTTTTGAACCTGTGCATGATGTTGGATGCCTGTAGAAAACACCATATTTCACTGAATATCAAGAAGTGCATATTCTGCGTCCCCTTCGGGATCTTGCTCAGACATATAGTTTTCCGACAGGGGTTGATGGTTGACCCTAAGAAATTCGCAGTTATTGGCATAAATCTGGCAGTACCTACAACTGAGAAATAGTTGCGTTCCATCCTCAGACATACAGGCTACTACAGGAAGTTTATTCAAGGGTATGCGCTGATCACAGCGCCTATGGAAAAGCTACTTAAGAAGGATGTTTCTTTTTTTTGGGATGACAAATGTCAAAAGAGCTTCGAGCTACTCAAGGAAAAGATGGTCTCTACGCCTATTCTCATCTTTCCTGATTGGACAAAGGTATTCCATGTTCACATAAACGAATCAGGAATCACCCTGGGAGCGGTCCTCACGCAGCCTGGAGACGGAGACATTGATCACCCGGTTTCATTTTATAGTAGGAATCTCTCTGGTGCAGAGCGCAACTACTCCACCATGGAGCGGGAGGGATTGGCCATGGTCTATGCATTACAGAAGTATCAGCACTATCTGTTGGGAGGACACTTCAAAATGTTTATAGATCTTTCGACTTTGAAATACCTGATCATTAAGCCTGTGTTGGGGGGGAAAATATGCCGATGGCTTCTGTTGTTTCAGGAATATGACTTTGAGATCATTGTCAAGTCGGGGAAGTTGAACGCTAGGCCGAATCACTTGTCCTGAATTGAGAGTGGCGAGGAACCGACCAACCTGGAAGAAGGATTTCCTGACATGCAGTTATTTTCTATTAAGGTAGTTGATGTGCACTTCGCCGACATCATTCAATTCCTGACTACAAGCATGGCACCTGCAGAGTATTCAGTACAACAGAAGAAAGAGTTGGTAACCAGCGCTGCATATTTTACCATCATCGCAAGTCCTCTATATAAGATGGGAGTTGATGAAGTGCTGCGAAGGTATGTTTTGGAGCATGAACGACATGCTATCTTGGCAGAATCCCAAGACGGGGTAGCAGGAGGTCACTACGCAGGGAAAGCAATGGCGCAAAAGATCTTGAGAGTTGGACTATGGTGGCCTACCCTACATAATGACTCTCACAACTATTGTAAAGCCTACGATACATGCCAACGAATAGGCAGGCCATCACGTAGAGATGAAATTCCCCTTCAACTACAAATGGTCCTGCAAGCTTTTGACAAATGGGCCATTGATTTCGTAGGACCTATCAACCCACCCGGAAAGAAGACAGGTGCGCGTTACATTATCACTGCCACTAATTGTGTACCAAGTGGGTCGAAGCATGGGTAGTGAAGGATTGCATTAGATACCATTGTGCACTTCATCTTTGAGCAGATTCTGACCAGATTTGGATGTCCAAAAATCTTGATGAGTGATAAAGGTATGCATTTTGTTAATGAGACAATACAGGCCTTGACAGAAGAATTTCAGATCCATCATGTGAAAAGCACTCCGTATCATCCCCAAGAAAATAGAGTGATTGAATCTTTTAATAAATTCTTGGAGCACGAATTGACTAAGGTCTGCAACGCTGATCGCAGCAACTGGGACGTGCGCATCCTGTCTGTCCTTTGGGCCTACCGAACCACCTGTAAGAAATTGACAGGGAAAACACCGTTTAGGATGGTCTATGGAAAGGAGGCCATTATGCCTATGGAATATATTATTCCTATCCTGCGCATCGCAGCCTTTACAAATATGGCGGAGCCTGATATCATGGAGGAGCGTCTAGCGCAGCTGGTGGCTTTGGAGGAAGATCGTTTCATTGCAAATTTCCATCAGCAGGTTCAGAAGGCTTGGGATAAGGCATGGCATGATTGACATATTCGACAAAATACCTTTGCGGAGGGTGAATTATCCCTACTATATGATAGCCAGTTTTCGAAACACCTGGGGAAGTTCCAACAGCACTGGCTTGGGCCCTACACAGTTAAAGAAATCATGGACGGTGAAGTTGTTCGGTTAGCCACCCTGCGCAGCGATAAGCTACCCAGCTACATCAATGGAAGCCATCTCAAACCATATCAGATCAAATGACTATATGGCTGGAGTAGTTATATAAAGTGGGGCAGGACCACCGAGGAAGGCAAGCACGGAAGGTACCATGGTACGCGCAGGAAGCGACCGCAACATTGGAAGCTCGGAGGGGTGCGCTAAAGGCACAGGCGTATGTTAAAACGTAGTAGGTGCGCTGGCCATGTAAAAGTACGTTGGGCGCACAGGAGGTCTGCTAGGATCACAGGGGTACGTTGGGTGCACAGGAGGTGCGAAAACTAGTCGTTGGAATAGTAAAATTGGGTAAATTGCGAAAGTTGTCATTGAAAGGAGCAGGCGGCTAGCATTTAATGAGGCGATTTTGGCAAATTTTTTACCGTTTACTTGATGGTAAGTTTTAGATAAGGTTTACCCAAATGTTGGCCGATCACAAACGTTATAAAAGGAGACGGATAGATCAGACAAGGGTTCTGTATCGCTTGAATAGTTTGTACTTGGCGTGTTTGTCCTTGCTAAGTTTGTGCTATAAAAGTTTCGGTGCCTATCCTGTCCTTTTGCAAAGAAAGGGAAAGCGAAGAAGTCCCAAACAAAAGTAGATTCCAATGTCTGCACAAGAAGGCCGATAAGAAGCCCTCAGGAGGAGCGACAAATGAATCTCTTGCTTCACAATTTAAGTTGGATTTCGCACTCATTACATGCATAGTGACAGTGGTGACAGGTAGTGTGTGGTAGATGGATAGTGGAGCTTTATTCCATATGACTGGCAACAAAGAATTCTTCAGCGACTTGGAGGAGAAGGACCTCTAGATGGACATCAAGATGGGATATGATTGAAGGTATAGCGCGAACGGCATCGATATTGCTACTTTTCAGAGGGATTTTGGTTCTCCTCTCACATTAAAAGATGGCTTGTATGTTCCTGGTTTGAAGAAGAATTTAGTTTTAGTTGCTATGTTGGAAGAACATGGCTACGATGTGATATTTAGCAAAGGAAAGCTGTTCCTTTTTCACATAGCCACGGGACAAGTGAATCAGATCGGGGTTCGGGTGAAGAACCTCTACAAATTAGATGTAGAAGAATGTGTTGCCTTGAACACAAAAGCAGAGAAGGTACAAAGACGAGACATCAGTGAATTATGGCATAGGTTGAGCCCTGGTATTTCACAAAGAGTGCTGCTACTCCCAGGGACTACCCTACTTTACTTTATCAACCCGGGGTCCGTACAAACTTTGAGGTAACAGTGTTATATACACAGCAGATGCATTATGTTCATGTCATCCTATTCTGCTTTACGAAAGGGTGTTATTTCTTAAACGATGAGAACAAATGGAGAGTAAATTGTTGGAAGGAAATGATAGAAAGGAAACTAAACTGAATTGCTGAAAGGAAATGACAAGAGTGAAACTAATTTAATTCACAGAAAACAAATAGTAGAAAGGAAACTAATTCTAACCCACACTTAACTTGGCCAAACGGTTAAATGCACTCTACTTACCCAATGATCTATCTACCATGCCTCTATCCATGCAACTAGGCTATCCATGACTTAATTCTAATTACAAAGAGTTAATTTGCAACTTGGAGGAAAGAAAAAGGGCTAAATGAGGTTAATGCGGGGTTTAACACATGAAACAAGGTTTGGAAGTGGAAAGAGGGGGTTAAACCTTTATAAAACCTTATTATAGCGCGAGAAATAAATTTGGAGTGCAAAGAATTCAAAAGTGTGATGGCAGAGTGCGATGGAGGACAAAAGTTGCAATGTGCGATGTCGCAATCGCAACTTCGCAAGTTTAAAGGGATAGCGTTAATGATTAACAAGAATGAGCTAAGTTGTGCCTAGTGCGAAGTGACATGGTAGGTCGTGAATCGCAATATCGCAAGTTTAAATCGATAGCGGTAAAGATCAACAGGAATGAACTAAAATGTACGAAGTGTGATTTGCGATGCGGTAAAGGTTACGGGTTGCGATCTGTGATGTGGTAAGTTCTGCGAAGTGCGACAAGTGATGTGGTGGAATTATCGCATCGGCGGAATGAGCGGTAAGTGTTATGCGAAAAGTTAAACTTTGCGATTTCACAATATTGCAATTGCAAGAATCGAGTGGTAAATATTAAGGGTAAAAGCTAAAATGTACGTAGTGAGATTTTGCGATGGGCGACGAGGTAGTGGGACTGACGACGGTGCGCGATTTCGCAATATTGCAATTGCAAGTACTGACAATAAGTGTTAAGGGAGAAAAGGTAAACGGTGCGAAGTGTTATTTTTGATTTCGCAATATCGCAATCGCAAAGAACAAGAAGTAAGTGTTAAAGGTAAAAAGTAAATGCTGTGAAGTGCGATTTGTGATTTCGCAATATCGCAATCGCAAAGAACAAGCGGTAAGTGTTAAAGGTAAAAGGTAAATAGTGTGAAGTGTGATTTGTGATTTCGCAATATCGCAATCGTAAAGAATGAACGGTAAGCGTTAAAGGTAAAAGGTAAATGTTGTGGTTCGCAAAGTGCGACGTACAGTGATGGGAAATTCGAGGAGCAAAGGCTGAGGTTGGGTTTAAGGTGGTTTTGAATGGTTTTTCACATGTTTTGCATAAAAAGGGTAAGGTGGCCGTGAACGGAGAAAAACAGATAAATAAGGCTTTGAAGGGATTAAGTGTGTTAGGAAAAGAAAAGGTAAGTACAACGTTAAGATGAGAAGAAAAGGAGGAGAATGGAGACGTAAGAGCAGTGCTCAGAAGTGAGACACACCTCCGGATTCATGCATGAGAAACAGACATAAATGCAGGATGAAACAGTGAAAGAAAGGCTTGGACTTGGTAATACAAATTCTTCCCAAAACTCAAACA
The DNA here is from genome assembly GCA_034641835.2 of Pinus albicaulis. Lineage (NCBI taxonomy): Eukaryota > Viridiplantae > Streptophyta > Pinopsida > Pinales > Pinaceae > Pinus > Pinus albicaulis. Next base: position 1,384,569,823 of record CM076570.1, read on the forward strand.
GAAAGCAATTTTGGCCTGTGGGAAGGTCTACCCTGCTAAAACTCTATTGACAGAGATGAGAGGGGGGACTTGATCATAATTTTTGGAGTTTTTCCTCTATTTACTATGCATAAGAAATTAAAACTACAACAGCACAAAAACTAAGCAGCAATGAAACTTATCAAAAGCGGATCTAACTTAAATGGTAGAAGAAAAACTAGCTAAATGGTAGAAAGGAACAGATAGTAACGACGGAGAAGCTGAGACACATGGATTGGGCCCTAACCCACAAGCCTAGCCCTTTGAAACTTAAATCAATCGAATGATATCATTCTGCTCATTTCATAAAATAATAACTTCATACATCTCTGAGATTTTGATCACTGAATAAAACAAAAAGCTCAATACCTCACAACAATAGTTCCGAATGGAATCGACAATAGAATAGACTAACTCTTCCTAGCTCTAGCTCTGGGCTATTTATTCTACAGGGCAGCTAGCAACAGCTCCCTAGAAAATAGTGATTGAGTCCACTTGACTCTCAGTGATCAAGGATTGGGTGCACTCCTCTTTGAGTTTCTTGGCTACCTTTGGAATTCAAATTGCTGGAGAGAATCTTTGGGGATCCTTTGGCTGCTTTTGGAATTCGAATTACTAGAGAGAATCTTTGGGATCTTTCGGCTGTCGTTGAGGGTGGAAAATCCTCCTATAATTCCTCTTTGCTACCTCCTCTGAGCCTTTATGATAAAATCCTTATAAATTTGATTAATAATTCACTCAACCTTATATAAGGCACTCAGGGTGTGTTAGCCTTAATCACCACTTATACTAGCATCATAAAACCAAATAATAATAAAAATGCAGGAAAAATAGATCTAAGAAGGAAAAAAGGTTACTTTTAACCCCTCCAAATATGTCTAATGATGGAGCTCATCATCACCCCCATACTAAATGGTTGCTCATCCTCTGAGCAACTAATCCTCCTCCTACGTTTCCTTTAAGGCTCTGACAGCCCCCCTGATTTCCTGAGGAAGAAGTGTGGGAGTTTCCCAAACGAGGTAAAAACCATTATTCTTTTTTGCACTCTCCCATTATGTATCTTGTGTGTGAATATGTGTCCTCTTCATCAGTCAGCCCCAGTAGCAAAGGTGGGTTGAGCTTTAGCCCCAACCATTAGATCTTTTTGTCCTGCATGGCCCTCTTGTATAATGGTGCCCTTTCCAATGCACCCCTCAGTATTTCTGGAGTATGGCACTCCCTATTCTTGAGGCTATGAGGGAGGTTGTTCCATCTCCTCTGGCTGGCCATAATGGACTCCTCCTCTATGTTCCTAGAAACATCATCAAAGTGGCCTATCACTTGGTTTTGAGTTTGAAGGTAGCTTTCCACCAGTGCATGGTCCCTTTCAATCTCTCGATGGTTAAGGATGACTCCTCTTGGGCTGAAAATTTCTAGTCTAATATATAAGGATTCTATATTTCTTCTTCCCATGACCTTTTATATCTCTTTTTCTCTAGTGTCCTCATTCACCATCCAAGATTCTAGAGCCATTAACTACATATCCCCCGTTGTAGGATTGGGGTCCCAAATACCCAGATTTGTCAGCACAAAGTTATGCACATAAAACTCTGCCATCTTTTCATGATCAGCCATGTTAGCTTGCTTGTAGAAATTCATGAATTGCCTACAACCTTGGAAAGGTAGTGATCCATGGGAGGCTAGAGTTTTGATTTGAAATAGAATCCATTTTTCTTTGAGGTACACAACATATGAGTCAAAAGGGAATCTGTGTTGAAGGGCTTCTATGCATAAGTCTGCCATGGTGGCTACTTTTTCCTTTTTTGCTGCAATTTCTCCTTTAGTGCTACATTCTCTACCCGTGCCTTCTGCAGCTGCTCCTTCAGAATTATCTCTTAGATTCTTTCCTCCCCCCTGGGTGATTCTTCAATGATAATCAGGCTCGTGGGAGAAGTTTCTGGCTCTCTCTGATTCTTGTCAGCTATAGAATACCTAGAGGTCTGCCTTTTTCTCTTTGCGCTTAGAGGAGCTATGGTGGCAACTATATTTTGTATTGAGGGGATGTGGTGTTGTGTTGTGAGTCTCTTTCTCACCCACTTTCTGCTATCTCTATGACTTCTATGGCCATCTATTTTGTTTTTCTTTGGCCCTGTTGTCTCTTCCTCTTCTTCTTCTAGTTCTTCTTATTTCTGTTGGTTCTTCCTCTTCTTCTTCTAGTTCTTCTTATTTCTGTTGGTTCTTCCTCTTCTTCTTTAAGAATTTTGTGCTTCAGTCGGTCTCTCTCCCTCTAAAAATTTTCAATTTACTGGTTTGGATGAGACAACATCTCCTTTTATTAGATACCGCAGCTAATTTTGGAGTGCTTATGTAACTCGGCTCAGCGCTAGTTCTGTTGTAGACAGTTGTTTCCTCCTCCCTGTTAATTCATGATGGACTGTGTGTTTCTTCCCCTCATTCTCCTCTATTCCACTGGATTTAAATTCTCTTCTTTTGCATGCCCATGTGGCGTGTACTTCCAATTTTTTTAGCCATACCTCACGATGGTGGCAGAATTAACTGGCCACCTTTATGCCCCTTAAACTCTAAGTCTGCAAATTAATTATTTCTGGCTATTGTGGATGCATATCAAGGGGTGAGAAGCTATACCTGAGTTTACCTATTGTGGTCAAGGTGTTTGCAAGAGCTGGAGGTTCTTCACCATATTCATGTACTCTTAATGAGCAGCTTCTTGGGTGAGATGCTAATTTTTTCTTGTTGTTTCTCTCTTTTGTGGATGTCACATGGGGTGCTTGAGATGCCATGGGTGGCATTCTCATTCTCCTGGAGTCTGTTATGCAGATTTCCTTGTTGTTATTCTTGGCAGTCCATGAACAACTTTGTTTTTTAAGGAACTTCCTGATGTTTGTAGCAGTCTGTGTGTTGCTTCTCTTGGAGGAATGTGGTGTATGGAGGTGATGGAGGAATTTATGAAGATGAATGGATTTAATGATGGGATGGATGGTAAAATAGAATAAGGGATGATAATATTAATGCCTTCATGTGTTTCCAGAAACCATTAATAACCTGCAAAATAGCAAACACAAAAAACACAGAAATGTAGATGTATTTTTTTTTTTTTTTTTTGCTCTTCTTCTTTTTTTTGCTTTTTTTTTTTTGAAAGAAAGTGGGCTGCCTTCATGGAGGTTTTCAACCCACAAACTTGCTTTGGGTGCCTCAGAGAGTTTTTCACCCATGGATATTTATTCTCTTTTCTTTTTTCTTTTTTTTTGAGCAATTGAGTTGCCTCCATCAAGGTTTTCAACCCACAAGCTTATTATTTTTTCTTTCCTTTTTTTTTTCAGGAGGTGTGGGAAACTAAGGATTTTCCCATCACATACACCTCTCTACTTATTGAATTTATGAACTCTGCCTTTGACAAAGGCTTCTTGTAAATTTTAAGTCTGTGACCATTGATAAGCAAGGGGATTCCTTCCTCATCTATGGTTATGATTTGAACTACACCATTATCAAAACATTTTTTCCACTGTGTAAGGTCCTAACCATCTTGTCATAAAATTGCCTTTAAAATATTTAAACCTTGAATCATACGACAACAACCAATCTCCTTCTTCGAAGGTCTTTTCTTTGATGTTCTTGTCATGCCATGCCTTCCTTTGCAACTGAACTACCTCTGTGTGAAGAAGTGCTTGCATTCTAAACTCATCCAATCCATTTAGTTGCAGCAACCTCTTTTTTTGAGCATTTGATAGATCTAGATTTAATTCAGCGTCCATTCTTAAAGTATTGAATTCAAACTCAACTGAAAGTAGAGCTTTCTTACCATAGACTAGTTCATATGGAGTGAATCTTGTTCTTGTCTTCCAAGTAGTGTTGTAGGCCCAAGTAGCTTCTACCAATCTATTTTCCCAATATTTTACGCTATTACTCAAAAACTTGGTGAGGATTCTCTCTAAAGCTTTGTTAGTTACTTCTACTTGGCCATTCGCCTGAGGGTGATAGGCAGTAGAAGTTCTATGCTTAATCTTGTGCTTCCTCAAAAAAATTTCAATGAGGTGAGAGGTGAATTGTGCTCCCTGATCAGTGACTATTTCTCTGGGGTGTCCAAATTTGTAAAACACATTCTCCCTCAGAAATTCAACTACTTCCTCCTCAGTTGCTACCTTCACTTCTTTTGCTTCAGCCCACTTTGTCAAGTAATTAGTACAGACTATGATATACTTACTTTTGTCTGTATGGTGGATCGATAGGTCCAACAAATTCCATACCCCACTTATCAAATGGCTCAAGAGCCACCTAAGGGTGTAAAGGAATTTCATCCCTTTGTGTGGGTTTCCCCATCCTTTGTCACTGGTCACACTTGGTGTATCTTCTGGAATCTTGGTGAAGGGTAGGCCAATAGTATCTTGCCTGCAAAACTTTGTAAGCAATTCTCTTTGCAGCAAAGTGGCCTCCACATGGGTTTTCATGACATTCAGAGAGGATATCAAAAACTTCTTCCTCCCTCACACATCTCCTTAGGATTTGATCAGGGAATAGCTTGAAAATATTTACCCCAATGCATGTGAAAGGGGCACTTTTTCTGATGATTCTGCTCCTCTCCCTTAATGAAATATTAGGATGGAGTTTTCTAGAAACCAAGTAGTTGGCTATATCAGCAAACCATGGTGAGAGTGATGATATGGAAAAGAGGTGTTCATTTGGTAGTTGGTCATCCACCATTCCTTCTTCACCTACAGGGAGAACTAACCTGGACAAAAAATCTACAACAACATTTTCCTTTCTAGGTTTATCAACAATAATCAAATCAAATTAATGCAAAAGTAACAACCATCTAATTATCCTAGCATTTACATTTGGTTTTTTCATTAAATACTAGATGGTTACATGGTCAATGTGGACAAAGGTCTGATATCCAGTGACATAATGCCTGAATTTGTTCAATGCATGGACAATGGCTAACATCTCCTTCTCAATAACAATATAATTCAGCTCGACCTTTGACAAATTCTTGTTGATGAAATCAATGGCATAAGAGATTTTGTCCTATAATTGTCCTAATACTGTGCCTATAGCTTTTAAGCATCAGTGTGGATGTGGAAAGGGAGAGTCCAATTTGGACCTCGAAGAATGGGGGCAGTATTTAATTGTTTCTTAATGAGCTCAAAATCCTCTTGACAAGCATTGGACCAAATAAACTCAGAATCCTCGGCCAATAACCCAAATAATGGTGAAACCATCTTGCTAAAATATTTGATGAACCTTCTATAGTAACCAGCTAAGCCTAAGAAACTCCTGACATCTTTCTGCTTTTGAGGAACAGGTACCCTTTTCATTATAGTGATTTTGTTCGGGTCTACCTGTATTCCTACTTGGGATATGGAGTGTCCTAATACAACCCCTGATTTCTTCAGGAATTCACACTTTTATGGGCTCAAGGAGAGATGCATCTCAATGCACCTTCTTAGTACTTTACCCAAATTAGAGAGAGATTCCTGGAATTCATCCCCATATGGTGTGAAATCATCCATGTAGATTTTGACAGAGTCATGGACTAACTCAAAAAAGATGATTAGGATAGCCCTTTGGAAGGTGGCTGGGGCATTGCATAACCTAAAGTGTAGGACTATATAAGAAAAGGTACCCCAAGGGCAGGTGAAAGTAGTCTTATCCTAGTCTTCATGGCTGATTTGAATCTGATTGTACCCACTGAACCCATCTAAGAAGGAAAATAACTTCTTCCCTACAAGGCCATCTAAGACTTGGTCTATAAAGGGAAAAGGAAAATGGTCTTTCTTGGTGGCTTTGTTAAGTTCTCGATAGTCAACACAAATTCTCCACTTCTAATTCTTATTTGGGACTAGGATAAGAGGGGATACCCACTCACGGTCGGATATAGGATATATGAACCCTGCATCCAATAGTTTATGCAACTCTTCTTTGACTATGTTCTTCAGAGTCGGGTTCATCCTTCTTTGGGTTTGTCTCGCAGGCTTGCATCCTTCTTTGATGTAAATGTGATGTCTGCATACCGAAGGATGCACCCCTTTCATGTCCTTGTAATCCCAAGCGAATGCTTCAAGATTTTCTTTCAAAAGTTGGCATAGATGCTTCTCTTCTTCATTTGAGAGGGTTGGGTTGATTTTCATAGATCTGGATGGGCCAAACTCAATAGCCTTGGTGGTTTCAGAGGTTGTCTCAACTGAGTGCACTTTCATCCAAGGTTGGATTTTAGACTCTTTGACTAAGGTTTTGAGAGGAGTGTTAGTGGAGGACTGGTTTTGAATGGCATGGTCGATGAGTTCATCTTCATCCAGCTACTCCCCTCTAAGAATAACATCTATGGTACACATAGGGGTAGTGTTATATAACTCATCTTCTTCATCATCTAACCATATAGGGAGATCATGATCAATGGAAGGTTGGGCTGGAGGATATAGCACTAGTGTTTTAGACAAAGGCCCACTTTTTATAGTCATGTTTTAGGCTCAAAAACTGATATAAGCATCTGCAGTGGCTAACCAAGGTCTCCCTAAGATGAGAGGATAACCATTAAACTTGGTTTTTGGTTGCAAGACCAGGAAATCTATAGGATACTCATAAGAGTCAATGGTAACCATAACATCCTCAACAATTCCTTCCGGAGTTACTGTGGACCGATTTGCAAGTTGCGGAACTGTTGTGGTTTTCATCAAAGTCCCTTAGAGATTAAGTTTCAACATAGTTTCCTTGTTCATGATATTGATGGCAGCCCCTAGATCAATCAGAGTGTTGGGGAATATGACACCATCTATATGCACATCAAAAACTGGACTACCAAGGTCCAGGTATTTTGGAAATATAACCTTCCCCAGCATTAGGTCAGATAGTTTTCCTACCACATTGATGGTGGGGGTATCTCTCTTCCTTCTTCCAGGTTTCTTGAAGCACTTTTCTTTGATGAGCCTATTGTATATAGGGGCATTCTTAATGGCCTGAAGAAGTGGTATCTTCACACACAAATTTTCCAATTCTTCCAGGAGTTTAGTCTCCTCTGCGGTGTGTTGACTAGGGTGTATCAAGCGCTCAGGAGAAGGAGGTTGTTGGATCTGAGTGTTAGCTTCTTCCTTTTCCTCCTCAACCTCTACAGGTGGAGATGGGGGATGGTTGTCTGGGAGTATGCTTCCCGACCTGAGATTAGCCTCATGTATCTCCACAGCATAATTTGGATGGGATGTTTCTCCACGGGGAGCCTATTGTGCCTGTCTGTTGTTTGGGTTGGGATTAGGCTGTGCAGGTATAGGAATCCTAGGTGGAGCAGCATGAGTAAGCTGAGGTTGAGGTTGGGGTGGAGGCATTAGAGTAGGTAGTTTATTTTGTTGAGGCCTCCACCCTTGGGATGGATTGTTCCATTGAGGTTGCTGTGGAACATACTGCTAAAATGGTTGGTTTATTGGTTGACGATGGTATGAAGGGTTGTAAGGCCAAGTAGGAGGTGTAGACCAGGATGGAGGAGTGGGGGTGTACTAAGGTTGCATGGGTGCAATATGATTGTTGTAATTGTAAGAGTAAGGTGCACCTTACATACCTTGTTGATATGGACGAGGGCCTTGAGGCCTTCTTTGGTTGTTGAAACAGAGTTGCTCTGGTATTTTTTCCCCACCTTGATATACAGCTTCAAGTCCAGGTAAGGAGGGACACTTTTCTGTGGCATGATTCTCTTCACAGACTAAGAAAACCTCTATGAAATTTAGTGGACATTCATTTCTTGGGTGCTTCCTAGTACATCTAGGAAAAAATATGGTCAGGGCTCTCTCTACTTCCTCTTGCTTCCTTTTGATCTACATTGTGTCCATTTGCAAAGAAAAGGTGTGCAGCATGTCACTCTTGAAGTCCTCTAGCATGTTTTCAATCTCATGTTTTATGTAGGTGGAAGAGGAAGGGGTATTGGATGTAGTTTGGCTAGCTCTTCCCTTCTTCCTAAATGCCCTAGAATGGTTCCAAAAGACAGTTTTTATTGTTTCATAAGGTTGTTGATAGATACCCCCTCCTGATAACATATTCAAGGTTTCTATCATCTTTTCTTTGATCCCTCAAAGAAGTACAAGTTTAAGTGAGTCAGGATCAAGAGTATAGTTTTCTCACTTATAGTTCAATTGAAACCTCTCTTCATAACCCTCTAGGGATTCATCAAGGCTTAGAGCCATCCTAAATATCTCATCCTTAGTTTCCTTGGACCTATAGTAGTCTTTTTACTTGTTGCTGAAGGTCTCTTCCATCTGTGCCCAGGTAGTGATGTTATTCCCAGGAAGACCCATGAACCAGTGCAAGGCTGCATCCTTAAGGGTGGATGGGAATAGCTTCAACTTCTGATCATCAGAGGTGTAGTCATAAGTCCTATAAACAACAAGAAATTCAAACATGAATGTTGCAAGGTCCTCAGAGGTAATTCCATGGAAGTGTGGAAGAGCTGAGGGGCTAATGTTTCTCATCTTAGTTTCCCCATCTGCCTCTCTTATGGGAAAGGCTCTCTGGGTCCCAGCCATGGTTAAGATAGTTGAAGTAGGTCCCTCAGTTGAAACAAGGTCTTCTTCTTCTTCCCCAATAGGATCCTCAAAATATTTAGAAGGCTCTCCTATAAGGGGTTCAATCTCATTGCCACTGAAGAAGAGTGAAGGGTGGCTAGGAGGTGATGTGGGGGTTTTAGGTAAGATTTGTCTTTGGGTATTCCTAGTCCTACGAGGCATGAAAATCAGATCCCTTTGTATTTTTTCAATATTTATAAAATGACATGAAAAGAAAGGAAAGTAGAAATGAATGCTAAAACAAAATCAAAACATCTACTAGACACCTCCCCGGCAATGGCGCCAAAAAGTGGTGAGCCCTGCTATTGCACCAAGAGTGCTGCAACTCCCAGGGGTTTCCATACTTTACTTTATCAACCCAGGGTTCGTAAAAACTTTGAGATGACAGTGTTATATACACAACAGATGCATTATGTGCATGTCATCCTCTTATGCTTTATGAAAGGGTGTTATTTCTTAAACTATGAGAACAACTGGAAAGTAAATTGCTGGAAGGAAATGACAGAAAGGAAACTAAACTAAATTGCTGAAAGGAAATGACAAGAATGAAACTAATTTAATTCATAGAAAAAAAAATCAGAAAGGAAACTAATTCTAACCCACACTTAACTTAGCCAAACGGCTAAATGCACTCTACTTACCCTATGATCTATCTACCATGCCTCTATCCATGCAACTATGTTATCCATGACTTAATTATAATTACAAAGAGTTAATTTGTAGCTTGGAGGGAAGAAAAAGGGCTAAATGAGGTTAATGGAGGGTTTCACACATGAAACGAGGTTTGGAGGCAGAAAGAGGGGGTTAAACCCTTATAAAACCTTGTTATAGTGCGAGAAATGACTTTGGAGTGGAAAGAATTCAAAAGTGCGATGGAGGACAAAAGTTGCGATGTGCGATGTCACAATCGCAACTTCACAAGTTTAAAGGGATAGAGGTAAGGATTAAAAAGAATGAACTAAGTTGTGCGAAGTGCGAAGTGACGTGGTGGGTCGTGAATCACAATATCGCAAGTTTAAATGGATAGCAGTAAAGATCAATAGGAATGAACTAAAATGTGCGAAGTGTGATTTGCAATGTGTTAAAGGTTGGGTGTTGCGATCTGCAATGTGGTAAGTTCTGCGAAGTGCAAAGTGCGACGAGTGACGTGGCATAGTTATTGCATCGGCAGAATGAGCGGTAAGTGTTATGCGAAAAGTTAAATTGTGCGATTTGCGATTTCGCAATATCGCAATCGCAAGAATCGAGCGGTAAGTGTTAAGGGTAAAAGCTAAAATGTGCGAAGTGTGATTTTTCGATGGGCGACGTGGCGCTGGGACCGACGGCGAGGCACGATTTCACAATATCACAATTGCAAGGACTGGCGGTAAGTGTTAAGGGAGAAAAGGTAAACAGTGCGAAATGCAATTTGCGATTTCGCAATATCGCAATCGCAAAGAACAAGCAATAAGTGTTAAAGGTAAAAGGTAAATGGTGTGAAGTGCAACTTGTGATTTTTCAATATCGCAATCGCAAAGAACAAGCAGTAAGTGTTAAAGGTAAAAGGTAAATGGTGCAAAGTGTGATTTTCGATTTCGCAATATCGCAATCGTAAAGAATGAGCGGTAAGCGTTAAAGGTAAAAGGTAAATGTTTTGATTTGTGAAGTGCGACGTACGATGGCGGAAAACTTGAGGAGCAAAGGCAGAGGTCGGGTTTTCAATGGTTTTGAATGGTTTTTCACGTGTTTTGCATAAAAATGGTAAGGTGGCCATGAACGGAGAAAAATGGAGAAATAAGGCTTTGAAGGGCTTAAGTGCATTAGGTAAAGAAAAGGTAAGTACATTGTTAAGATGAGAAGAAAAGGAGGGGAATGGAGGTGTAAGAGTGATGCTCAAAAGTGAGACACACCTGTGGATTCATGCACGGGAAACAAACAGAAATGCGGGATGAAACATTGAAAGAAAGGCTTGGACTTGGTAATACAAATTCTTCCCAAAACTCAAATAGAAAGCAATTTTGGCTTGTGGGAAGGTCTACCCTGCTCGAACTCTATTGATAAAGATGAGAGGGGGGACTTGACCACATTTTTTGGATTTTTTCTTCTATTTACTATGCATAAGAAATTAAAACTACAACATCACAAAAAATAAGCAGCAATGAAACTTATCAGAAGTGGATCTAACTTAAATGGCAGAAGAAAAACTAGCTAAATGACATAAAGGAAAATATAGTAACAACAGAGAAGCTAAGGCACATGGATTGGGCCCTAACCCACGAGCCTAGCCCTCTGAAACTTAAATCATTCGAATGAATTAGTCTACTCATTTCATAAAATAATAACTTCATACATCTCTAAGAGTTTGATCACTGAATAAAACAAAAAGCTCAATAGCTCACAACAATAGTTCTAAATGGAATCGAGACTAGAATAGACTAACTCTTCCTAGCTCTAGCTCTGCTCTATTTATTCTATAGGGCAACTACCAACATCTCCCTAGCAAATGGTGATTGAGTCCACTTGACTCTCAGTGAACAAGGATTGGGTGCACTCCTCTTTGAGTTGCTTGGCTGCCTCTGGAATTTGAATTGCTGGAGAGAATCCTTAGGGATCTTTTGGCTGCTTTTGGAATTTGAATTTCTGGAGAGAATCTTTGGGATCCTTTGGCTGTCGTTGAGGGTGGACAATCCTCCTATAATTCCTCTTTGTTGCCTCCTCCGAGTCTTTAAGATAAAATCCTTATAAAAATGATTAATAATTAATGATTTTTTGCACTCAACCTTATATTAGGCACTCAGGGTATGTTAGCCTTAATCACCACCTATACTAGCATCATAAAACGAAATAATAATAAAAATGCAGGAAAAAGAGATCTAAGAAGGCAAAAAGGTGACTATTGACCCCTCCAAATATGTCTAATGATGGAGCTCATTAGGCGACCTGGCCATTTGCACCATGGAGCCTGAAAGATCATGGAACAGATTTCTACAAGACTTCCCAAGGGTGCACTAGAGCAGCGAGATACATGCAAATGATGTACATTGGGGAAGTACAGCAAAGCCACCTTTCATGATAAGGACAGTCGAGCTCAAGCGATCCTTGAAAGAGTTCACTCAAATGTGTGTGGATCATTATCGATAGCCTCCATGGCCAAGCACAGGTATTATGTGATATTTGTTGATGATTTATCATGTAAGTGTTTGATATTCTTCATGTAGAAGAAAGACTAGAAATTCTCAAAATTTTGTGAGTTTAAAGCACTTGTTAAGAAAGACACATGCAGGAAAGTGAAGGCTCTCAGGAGCGATAATGGTGGATAATATGTGTCGAATGAATTCAAGAACCCTTGTGCATCAGAAGGAATTCGACGGGAGTTAGTAGAACCCCATAACACATAGCAGAATGGGGTTGTAGAAAGAAAGAACAAAAGTATTGTGGGAACTACACAGGCCTTGTCACATGATCAGGGCCTAGTGTTGCACTTGTGGGTTGAAGCATGCAACACAATGGTATATGTGCAAAACAGGAGTCTTCATCAGATTCTTAGGATAAGTACACTAGAAGAATCTTTTGCAAGTAAGAAACTAGATGTGGCACACTTCAGGATTTTGGGTTCATCAGTTTACTGTCATGTTACCAAGGACACAAGGAAAAAGCTAGAACTAACAACAAAGTTGGGCATATTTTTGGGGTACACTTATACACCTCACATCTGTTGGGTGTACCTTCTTTCTCTTAGGATGACAGTTGTTCATAGAGATATGAAGTTCGATGAGGAGAAGGCCATCAAATGTTCCCTTGAGAGGGAGCTTTAGTTACATGAAAATGAGGAGATTTTAGCGCCTAAGGAAGAACCTCAGGATGTTATGTAGCAGCCAGAAATAGAGCAGAATAGAGTGGAAGCAACCACTCATGCAAAGACATCCAGAGATGGAAGGAAGCACACCAAAGAGGCTGACAGATTGATGCATGATGCTAGAGAAAATGTGGGAGCACCCACATCACAGTGCAGGAAGAGGAGGTCACCACAACAGTAAACTGGCTACATGACTCTTATGAGCAAGAGTGTAGAGGCTGAGCCATCCTCATTCGAGGAAGCAATGCAGTAGCCAATATGGGTTGATGCCATGGTAGAGGAGTATAAAACCATTATCAAAAGTAGTGCTTGGGAAGTTGTCCCAAGGTGAGAGGATAAGTTAGTTGTATGAACCAAGTGGATCTACAAGGTGAAGCAAGTAGCAGATGGGGTTTCGAGAAACATAAGGCCATATTTATTTCCAAGGGGTTCTCTCACATGGAGGGAATTGATTACGAGGTGACCTTTTCTCCAGTAGCAAGGTACTCTTGAATCAAATCTATTCTATCACTTTCAACACAGATGGGATGGAATATACATTAAATGGATGTGAATACAACCTTCCTCAACAAAGTGATTGAGGAAGAGGTGTACATAGAGAAGCCGGAAGGATTTGAGACCTTCGACAAAGAGATGTATATGTGCAGACTCAAGTGAGCGTTGTATGGATTGAAACAAGCACCCTGTGCTTGGTACACCATAATCGACAGTTATTTCACTAGGTTGGGCTTCACCAAAAGTGAAGCAAATGCAACCCTTTACCGTATTGTGGTTGAAGGTAAATTATTGATTATAGTATTATATGTTGATGATTTAATTCTAACATGTGATGAGAATCTAATAAAATCTTGCAAAGAGGATTTGGAAACATAACTCGAGATGAAATACATGGGGCTCATGCATTATTTCCCTGGTTTGGAAATTTGGCAAGGAGATGGGGAACTGTTTATCTCTTAGGGAAAGTACGCCAATGAGATACTGAAGAAATTTCACATGGAGAGCAACAAACCCATGGAGACTCCTCTAGCAGGGAATTGGAGGAAGGAAGATGCTACTTTAGGCGAAGTGGTAGAGGCTACCATTTACAAGCAACTTGTGGTTTCACTCATGTACTTGGTGAACACATGACCAGACATGTGTTTTCCAGTTAACCATCTTGTTCAAGCAATGGTTAATCCAAACAAACTCTATTAGAAGGAAACCAAACATGTGTTGAGATACCTCATAGGCACCACTCAGTCCAGTCTTTGGTACAGACGGACAGAGGGAGTGAAGCTTCAAGGCTTCACAGATGGAGTTTGGGCAGGGAGTCCATCCGAAAGGAAGAGCACATCAGGGGGCATCTTTAGTATTGATTCAACATTATTTTCCTGGTACAGCAGGAAGCTTAGATCATTTGCACTTAGTTCAACTTAAGCATAGTACATGGTTGCTAGTTAAGCAACTTGTGAGGCTATCTGGATGAGGAAGATCCTTGTTGGATTATTTGGTCAACAGATGGATCCTACAATGATTTATTATGACAAGCAAAGTTGTATCAAACTCTCTAAGAATCCAGTTTTTCATGGTCGGTCCAAACATATCGACATCTAGTACCATCACCTATGAGATTGTGTGCAGAGGTGGATTATTATGCTAGAGTACATTCCTAAATAGGAATAGGTTGCAGATATCTTGACTAAGGAGCTGTCAAGAGGCAAATTCGAGTTCCATAGAGGCAAGATCGGGGTATCTGATAACCCCTTTCTTTTTTAGAGGGATTGTTGAAAATGGCTCCAAGAAATATTCTAATTTAATTTTCCCTTGAATTAAATTAGAACAAAATTGCAATTCCACTTCACATGACAACTTGTACGAGTTAACTAAGTTAGTTTGACATAGTTGGTTCAGTTAATTCGATTTGAGGGTCTAACTTTAGTCATGTAGAGTCGCTCCTACTTTTTAGGGGCCTTGGTTGAGTTTATTTTGAGTTGTAATTAATTAATTCAGTATATCCAATTTAAAGTCAGTTTAACTAGTTCCAACTGTTGGAGGAACTAGTGGAAGGTCAAAGTGTGGAAGTGGAACTTGAACCACACTCAGTGATCAACCAGATAATTGATAAATCAACCATAAATAACTCACTCATGTGTGAATTGAGATTTACCCAGTTGATATTGGATTTCCAGGGAAATGTACTATCAGTTGTATAATCATCCAAATTGTATAGGTGGTGCATGTAGTCAAAGGAATGCCTATGATGGATTGTGCAGTATTGGATGGGGATTTCCCTTATTAATAGGGGGTTAATTCCCAAGGAAATAGGTACTTGATCAAGCTTAAATTTGGTTAAGTATTGGCCTAGGGTTGTGTAGGAATTAGTGAGATGTATAGAAATAATGTAGATTTTGCTCAAGCTTGAGAAAAGCATTGTAATCTTCTCATATTTTCTGACTAATACAATGCACATAAAGTGGGGTTTTTAGTTGTGGCTTTCCCCATGAAATTTGTAATGTGTTGATTGAATTATTTCTCTTGTATTATTTATGATTTTGCAGTCGTTAATTGTTTCCACAGTTGGTAGAGTAGATTCAATTCTATTGTTTTAGTAAATTACAATTAGCAGTTTGAATCTACAAGGAATTTCTACATTATTTTTAAAATAAAATTTCATGTAGCTAGTATCAGGAGAAACTTGTGAATTGACAAGGGCTAAGATGTGAAAAAACACTCTCATATTGGGGCTCCACTTCAAAGTGATGCCTACCCTTCAAGCTTCATCACAATAATCCAATATTAATCATTCAACGTGTACAAACTATACCCCTTTGGTTTTTACCCTATGGCTTATAAGAAATAAATACATATCTTAACCTACTCAAAATGTACATAAATCGCCCATTGGTTACTTAACATATTATATACCACCTATAAAAACTTTACAAAACACTCCACTTTTATGAAGAGTGGCAAAATTCTTATTCATGCAAGTCACAATGCTGCATCATGGATAAATTAAACCTCTCTATCTACAAACCAATGCCTCCAAAATTTTGCATTACATATATATTATAACGTTAAATCCAAACATTAAAAAATTCATATGTGAACCTTGAATGCATATATGCATGGTTTTTAATGCTCTACCACTCTTGGATTTCTTTCATTATAAAGTTATTCTCTTCTTGTTAAAACTATTTTTATGTCATTCCCAGGGCTTTGTGCCCTATATAGGGTAGCAATACGATGATAGTAACGTCTTACCTTAAAATGAAATTTTAGAGTTTTAAAACAATTCTAATGATGATCAACCAGAATATTGTCTTTTTAAATAATGAAATCTCTCACAACACATAAGTTGATTGAGGAGAACTCTAAATGGTTTCAAATGTAATGTACTCAATCCATTGAGTCTGAACATTAAATTGTTATAATTCTTGGTTAGTTCTTCTTCTAGACACAAATACAATTCAAATCAATAGCTACATGATATGATTCATATGACTATAGTTAAAATGCGCCTTTTTTGAAGATCCAAACTCTGTGTATAATGCTTAAAATCATACAATAATCAATGTATTTGAGGATCAGTTCAACGCACTTACTTCCATTCTTCCCAGAAAGGTTAAAATGTCAATCATCTACTCATCGTTACGATTCCAAAACTCCTCCATCAATTTATTTCTCCGTTCAATTTTCTAGGGCCTGTCCACTTCGTATCAATAGTTGGTAAAATGCTTATTCCAATTGTAAAGTTCGTATCAGTCACAAAGTCAATTCTACGTTCAATTTTCTATTTCACCTCGTTGTATTAATACAAGTTTGTGTAATGTTTTGGCCAATTGGAAATTCAATACATTGATGGTCACAGTCACAAAGTCAATGTAACAGCCCCTCGTTAAATTTCCATGTAAAATATGTATATATATATATATAAGACCAAGGTCTTGGGACATGTATTCAAAGCTCAATGATGGGAAAAACATCCTAGTGGATGTTCTTTTTGGTTTATTATGGCTAAGGAAATTGGCAAAGGAATTGAAAAGGTAAAGAGGCATTAATTGGCATTTATTTATGAAAATAAAGGAAAATAGGAGAAAAGGAAGATGAAAGGTCACATATTTGCATGAGGATTAAATTGAAGAAAAAATGAAGGAAAATGAAGAAAATAGAGGCCTCAATGATAAAAAGGCTTATGAGGATCAGTTTACAGACTTTGTCGGTTTTAGCCTAGATCTCTCTCTCCATTCTCTCTCTCTCGTACTCTTGCACACTTAGAGAAATATTGGAGCATTGTTGGAGAACTCTAGTTTTCATTGGATTTGGAAAATAAGGCAAATGACATCGGAAAAGTGCAAGGAACTAGCGAGATCAACAGCTACAGCGGGATTGCGATTGCAAGTAACGAGTTGCATGTATGATTTCCTTTCTAGTTTTGACATGCATGGTATATGCATGCGAATATTTAGTTATGATATGTCATTGGCATGGAGGATTGTCTATGTTTAGTCAATTTAGTGTTCCTAAATTGCTTCTATTAATTATCAACAAGGGCTAGTAAACTGATGAAGTTTGGTGCACTATATGTGCCTAAGTGACCCTTCCCTTACTTCGTTGTTTGTGTTTTTCTTGTTGTTTTGGGGGTTTTGTATTTTTAGTTCTAGGATATTTAGAAAAGTGAGAATAAATCTAATTAAAAAGGAAGAAAAGGAAGTATTATGAAACTAAGTTAATTTTCTATGAAAGAAACCAAAGTTTATGGACAAGTTCTAAGACCTAGTTTTGGGCAAAAAGACAAATCAAGTACTTCAATTAGTGAGTAAACCTAATCCATAGATCTATGACTCAATTGAGATTTGAAAAATGAAAGCAGGGAAATGTGTCAACTATTGTACTTCAGGTTGTTTCAACATTCAATGATTAGGTCAAAGCCCTATGAGATGAAATCAATTGTTTGCACTTTAGTTGCTAAAATCTAAAATAGAAAACATAGAATGCAATTGAAATTTATCTAAGATGCTTTAATTACTCCATCTACCCAATATGTGGATAGTGACTCCCTTGAGGTAATGTATCTAAGAAATCATTGCATCTGTCTAGACTAAATAATTACAATAACTCAAACACTGCATTGAATCTAATCATTTAATCGTCCTTGCAAAGTATATTCAAGTTAGTCTCTGTCAGGTTGACCTTTAAGAAGATTGTTTTGTTGCAATGAAATGAGGATCTTCTATCTACAACCAATTAAGTGAATAATTAACTTATCAAGTCTCATCCAATTTTGAAGCTTGTGACCCCTTGGTATGGCTTTCAGATAAATCAATTACACCCTTAATTCTTAGCAAGCAAATAACAAGAAATGAAATATATTCAATCACTGCTCTTATAAGACATTCAACCATTCAATATAAGATTTGGTAAAAAGGAAAAATGGAATTCATAAATGCTTAGTTAGACACAGCAATTGACAATTATTTTTGAAAGATGAAAGCAGGGAACTAAGCAACCATGTTTCTCAACACTTCAACTTTTATTCCAATCCTGAAGACAGAGTTACCTATCTCCTTGAAAACATTTCGGAAGGCAAATCTACACAGTTGCATCTAAACTTATTGAAAACTGGAAATTAAGCATGAACCAAAAAAAAAAAAAAAATACTAAACAGAATTGAAGCAAATCTAACTAGAAAACATTAAAAACCACCTTTAGCAACAGGGGCCCTCTGCTACCAAGTTGGTTAACTCCTTAGCTCCTTAAAAATGTGATCAAAACAACATTTTGGAACTGATCTTCTTTATTGAAACAGAGTTTTAGAAAACAGAGTATCTCACAGTAATTCATAACTTGTGCTACAAAAACTTAGCTTGTTATTGGTTCTATAGAACCTCTATTTATAAGAAATTTGCATAACTAACTATGAATAAAGATAGCTACAGGTGTATCTTCAAATTATAATCAAACTGGGACTTTAGGACTCATGATTTGCTACAGAGAAAATCAAGAGTCTTAATTTTTGTGTGAAACCATCTCTTGACATTGAGCTTTGACCATCGGATTAGGCCTCTTTATTTGTCGATCCGGTCCTTGTGGATAGGAAGAAATCCATGTAGGAGGGATTATGAGACTACCCATGTGGACCATTCCTTCAACGGGCACCTGTAACATATTCAACCACAAGAGTAGCTACGGAATGCTGGTCAGCTACGGAACAGGCTGCATCTTGTAGCCAACCTGCAAAAACTTATTAAAATAGCAAAAACCATGGAAATACAATATGTCAATCAATTGCATGAATCCTTGAGACAAACCTAAGCATTCTTCATTGATTAGGGCTTATGAATTGATGAAAGAGAGGTGAAATGAGATGATAAATTTGTAAAGGAAAGGGAAATTTTGGGGTTCAACATACCCCCACTGCAAAACCATTGCGTGTCCTCATGCAATTTACCAAAATTTTAAGTTCTTCTGCCTTATTGCATGTGCTCTGATACTTCAGCCAAAACATCCAGCCTTATTCTTCTATTTCTTTTGGAAGTCAGTGTTATCCTTGGCTTTTTCATGAGTAATTTGAATCTAAGGTTTATAAGTGCTCTGTTTAACCTCTTGTTTTTCTTCTTCAGTTTCCTGTTTTCCTTGTGTAAAATCTCTAGTTGTAAAGTAGAGTTATCATTCATTGTATTTTTTAACTTGACTTGCTCTTTCAAAATCTCATTTTAATTCTTAAAGTGCCTGTTCAATATCTCTAATTCATACTTATCTTGCTTAAGAGTTTCAATCAGAGGTTCTTGTAGATTGACAGGAATTTCTTGACTCATTGAGGCACTTATTTCCAATGATTCCACATAATCATATATTTGTTGTTGAACTGGGTCTATACCAGGAGATCTTCTACTAGGGCCTTCTTCAAAATGATATAGAGGAGAGTTTTGAGGACTAAACGTAGGAGAATTGTTAACAGGTGTTTGAACTGAGGTTTCTTCATCTTCTATATTTATGAATTATGTCTCCTTTATCAATGTCTTTTCCATAATACCTCGGAGTCTAGAGCTCCTTCTCAGCTTTGGTGGATTCTCATCTTCTTTATCAATATCCTCACTTGCTTTCTTTTCTTTTCCGCTAGCCCTAATTTTTTTCTAATTTCTGTTAACTTCTCAAAAATTAGTTCTTCATCTTCTTCCTATGGTGGGGTGTCAGGATTTTTTTCAATACCCATGTCAGTTTTCTTTCTTCTACTTCTCCTAACATTTCCTTCCTTAGGTGGTGATTCTGCCTGTTCTTGAAAATGATTTCTCACAAGAAAATCTTCCCAATTGTCCCCTATGCTCTTTAAGTGGAATTCAACCAATATTTTTACTCAACCATGATGATGTAGAGTGGTTTCTAAAATTTGGACTCTCTTTTGGACATTGGAAGCCATTCTCTTTAGAATATTGAGTAAAAAGAAAGGTAAGTTTATCTCACCATCTTCTAGAAAATTCATTAATAACCTGATATGGTAAACATACATAGTTCCAAACCTCCCTTCACATGTTATAATTTTTTGCAAAATTAGCAGCATGTTTCTCCACTTACTTTTCAGAGCAATACTTGGAATTCCTTTCCTAAAGATTAAAACATCCATACCTGGATTTTTAAGCATCTCCTTCCATGACTCATTATGAAATTATTATTTTTTGAACCACTGTTCTCCTTGCCTTGGGAGATCTGCTGCTTCAGCCAAAAATGATTCGGTTATTGTGAATTTGATGTCTCCAATCTCCACCTCAGCCCCATCAAAAGATCTGGAAAATGATTTGGTAATCTCCTTATGGAAGCCATTAAACTTTTCTATAAAATTCAACCATCCTGCTTGCTATAGTAGCTCCCTGACTTGTGGATATTCCTCCATATATTTGACTCCTACTGGCTCTGTTTTGACAATTAGACCCATTCTTCTCCTATGCAGAGTATCTTCTTCTTCAGAATTACCCTTCTTTGTTTGAAAATGGATTGGATGCAAAGTGTGATGGAGTTGAATGAATGATGGAGGTAATTAATCCATGGAAGAGAATGAAATGGCTACGGATCTGATGGAGAGTTTATGGTGAACTTGTGGGGAAATAAGTGAATGATATGATCTTAGAGAGACGTGGACTAATAGGTCATGTTTATGATTATGATCGTTAGTCATTAATCAAGAGTTTAATGATGGGTCGTTATGGAACATTAGATAAGGGATATGGTAAAGATATTTCATGACAGGGGTTAATCAATTCGAATGATAGGTTGCTTAGGAAACATATGATTATACACATTGTACCTATTTCATGTTTTAACTTTTTTCTATTAAAATAATTTTTCACAATTTACCTCAGAATTTAACCTTGTTGCATGTTATGCTTGATTTTGTTCCTTAGGTCCTCCTTTTTGTCACATGGTGGTCCTTAGAACATAGTCCCATGGTCCCTTCTTGCAATCATCTTGTCTTTATTTGTTGGAGTAGGCTGCAGAATCAAATTGGCTACACAATAGGGTCAGCTACAAAATATGAATAGCTGCAGAATGTACCTGGCTGTAGAATATGATCTGGCTGCGAAATGTGATCTATCAAAAGAATATGAAGTATGGATGTGGATGTGGAGTGAGATGGAATATGAATATGGAATGAAAAAAATGTTATGATGGAATGGAAGTGGAATGAGATGAAATATGGAGTGAAATTAAATGAATTTGCAATTTGTATTTTGCAAACATGAACACTTAGTTACAGAAAAGAAAAATGAAAGTATAGGATGTCAGAGAGTTCTGATTTTCACCTTGTACTTTTTGCATAAGAATGCTAATCATTGATTGGTTTTCATATTTATACCTTCTCTCTTTTTTTTCTTTTTCTTTTTTATCAATATAAAAATAAAAGCTAAGTTAGTGAAGAAGAAGAACAATTCTTCACTAACTCCATATCAATGTTATCCTGAAATTTTCTGACAAACTCTTCTCTTGAAAGTGGCTTATGATATAATTTCAGCCTATGACCATTTACAAGAAGAGATACATTTTCTTCATCTATTGTTGTGATATTTACTGCTCCATTTTCAAAGACTTTCTCAATCTCATATGGCCCAAGCCAATGAGTTTTAAATTTCCCTTGAAAATCCTTGAATTTTGAGTCAAACAAGAGTGCCCAGTCCCCTTCTTGAAACTTTTTCTCTTTGATATACTTGTCATGCCATTTAGTCCTTTTCTGTTGGACTATGTTGGTTCTTTAGACTGCATCTTGCATGATTTCATCTAGTTCATTAATTTGCTCCAGTCTATGCTTCTGTGCTTCTATCAAATCAAGTCCCAGTTGGACTGCCATCTTGAAGGTTTTGATCTGAAATTCTATGGGGAACAGGATTTTTTTCCCATAAACAAGTTCATAAGGAGTATGTCATGTTGTGTTTCTCCATGTAGTTCTATAGGCCCATAAGGCTTCAGGAAGCCTTTCTGCCCAATCTCTTTTATGTAGATGAATAGTCTTTGTGAGAATTCCTTCAATCACCTTGTTGGTAGATTCAACCTGGCCGTTTGCTTGTGGATGGTAAGGGGTAGATTTCCTGTGCTTGATTTTGTAATTTTCTACCATCTTTTGCACCATCTTTGATGTAAATTGAGCTCCTTGATATGTTACAATTTCTCTTGGAACACCAAAACGAGTAAAGATATCCTCAAAAAGAAAAATGACTACAGACAATTCATTAGCAAAAGGTAATGCTTTAGCTTCTACCCATTTAGTGACATAATCAGTGCATACCATGATATACTTCTTTTGTTTAGATGGAGGATTGATAGGTCCAACAAAATCCAAAGCCCATTTTTAAAAAGGTTCAATATGTACCTGAGGTTGTAATGGCATTTCATTTGAAGGAGCAGGTTTCCCTACCCTTTGACAATTGTCACACCTTTTAACATATTCTTTGGCATCTTTGAAGATGGATGGCCAATAATATTCTAAATGAAGGATTTTATAGGCTGTCCTCTTGTCAGCAAAATTTCCACCGCAGGGTTCATCATGACATGCCTTAAGAATTTCAGGCATTTCATCTTCTCGAACACATCTTCTGATAATAAGATCTGGACCTGTCTTGTACAATTCGTTAGTAATCCATGAAAACTTTGCACTTGTTTGAATGATTTTTCTTTTCTCTCTAGCATTCATATTTGAAGGTAATTTTCCTGAAACTAACTAATTGGAAATATCTGCAAACCAAGGATTTTGAATAATTATTGCAAAGAGATATTCATTAGGAAATTTATCCTCAACTGGAGTATTGTCTTTGATATTTTGGATTCTAGATGGGAAATCAACAACTATATTTTGTTTTCTAGGCCTATTTAGAATAGTAATGTTAAACTCTTGTAGGAGCAATAACCATCTTATGACTCTGCTATTAGTAACAAATTTATTCATTAAATACCTAATTGCAGAGTGATATGTGTGAACAAAGGTTTCATAGCCTGTTATGTAATGTCTGAATTTATTGATAGCATGAACAACAGCTAAGAATTCTTTTTCAGTTACAGTATAATTCAACTCTGGTGGAGTCAAATTTTTACTTGTATAGTAGATGGCATAAGGGATCAGGTATTTTGTCCTAACATAGCTCCTAGAGCTGTGTCTAAAGCATCTGTTCATATATGAAAATGTAGCTTCTGATTAGGCCCTCTTAAGATGGGTGCTTCAGAAATTTTTTCTTTTAGGGTTTCAAATGCTAACTGGCAGTCAAAATTCCATTTGAATTCACAATCCTTAGTGAGTAATTTGAAGAGAGGGGATGCTATCTTGGTGAAGTTTTCTATAAATATTCTATAGTACCCTGTGAATCCTAGAAAACTTCTAACATCTTTTTGACAACTTGGAAATAATAGTCTGGAGATGACTTCAACTTTTGATTCATCAACTCTAATTCCATCTCCTGAAATGTGATGTCCTAAAACAATCCCTTTAGTAAACATCATGAAACATTTTTCATGACTTAGTGAAAGGTTTGCTTCTTTACACCTTTTTAGAATTTTTTCCAATTTTTCTAAAGCTTCTTCAAATGAATTATGATAGACTGTAAAATCATCCATGTATACTTCTAAACAATCATGTATTAGATCAAAGAAAATTCCTAGTACTGCCCTTTGGAATGTTGCAAGTGCATTGAATAATCCAAAAGGTACTACTCGGTAGGCATAAGTTCCCCAAGGACAGGTGAATGTGGTTTTATCCTGATCTTCAGGTGCAACTTGAATTTGATTATAACCACTGAAACCATCCAAGAATGAGAAATACTTTTTGCTTGTTAATGTATCTAACACTTTATCTATAAAAGATAAAGGAAAATGATCTTTAAGAGTAGCTTTGTTCAATTCTCGATAATCAATGCATACCCTCCATTTACCATTTTTCTTGGGTACAATCACCAAAGGAGAAACCCACTGACTATCTGAAATGGGATAGATAAAGTTGACATTCAACAATTTATGCAACTCTTCTTTGACAATATCCCTAATATTTGGATTCATCCTTCTCTGAGGTTGTCTGATAGGTTTACAATTTTCCTCTATGTAGATGTGATGAGTGCAAGTCTTAGGACTAATCCCTTTCATGTCAGTGTATTCCCATGCATATGCAGATGAATGTTTTTGTAATGTTTTGACTAACTCTTCTTGTAATTTTTCTAGGTTTTTGTTTATGTTCAAGGTTTTTCCTAGAAATATTTCAATTGTAGAGCTGCCAAATTCTTCCATAGAGTAAAGAGACATCTGCCTAGATGACAAAAATTCAATATTAGATCTTTCTTGGAATTCATCATGTCCATATTCTGGAGATGATTCATAATTTTATAGAGTATTCAAGATCTGACTGTCTTCACTAATGTTTTGAAATAGTGAAGAGAGATTGTGTGTCTTCTTCATCATCAATCCATTATTTGTCATCTATTTCTATGATTGTTCTTGCTGAAGGATACAAAGTGAATTTCTTAGTTGAATTAGCATCAGAGATGTACATATCACCAGATCTACAGCTGATGAAAGCATCAGCTATGGCCAACCAAGGTCTTCCTAGTATAAGAGGATGTCCTCCTAGATCATTTTTAGGAGTTAAAATCATAAAGTCAACAGGATACTCCCAAGAATCTAAGGACACTGAAATATCTTCTAACACACCGTCTGGTTTGATTACAGACCTATCTGCTAACCAGAGTAATGTGGGTGTATAAAGAAGATTAGGAAGCTTAATGTGTTCCATGGTTTGCTTACTCATGATGTTTATTGTTGGTCCTAAATTAATTAATGTGTTTGGGATTTCAATTCCATTGATATGTGTTTTGACAACTGGACTTCCGGGATCTAGATATTTTTGAATGGCAATCTTTCTCATCATTAAGTCTACTATTTTTCCTACCAGTTGAATTTTCTTTATTTATTTTACTTTTTTCCCTGGTTTCTTCATACTCAACTCCTTTATTGTTTTAGCTAAGATTGGGATTTCCTTGATGGCTTGTAATAATGGAATTTTAATACAAACATTTCTTAATTCATCTAGGAAATCATAGTTAGGCAACATAATATGTTTTTCTACACCTCTATCAATTTGTAATCTTTCAGGAAAAGGAGGTGTAGAAGTAGATGTTGATGGTTGCTCTAACATAAGAGTTGAATTCATTGGTTCTTTCTATTTTTCTTTTTCAATGTTTTGGTTTTGAAGAGATGTGCTTTCTTCAGAACTTTTATTAATTTGTAGAGAATCTTCCTCAGAATTGTCTTGTTCTTGTATTACCACATAAGGTTTCTTCTTTTCAAGTATCTTTCCAGATCTAAGTTGGACAACATTAAGATCTAGAGGATTAATTAAATAAGTTGGAAATTGTTGACCTTCTATCATATAGGTATTTTGAGGGTTTTTATTGTTGGGGTTTGGTACTGGCTGGGCAGGTAACTAATTTGGTTTCTAAGGGAATGGTAGTGGAAATGGTGTATTTTGATTTTGAGGTTGAGGTTGTGGATTTTGTTGGGGAGGATAATTTGGATAAGATGGTGGATACTGGTAATAATGAGAGAACCTTCCATAGGGATTTTGCATCCCTTGAGCCCAAGGTTGAGATTGATTTTGAGATTGAGGCCAAGGTTGCTACCAAGAATTCCAATTTGGTGGGGGCTGATTATACATTTGGTTATTAAACCCTTGAGTTTGAGGCCCCTACCAAGGTCTTATAGAAACAAAACAAAGAGATTATGTAGGATTTGTAGTTGTTTCCTCTTGAAAGACAGCCTTAAGACCAGGAATTGAAGGACAACTCTTGGTCTCATGGTTCTCTGAACAAATCACACAATTTTCTATTACTTTTGCATCAAGGGGACATTCTCTTAAGGCATGCTTCTTTCTGCACTTGGGACAGAAGATTGCTAAGGCATCAGTTTCAACTTTCTGCTTGTTTTGTAGCTTAAGGGTGTCTATTTGCTCACTAAGACTCCCTAGAATGTCATTTTTGAACTCATCAAGCATGTTTCCAATTTCTGCCCTACTTACTGTTCCAGCTGCAGATTTGTTTACCCTAGCTAAAGCAGGATCTCTTGGTCCTTTCAAAAAAAAAAATTCCTCTTGAGAGATTAATACATAGTTCTCCAATATCAGCTAATGGAAGTTGAGATATGTATCCCTTCCCCATCATGTTAAGGATATCTATCCATTCAGCTCTAATTGTCTTCAATGAAAGAGCTTTTAGAGTATCTTGGTCTAGATTCTCCATCTTTGCTCTCTTGATGTTATAGTTGAATCTTTCAAGTAAATCTTCCAAATTTTCATCCTCCTTTTGCATCATTTTAAACACTTCCTCCTTATGGTTAACAGGTATACAATAGTCCAAATACCTTTCTATAAATGCTATTCTCATATCACTCCATGACTCAATAGACCTAGTGATTAGACTCATGTACCATTTTAGGGTTGCTCCCTTCAATGTTGAAGGAAATAATTTGAGTTTTTGAGCATCTTGTAGATAGTCATAAGTTCTGCACAAAACTTCAAATTCAAATAAAAATGTCTCAGGGTCTTCACTTTTTAATCCATGAAATTTTGGAAGAACAGAAGGTGAGATATTTTTCATGGCAGCATTAGTCTCTTCATCTACTATAGGGAATCCAAAGGAACTTTAAACTCCTCTTCTGCCTCTACCTCCTTCTGCATTTCTTCTACCTCCTTCTGAATTTCCTCTACCTCCTTCTACATTTCTTATACCTCTTCCTCTATCTCCTCCTCTACCTCTACCTCCTCCAAATAGCAAGTTTTTTCCATTGAAGATTTCTCCTTCTGCTTCTCCTTCCCCTCCTTCTCCTCTTCTTGCCATGATAGATTCTTCTGAACTGATATAAGGTTCAGCCTAGAGGGATAATTGTTCTTCTGGTTCTTCTATCAATGGTATGTTGAAGAAAGGTTCTTCCTCTTCCTCTTCACTAGGGATTTCTAATTCTTCAGCTGGAATATATTCCCATGTATAAGTGAAAAAGGTTATTCCCTCTGTTGGAGTTCTAGGATCTTCTTCTTCCAATATTGCCTCATTGGATGAAGTGGAAAACCCTCCTAACTGAATATCTGATCTTAAAACTTCAGGAAGTCTATGACCAATATAGTATGGGATATGAGTTTGAGATGGAGGTGTACTACTTCTTGTTCTAGATGGAGTGAGTGGTGTTGTAGGGATTAAGCTTCTGCCTCTTATAAATATGCCCCTAGAGTCTCTTTCTCTACGCATATCATTGTTTTTGGGATGTAATAAATAAGGCTACCTAGTTACACTTCCCGGCAACGGTGCCAAAATGTTTAGTCAATTTAATTTTCCTAAATTGCTTCCATTAATTATCAACCAGGGTTAGTAAACTAATGAAGTGTGGTGCACTATATGTGCCTAAGTGACCCTTCCCTTACTTCGTTGTTTGTGTTTTTCTTGTTGTTTTGGGGGTTTTGTATTTTTAGTCCTGGGCTATTTAGAAAAGTGAGAATAAATCTAATTAAAAAGGAAGAAAAGGAAGTATTATGAAACTAAGTTAATTGTCTATGAAAGAAACCAAAGTTTATGGACAAGTTCTAAGACCTAGTTTTGGAAAAAAGACAAATCAAGTACTTTAATTAGTGAGTGAACCTAATCCATGGATCTATGACTCAATTGAGATTTGAAAAATGGAAGCAGGGAAATGTGTCCACTATTGTACTTCAGGTTGTTTCAACATTCAATGATTAGGTCAAAGCCCTATGAAAAGAAATCAACTGTTTGCACTTTAGTCGCTAAAATCTAAAATAGAAAACAGAGAATGCAATTGAAATTTATCTAAGATGCTTTAATTACTCCATCTACCCAATATGTGGAGAGTGACCCCCTTGAGGTAATGTATCTAAACAATCATTGCATTTGTCTAAACTAAAGAATTACAGTAACTCAAACACTGCATTGAATCTAATCATTTAATCATCCTTGCAAAGTATATTCATATTAGTCTCTGTCAGGTTGACCTTTAAGAAGATTGTTTTGTTGCAATGAAATGAGGATCTTCTATCTACAACCAATTAAGTGAATAATTAACTTATCAAGTCTCATCCAATTCTGAATCTTGTGACCCCTTGGTATGGCTTTCGAATAAATCAATTACGCCCTTAATTCTTAGCAAGCAAATAACAAGAAATTAAATCTATTCAATCACTGCTCTTATAAGACATTCAACCATTCAATATAAGATTTGGTAAATAGGAAAAATGGACTTCATAAATGCTTAGTTAGATACAACAATTGACAACTATTTTTGAAAGATGACGCAGGGAACTAAGCAACCATGTTTCTCAACACTTCAACTTTTATTCCAATCCTAAAGATAGAGTTACCTATCTCCTTGAAAATGTTTCGAAAGGCAAATCTACACAGCTGCATCTAAACTTATTGAAAACTGGAATTAAGCATGAACAGAAAAATAAAAATTAAAAATTAAAATAAAAATTAAAATAAAAATTAAAAATTAAAAAAATAAATAAATATAAATAAAATAAAAAAATAAATGATAAATAATAAATAATAAAATAAAAATAAAAATAAAATAAAATAAAATAAAAACAAAACAAAAAACAAAAAAAAAAAACATAATTGAAGTAAATCTAACTAGAAAACATTAAAAACCTCCTTTAGCAGCAGGGGCCCTCTGCTACCAAGTTGGTTAACTCTCCTTAAAAATGTGATCAAAACAACATCTAGGAATTGATCTTCTTTATTGAAACAAAGTTTTAGAAAACATAGTATCTCACTGTAATTCTGAACTTGTGCTACAAAAACTTAGCTTGTTCTCGATTCTGTAGAACCTCTATTTATAAGAAATTTGCATAACTAACTATGAATAAAGATATCTACAGGTGTATCTTCAAATTATGATCAAACTGGGACTCTTAGGACTCATGATTTGCTACGGAGCAAATCAAGAGTCCTAATTGTTGTGTGAAACGGTCTCTTGACTTTGAGCTTTGACCATTAGATTAGGCCTCTTTATTTGTCGATATGGTCCTTGTGGATAGAAAAAATTCCATGTAGGAGAGATTCTGAGACTACCCATGTGGACCATTCCTTCAACGGACACCTATAACATATTCAACCACAAGATTAGCTACGGAACGCCTGGTCAGCTACGGAACACGCTGCATTTTGTAGCCAATCTGCAAACACTTATTAAAAAAGCAAAAACCATGAAAATACAATATGTCAATCAATTGCATGAATCCTTGAGACAAAACTAAACATTCTTCATTGATTAGGGCTTATGAATTGATGAAAGAGAGGTGAAATGAGATGAGAAATTTGTAAAGGAAAGGGCAATTTTGGGGTTCAACAGTCTGTATTGACAATGGTTTTTCCTAGCCTTGCCATTTCCTATATAGCCATGGTGTTATGGGCTTTTCCATTGTTTTTTTTATTGGTGCTCAGGTTCCTTTTGTTTGTGGGTTGAGTTACTATTTTCTGGAGCCGTTGGTTTGAACAAATGCTCTGGAGCCATGTAACAACTTGGGTTGAGTTACTATTCTTTGAGCCTTGGTTGGACAAACAATCTGGAGCCCTCAAAGGTTGTGGGTTGAGTTACTAGTTCCTGGAGAGGTGGTTGGGACAAATGCTTTGGAGCCCTAGATAACTTGGGTAGAGACCGATCTGGTTAGTATTAGTGATGTTCTACGAGGTAGAATTACTGGTTGAGGGTTGAGGTGGTTTGGCCTTTAGAATCTCTGGTTTTGTTTTGGTTGCTTTATTCCATGAGTTCCCACATTCACGCTTGGAATATGGCACAGGGGTGATTTTTTGAAAGAGAGATTTGGTTCAACCCAATATATGGTCGGGTGGTACATGGAAGTCCCTGACTTGGTTGGATTTTGCATATGTTAATAGGGGCTATTTTTCTCTTATTTTTCCATGAGTAATTGTACTTGTTATTATATAACTTTGATGGTTTTTTTATCATGGTGTATATGTTGTCCATTTGTTGGTTATGAGTTGAATAGTGGATATGGCTCTTGATGTGTTTTGATTTGTTGATGAATGGTTGATGAATGCATTAGCTAATCATATGTTATTGCAACTATTATGAGAGGGAATTAGACCTTCTTGACAATTCTTAGATAAGTATCATACCCCTAGGTTTAATTATGCATTCATGACCTGTAGATTACATGTTCATTATATGTTTGACGAAGTGACTATCATGGTTAGACTTGGTTAGGTCAAGTATTTGCTTAAGTTTTGTATCAATGTATTTGTCTTAATGTTATTTATCATTCTGGAAAGTCTCATTAATTTTGTTGAGATTCAACAAGAAGATTCAGCACCCAGTCACCTGGTTGCATTTAGCACCTGGTTGCATTAAGCACCCAGACTAGGGTGGGGCCCACAGTGCTATTTTTGGGTGCATGTTTATTTTTATTATCCCTTAATTTATATGGACATTAAACTCTAATATATTCTCAATGTGGACTTGAATCAATTAAATGGAAGTGATAAATTCAGTTAGCTAGTGGATTTCGAGTTAGAGGTTGGTTGGTGGGACATGCAGAGTAATTCTAGTTGTAACAAAGTTCGAAGTGTAGTGGTGCATGAGTTGGTGCAAGTTGTAAATAGTTTAACTTAGTTAAGTGAGTTAAACTCAGTTTTGCTAGTTGTAATTAAAGATACAAGTAGTGAGAGATCATGTGAATGAAATATTAATTAATTCACATGCAGTGATCTCACATGCAACTGAAGATTTACTATTATTAGTTGCATGCATGTCAAATCCAGTGGAGACCCAGTTGAGTTATAGGTGAAAGGGAAGTTGACTATTAGTTGTGACATTATTGGCTTAAACACATGCAGCCAACACCCCATTGGAGTGACCATGATACTTATGCAGTCCAAGCAGACAATAATTACTATCTTTTAGGGATCTTTACCATCAGGGATTGCGGAAGCAAGGCAGGTTGTTTGGAGGCTGAGAATTGACTATGTGTTAGTTAGTTTTGCATATGAAAGTGTCAGACAGATATCTAAATGTTGGAGGCTCTTGTGAGAAGAGAAAGACATTGTATTTGTTTCATGATCCATGCTTAATATACAATAGAATATAGTGGGGTTTTTAGCCATAAGATTTCCCTGGGAAATTATCTGTGTTGTGTGTGATTGATATTTCTTCATATTCATGTGATTAGAGATTGTGTTTTTCAATTCCGCAAAATATTTGTAGAAGCGATTCAGTATTTAAATTTAGTACATTGTTAGTTTGGGTGAATCCAAGATATACATGCATATTGTATAATTTCTACACGGTATCAGAGCACAGGAAATTGCAGAAGTGAAGCAGGCGTTGAGTTTGTGACTCGATAGAATTCGAATTTGAAAAAATAATTTCTTTTTGCTACAGTTGATTCAAGATCGAAATGGATTTCAATGGCTTGAGGTTACAGTGTGCACTTGAGGGCAGCTCGAACTACATTGCTTGGAAGGATAGGATGGAGGCAGTACTTGAAGATAATGGATTGAAGGAATTCATTGACAAAGATGTTCCTAAGCCAGATGCTGCAAATCTTGATGCATGCCAAAAGACAGTGGCAAAGGAGAGGAGGATCATGTTGGAGGGAGTATGAGACCACATTGTCTCAAGCCTCCATGGGAAAGCCATAGCATATGGAGTGGAAGGCTTTGACAGATCCATTCCAAAGCATCAATGACCATAGGAAATTGGCGCTCAAAGATAAACTCAGGAAGATCAAGATGGAAAAGGGCAACCCCATTCCAAATATCTCACAAGGTTTTTCCAATGTTGGGATGAACTGGGAGTGTGGGAATAATAGTAACTGATGATGATTTGGTGAGCTTGGATCTCCTAGGACTTCCTAAGAGTTGGCACAGTTATCAAGACTCTGTAAATGGAAGGGAAAAATTGCCAGATTGGGAACGACTCTAGTCGGATTTGGTACAGGAGGAGTTCAGACGGAACACCAAAGATGGATCTTCATCTAAGAATGAGGATGAAGAGGATTTTGCTTTGGCTACCAAGGGAAGGAAAGGGAAGGGGAATAAATTCCATTCAAAATCCGTGTCCAAGAATGGAAAGAAGCAGGACATGTCCATAGTGAAGTGTTTTCACTGTCACGAACATGGGCATTTTTCTACTAACTGTCCACAAAAGAAGAAGAACAAGAAGGTTGTTGGACCTGCAGCTGGTGATGCCCTTACCTCGCAATTTGAGCTTGACTTATCATTGATCGCATGCATGGTGTCAAGTACATTGGGATCTGTGTGGTATTTGGATAGTGGCACTTCCTTTCACATGACGAGAGATAAGGAACTTTTCATTGACTTGGAGGGGAAAGATCTCTAGATGTATATTGAAATGGGCGACGACGAACGGTATAGTGCTACCAGGATTGGTACCATCACCTTTCAAAGGGAGTCAAATAAACCATTTCAATTAAAAGATGTAATGCATGTACCAGATCTGAATAAAAATTTGGTCTCAGTCGCAATGTTGGAGGATAGAGGCTATGAGTGATGGAAAATATTTCCTGCGACATAAAACAACTGGTCAAGCCAAGAGGATAGTGATTCGAGTTAAGAATCTCTAAAATCTATAGGTAGATGGTTGCGCTACCATGATGGGCAACGCGAAAAAAGTGGTGAACCGGGATGAGGGAGAATTACGACACAGGCGATTGGCCCATCTTCATCATGGAGCCTTGAAAGTCATGCAACAAATTTCTACTAGACTTCCAATGGAAACACTTGCTCAGTTAGATCCGTGCAAGGGTTGCACCATGGGGAAGTATGTAAAGTCCACCTTTCATGAGAAGGATAATCAAGCTTTGAGGATCCTTGAGAGATTTCATGCAGACGTATGTGGACCATTCTCGGTTGCTTCAACAACGAAACATAAGTACTACGTAATCTTTTTTGATGACTTATCTCATAAATTCTAGATCTTCTTCATGCAGAAGAAAGATCAAACATTCTCTAAGTTCTGTGAGTTTAAGGCATTGGTGGAGAAAGAGTCGGGGAAGAAAGTGAAGGCTCTTAGGAGCGATAATGGTGGAGAATACATCTCTAACGAATTCAAGAAATTCTGCAACAAAGAAGGAATTCAAAGAGAACTCATAGTGCCTCATAACCCACAGCAGAATGGGGTCGCGGAGAGAAAGAACAGAACAATCGTGGGTGCAACACAAGCTATGTTGCATGATCAGGGCCTACCAATGCATTTGTGGGCAAAACCATTCAACATTATGGTTTATGTGCAGAATTGTTGTCCTTATAGAGTACTTGGCATGAGTACACCTGAAGAGGCTTTCACTGGTAAGAAACCTGATGTTTCGCACTTTAATATGTTTGGCTCATCTGTTTATGTGCATGTGACCAAGGACGCCAAAAAGAAGCTGGAACCAACAGCTGAGGTTAGTATTTTTGTGGGGTAACACCCCATAATTATCGTGTGTATTTTCCAAACTAGAGAATGATTGTTGTGTGACGGGAAATAAAATTTGATAAGGGGAAAGCCATGCGGTTTTCCCTTGAGAGGGAGTTGGACTTGCACGCAGAGGAGGAACTGCTAGTTCCCAAGTACGAGTCTCAAGATGTGGATCAACCACATGAGGAGGTTCATGGAGTGGAGTAAATCACTCATGCAGAGCCATCCATCAGAAATGGCAGAAGGCGCACCATGAAAGCTGCTAGGTTGAGACT
The DNA here is from genome assembly GCA_034641835.2 of Pinus albicaulis. Taxonomy (NCBI): domain Eukaryota; kingdom Viridiplantae; phylum Streptophyta; class Pinopsida; order Pinales; family Pinaceae; genus Pinus; species Pinus albicaulis. The sequence continues at coordinate 1,384,603,434 of CM076570.1, forward strand.
TGATGCTGCACAACATGTAGGAGCCCCTACTTCACAACGTAGAAAAATACAGTCTCCTGCCCAAGTTACTAGATACATGGCTCTTATGAGCATATGTATTGTGACTGAACCATCTTCCTTTCATGAAGTAGTGTAGCAGCCTACTTGGGTTGATGCAATGGTGGAGGAGTATGACTCCATTGTCAAGAACAGTGCATGGGAGATAGTCCTAAGACCAGTCGACAAATCAGTGGTAGGCTCAAGATGGATCTGCAAGGTAAAGCAAGATGTTGATGGGAGTGTGGAGAAATACAAGGCTAGATTTGTAGCCCGGGGTTTCTCACGTATCGAGGGGATAGATTGTGATGAGACTTTTGCACAGGTCACAAGGTACTCTTCCATAAGATCCATCCTTGCACTTTCAGCGCAGAAGGGCTAGCGAATTCATCAGATGCATGTGAAAATTGTGTTTCTCAATGGGATCGTTAAGGAAGAGGTGTACATAGAGCATCCTAAAGGTTTCAAAATCTTAAATCGTGAGTCACATGTGTGCATGCTCAAAAGAGTGTTGTATGGGCTAAAGCAAGAAACCCGTGATTGGTACACTCGGATAGACAACTATTTCACCGGACTGGGCTTCACCAAAAGTGAAGCAGATGCAAACCTGTACCAGATTGTGGTTTAGGGTAAGCTATTGATCATTGTTCTTTATGTTGATGATCTAATTTTGACTGGTGTTGAGCATTTGATACACTCATGCAAGAAGGATCTTGCAAGGGAGTTCGGAATGAAGGATATGGGTCTCCTTCATTATTTCCTTGGATTGGAAATATGGCAGCGAGATGGTTAACTTTTTGTGTCTCAAGGCAAGTATGCAAAGGAGGTACTAGGTAAGTTTAACTTGGAGAGATGCAAACCCATGGATACTCCTCTTCCAGGAAATTGGAGGAAAGAGGATGCTACTTCTGGAGAGGTATTGGATGCCACTATCTATTGACAGTTAGTGGGTTCGCTAATGTATCTAGTGAACACGAGACCAGGCATTTTCTAAGCAGTTAACTAGCTGATTCAAGCTATGGTTAAGCCTACCAAGATCTTTTGGAAAGCGGTGAAGCATGTCCCGAGATACCTGAGGGGCACATCAGAGTATGGTCTATGGTACAGACAGACGGATGGAGTGAAGTTGTATGGCTTCATGGATGCAGATTGGGTTGGAAGTCCATCAGACAGAAAGAGCACATCAGGGGGGATCTTTAGCATTGGATCGACAGTAGTTTCCTAGTACAACAGGAAACAACAGTCCGTGGCATAATTCAGCGGAAGCGGAATACATGGAAGCAAGTCAAGCTGCATGTGAGGCTATCTAGATGAGAAAGATCTTCGTTGTTTTGTTTGGTTCGTAGATGGATCTGACAATGATTCATTGTGATAATAAAAGTTGCATTAAACTCTCGATTAATCATGTGTTTCATGATAGGTCCAAGAATATAGATATCCGGTACCATCATCTTAGAGATTGTGTGCAGAGGAGGATCATGTTGCTTCAGTACATTCCCACAGAAGATCAGGATGCAGATATTAAGACGAAGGCCCTCACCAGGAGCAAATTTGAATACCATAGAGACAGGATCAGGGTGAAGGATAATCCCTTTATTTTTTAGAGGGAGTGTTGAGATTCAACAAGAAGATGCAGCACCCATGCCTAGTGCATTAAGCACCTGGTTGCACTAAACACCCAGACTAGGGTGGGGCCCACAATGCTATTTTTGGGTGCATGCCTATTTTTATTATCCCTTAATTTAGATGGACATTAAATTGTAATATATTCTCAATGTGTACTTGAATCAGTTGACTAAAAGTGATAAATTCATTTAGCTAGTGGATTTCGAGTTAGAGTTTGGTTAGTGGGACATGCAAAGTAATTCTAGTTGTAACAGAGTTTGAAGTGCAGTGGTGCATGAGTTGGTGCAAGTTGTAAATAGTTTAACTCAGTTAAGTGAGTTAAACTCATTTGTGCTAGTTGTAAATGAAGATACAAGTAGTGAGAGATCAAGTGAATTAAATATTAATTAATTCACATGCAGTGATCTCACATGCAACTAAATATTTACTATTATTAGCTGCATGCATGTCAGATCTAGTGGAGACCCAGTTGAGTTCTAGGTGAAAGGGAAGTTGACTATTAGTTGTGACATTATTGGCTTGCACACATGCAACCAACCACCCATTGGAGTGCCCATGATACTTGCGCAATCAAGGCAGGAAATAATTCCTATCTTTTAGGGATCTTTACCATCAGGGATTGCGTAAGCAAGGCAGGTTGTTTGGAGGCTGAGAATTGGCTATGTGTTGGTCAGTTTTGCATATGACAGTGTTAGACATATAGTTGAATGTTGGAGGCTCTTGTGAGAAGAGAAAGACATTGTATTTGTTTCATGATCCATGCTTAATATACAATAGAAGATAGTGGGCTTTTAGCTGTAACCTTTCCCCGGGAAATTATCTGTGTTGTGTGTGATTGATCTTTCTTCATGTTCATGTGATTAGCGATTGTGTTTTTTTAATTCCGTAAAATATTTGTAGAAGTGATTCAGTATTTAACTTTAGTACATTGTTAGATCAGGTGAATCCAAGATATACAAGCATATTGTATAATTTCTACAAATAGTGGGTAGTGGTCTGGAGAAAAACCTTGAAAAGGTGGCATTGATTCCGAGCTCGCAGGCTCAAAATTGAGAAATTAGGACTGCAGTCGCTAAGTCGTAGGCTTATGCATGTGTCTAGAGTCCTACAGTTACATGGATGCAGTGTTGTGCCTATGATTGGGAGTGTAAGCCAGTAAATTAACTATTCATATGAGGATTTGGGCATCAGGAGTGGCTGCTTAGCCTTTAAGTGTCGTGTAAGTCTTGTAGGATGTTAGTTTGTGGTTGATAGGTTTAGTTGTCGACCCCACTTCCATAAGTGAAACTTGGAGGTCAGGTCATGTATTAGTAGCTCTTCCTTTTGTGTTTACCTTGCCATCTAGGTGAAATTGGGTGAATGTGCGAGGGGTGGTTATATAATGGTATTAGAGGTCCAAGGTTCAAACACTTGGACGGGATGGGCTAGATGCATGTTGTTATGCATGCATTGTCGTGGTTATGGTTAGAAAAACATTATGGTGGTCATTATATGTATTTTGTGTCATCATGATGTTGATATGTTGGTTGAGATGGAGTAGGAGAAGCAGATTATTAGAGAGAAGTTGCAACATTAGACTTTGGGGGAAGAGTAGATCGCCATACAAGTTTGTATGTTGGGCATGCATGCATGTTTGTTAATGGTTGTTATAAGCATTATGGTTATGTACATGTTTGTCCTTGTATTATTGTTATGGTTACATGCATGATAAATGCTAGTTGATTAGTGTAGTCATAAGCGCATGCGTCATATAGTCATGCATGGTATTTAACTTGTTGTTATATGCATTATGGTCATATGCATGATGAGTTGATATACTTGTGATATTATGTCGTACTAATATGGACTGGCTTGTGCAGATGTGATAGCCTCCCTTAAGATACATTGAGGTATGAGTTTGATTATGTCATTTATTTGGTTTATGTATCATGTTATGTTTACATGTTGTTTGAATGTTTGATTAATTCCATGATGTGAGTATATGTCTATAAGATTGCATGAAGAAACGATCTTGTTTTAATATGGTTGTACTAACACATTATTTGTTGAGATTGAGTGTAAGTGGTTGCTTTTTGTAGTATTATGATTAATGATTTTTAGTTGATTATGACATGGTTTCTTGGTAAAGGTCAATTTCAAATTAATAGACACGATGTGTTGATCATTAGAACATGTGACTGACATGTGTGAATAGTTGTGGGGCAACATGATTGGTATTAGCATGACAAGCAGTTGATTTGTTTATATAACTAACAATTGGGTGATGTGATAGTACATAATAAGACTCAATTGCAGCAAGGTAAAATTTAACATGAATTAGGTGAGAAATAGGTGAGAATTCCTTTGACTATGTTTGGAAACCGTAATTCCAAACAAATTAGTGATTTTCATGAATACGAGAAGTCTTCTTAACCTTGATTTTGTCTGACATTATGTGGATATGTGTTATATTGTTGAACATGTATTTAATAGGTATAATATTTGGTTTCTAGTTATGTTGGATTCATCAAGGAATTGGAGTCCCTTGAGAGATGGCATGGATGTGTGCAGTTACAAGGCAACGTGCCTAACATAACAAGATAAGATAATTGGTATACTGTTATGTTTATTTATGCACTAACATTTGTGTGTTTATGGCAGTATGATGTAGGGAATTGTATGGAAAAAGAGACTTCCATGAAATCTTGAAGAAAACTCAGGTTGAATTTTCCCTTTGAAGCATTGGGAATCCATGGGGATTGAGTCATGGTGTTTGTTTCTAGTTTTGTGATTTCGATATTTTATGATCTGTTGATCTGAAATTAAAAACTTGAAAGTCTATTAAAAAATTTGCAAGCAAGTTTATGTCTTGTGGGAAATGGCTCAAGTTGCAAAAGAATATAAACTTAATGTTTTTAAACTTAGTTTGTAGAAACAAAACAAAGAAAAATGAACCATGAACAACAACACAAAAACAAAAATTTGATAACGGAGTTCATCCCTCCTAGGCTACGTCTCCAGATCTAACTTCCAATGTTAGGCCTCTTCAATTATATGATAAAATATGAAATTACAAAAAATTTCAGTGCTCAAATTGCAAAAATAGTGCTGTAAATGGATTCAGAATGTTCAAAAACCCCCATCTAGGCTCTTACTGAGCTCAAAAAGGTAAAAAATTGAGCAAGTTATGCCCCCTTGAACAATTTCTACTAATTGTTCTGCAATTATGTCATTCTAGTTAATCATTCTACGTTTTCCACTATTTTTCCAACCGTCGAGCAAAAAATTCGGCTGCCGCCGGCGAGATTTGCGTCAAAAAAGGGGAAAATTGTCACCTCCTTAATCACGCCAATATCCCTTAAGAGCCATATATGGTCATATTGAAGCTAGGTGTCCGAAGCTCCACTCCTTCTGCCTGCGGTGAGTGGTCATGTGTGTGTCCATAGGGCCAGGGGTTGGGGCTAGCTGCTCACCCCCATTGTCGGAGCCCCATACATGTCTGTCGTTGGCTACACAATGATCTAATGGGATCGAAGCTAGGGTCAAGTGCCCCACCCCTCTTACCAAGCCCATTTCCATGTTAGCATGACCCTCCATGGAACTTGGGGCTATGGTTGAGTCCCAGCCCCCTCCCCATCCAATTTTCCTTCGCCACCGGTCTGGTGGGTAGTCTGAGGACCAGATTCTAGGGCTAATGCTCGACCTCTCTCTCCATACGGGGCACTAGGAAAACTTAAATAGAAGTTGGGACCATAGGTTAATAAGAAGCACTTTGTGATCAAACAGTAGAGCGTTGAGTTTTTCCACGACAGCTGTGTCAAGGGGTGTGTTACACAGCAATTTGTCACCGTCCCTACCATTCCCGGTCCCGCACAATGGAGGACCCATTTTGTGACCTGTGAACATTGTCATGCCTTGAAAACATCATCAATGCATTCCTCTAAGCATGAGCTTCATTTGCCCTAAAGACATCTCCTTGCAAAAATCATGAAAAACATCTCTTTTTGCATTGGCGCGGGCAGACAATTCAGCACTCGTGCCAATGGGGAAAATCCTGCAAAGAGGCCGCGCCAACTGGAGCTCTGTCCCAGAGCAGTAGTCGCGCCAGCCAATTTAAGGAGTGTTTTTTAAATAAAGATGGTGGAAGTTGCGTTTCAACAAACTCATAAACCATTGCCTATCTTGAGTTGGGAGGTTTGGCTGCGGGAGTTCTATTGAAGGGAAGTGGTTTTGCCACCTCCCATGGAACCTTCCTTGTTTATAGGGCCAATCCCACAATAATAGGGATCCCAACTCCCTCCTTCCCCATCTATAAAAGCCTGCTCAATTCCATGGCAAGCTAGTCTTGAAGGGCCTAAGCTTTGAATCTCCAAATTCCCAAGAGCCTTTGTGCTGTAAGAGCCCTCTTTCCTCCCTTAAGGCCGACTCAAGTAAGGAGACTATTGTCGAGAGACTCAGGAGAGGTTTTCCCTTTCCCTGGCGAGCTTTGCGAGACGTGAACGACTGGAGACCCGTCCGAAGGAGACCACGACGTCAGAACTTTGGTTGTAATCTCTTTCGATCGTTATTTAATGAATGATTACGATTATGGTTCCACTCTGTTTTCAATGATGTTAATATGAGTAATATCCTTTCTGACTGATATTTAGTTACGTATGCCGGATTTTATGCTTGTATCTGTTTGTCTCTTGCATGTGAAGGTGTCCACCCACGGAGATCATGGAGGATCGTGATCTGCCGAGGCTGAGGAACGGGAACGCTTTCTTCCTCAGATCGTAGCATTGGATTCCAGGTAGGCTTCTATCTTTAGTCTTTTCATTTGTAACTAGGAACTTGCGTCGTAACATTTTTGATTGTTGCTAGACCCCTGCTGGGCTAGTAGGGATCGCCTCTGTCCGCAGAGGGGATTTACCTCCTCAACAATTTGGCGACTCCGCTGGGGATCGTCTAGATTTCACTGTCTCGTTTGTATTGTCTCGTTTTGATTATTTTATGTTTTTCCTTGCTTGATGAGCCTTCTGGGTTGGGTTCTTTTGCTGTTTTTTACTTCTTGGTTTGCTTAGTATACATTGATCTGCTTCTGGAGTAGTTCTTTTTTGTTTTTGGCTGAGAAACTCGACTGGCGCGCTTTTTAGCTCGACAGTCGCGCCAATTGGCGCATGTTGCTTTTGTTTAGCCCGCGCCAATTGCTTTCTGGCGCCAGTTTCGGCCTTACAGTCGCGCCACTCCTGTAAGGTTTTTGAGTTTCTTCATTTTTGAGCTCTCTGGGTTTGGTCAATGTTTTTCTTCTTGATTTTCCGACTGCCTGAGTGTGTTGGAGTCCTGTTTGACTGGGAATTCACCTCTGTCCTTTGGTTGTTTGCTTTTATCTATAGATTTCACGTTTTGAACCCTAGGGAATCTAGTGGCTTAGTGTATCGAGCCCTCCTTGGGAGTTTTGGTGTTTCGTTTGTCCGGTCGACTTTCTGATTGATTCTCCGCATCCTCTTAGTAGTTTTTCATTGTTTTGTTGCGATTTTTGGGTGATTGCTCATTCCTTCATTCAAATTTCGTTTGGTCTTGCATTGGGCCTAGATCACACGGCCCATTGGAGCCCTTGAGTCTTTTCTTGGTTTTGAGAGACTTTGGTCGATTTGGGATCTGATTGCTTGCGTTGTTGAGTGAAATTTGTTTGTTTTGCTCTCTCGAATATCGTTTCTCAAGTTGTTCCGTTTGTTTTCAGTTTGTTTAGTGCATATTAGCTATCAAACGTTGAAAATTTAAAAAAAAAAAAAAAAATCTCTTGTGCTTTTGGTTGAATTAGTGCAAATTGTAATCTTTTCGATTTTGCTAGTGATTAGTGATCTGAATGAAAAGTTTTCAATTTCATTAGTTGCATTAGAGATCTCATTGTTTGTCTTCCGATCATTTCGTTTGTGTAAAAGCTCTCAACTCTTCTGTAACTAGTTTTCATCGAATGAAATGTTGGACTGTGGCATGTAGCTTTGCATTTAGGAGTCTTTTAAGACACTACATACGATAGGGCCTGAAAATTGAAACTTAATCGAAGATCAACTTTAAAATCTATTCAATTAACCTAAGGCAGCATTGAAACTTAACGAAACATTTTTAGAGGTCTAGGCTAGAGACGTGTTCCGGCGTCTTTAAACCTAGCAGCTGTCGTTCGCCTTTTGGCTTTAGACAGTGCTAGTACGGACTTGTGCTCCCCGTACCGTCGCGTATATAAATGGAGACCCCTCTAGGTTTTCAATCCTTTATCCACAGGAAGCCGAGTCTGCCGCCCTATACCCGTGATACACCGAACACAACATTCGGGGAGACTACCTGCACGTACGGAAAGTCCTTGGTCGATTTATGTTTCATTATTGAAACCAAGGTGTATATTGCAGTTCACGGATATTTGGTACACCCTTTGTGCCTAGTATTTCCTGAGCAGTCATTTGGTCTTTTCTGACTCCCTAAACTTGAAAAGACCGTCGAGCGCTTGTCCTTTCACGCTTGTATCAAATCTGAAAGAGATAGAGTCATCTTTCTATTGTTTCTCGACTCTTAAAATATGAAACGATAGAGTTTCTTACTTTTCAATGTGGTAAAATTAATCACCCACGATTACACGCCTGCTTAGATATTTCTTGTTGACCGTTTGATCGTGTGCCCTTAACTCGTTTTCAGCCCGTGTGTGTGTTTGTTTCTTTTTCTCTGGTCTTTTGCCACAGTGGCGGAACCTTCGGTTTCATCTACTGGTAGTCCTTACACGGACGATTCTTCAGAGGCTTCTCAATCCTCTGTTGAACCACAGCAGCCTGTTGTTTCCGAGTTTCCTGACGGGGGACCGGTTCTCGCTGAGCAACCCTTTGGAGGACCAGTTGAGTTCAATTGGCCCTTTTCGGACCCTGTGTCTGAATTGAGATTAGGAGCTGATTTCCTTTCTCTTACATCGGGTTCACCTTTTGTTGCTACTGTATTTCCTCCTAGTCCTCGCCGTCTCTTGGGTGATTTAACGGTAGGATCAACCATGAGTGATTCTGGTGAGGAAATCCCAACGTCTAGTGAAGACTATCAGCTCTTCCCGCGTAGATTGTTTGAGGGAGACAACTCTGAGCTGGCTGCCATGTCAACAGCCAGTCCTTCTTTACCACAGGGATACAAATCTTTGGGTCAGATCATTTCAGCTGTAGCCTCTATGGGAATATCATCTCCTACTTCGAGGCCAGCTGCTACTACACCCGGGGTGTCTCCACAGACGCCTGTCACTTCTGTTCCCATCCGTCCCACTGTCTGTGTGGCCACCTCTTCTCCTGTTGTCTCGGCATCTGCTACTAGAGCTGGGCCAACTCCTAAAGATGTTTATCTAGCCACTGCTATACCAGAGAACATCTCTCCGGAGGAGTATCGGTTGTCTTTGCAACAGCCGAACGCCGAGGTTGGACCGTCCTCCCAAGATCCCTACCGATCTTACTTTTCGCACTATGCATAGGATGGTACTCCCGTGTATGCTTTCCCAGGTCAGTATGACGAGCACGGGGAGATTTTGCGTCTACCCGCTCCTGAGGCTTATCTTTATGCTCAAGGTTTACCGTACAACCAGGCTTATAACCCGCAGGGACAGCCTTTCCAAGGCCAACCTGCGGGCCAACCTGGCTATCTTTATGATCCACAGGGGCAACCCATCCAGGGCTACCCTGCGGGCCAGCAAGGGCCATCGTACAGTCCGCAAGGACAGTATTATAGCCCTTCCGGTCAACCTATCCAACCTCAGCCGGGGTACCAACCGGGACCGGTCTATGGTCCTGGGGGGAAAATCCAGCCTTCTTTACCGATGCAACCGCAGTATCCTGTTGTTTCTAACGTTGCATATCAGCCAGGACCATCCTATGGTTCTGCTTCAGGTCAAACCGGTTTCCAGCAAGCACCTGGTCCTGTTCCACCACCGGGCCAACCGGTTCATCCGGTACAACCCGGTGTCCCGGATCCAGGCCAACCAGTCCATCCGGTACAACCTGGGGCTCATTTACAACCAGGTCAACCTATGCAACCGGCGCCGCCTGTCTATCCGGATCAGCCTGGTCATTCAGGTCAGCCCTTGCACCCGGGTCAACCTGTTCACTCAGGTCAGCCCTCTCAGTCGGGTCAACCTGTTCATTCAGGGCAGCCTGCTCATTCCATTAACCCTGCACAACAACCGGTTCATTCAATGTCGCAGCCAAATCAACAGCTGCGCCCTACGTATCAGGCTCCGCAGGGTTCCACTTTTCAGCAACCTACTCATCCTCAGGGTGGTTATTATCCTCATGGTCAGTCTCAACCGAACTATAACCACCCCAGAGGCTCTCAGTATTATCCTCCTCCACCCGGTTCTACCTACACTCAGCAGCCAAATCCAAACGCTGCTTACATGGGGCCGACGCCTAATCAGGGTCCGTACCCAGGTTATCAAACCCCGCACTATGGTTACCAGCATCCCAATCAGTCTGGTTATACGACCTACGCCCCCTACGGTCAGAATCCTGCGGGACAGATCCCGTGGGGGCAAGGATATTCACAACCATCGTGGAGTATGGGTGTCGGACCTCATCCTGGGCCGGGCATGGCAGTTAATCCTCCATTGCCGTTCCTGGCTACCTTGGAACTGCCGGACGTTTCAAAGTTGACCAATGATCCGATTTTACATAATCCGTATTGGCCTCCGGTTCCCACCAAGATACCAGGTGATTGTCCCAAGTTTGAGGGGAAAGCTGGGGAGGACCCCCAGGCGCATGTGATGACGTATCACCTTTGGTGTTCGTCTAACTCTTGGGTCGACGATTCGATTCGCCTGCGCCTCTTCCAGCGTACTTTAACTGGAGCTGCTGCTAAGTGGTACATAGAGTTATCCCATGGCATTTTTCAAGATTTCAACTCTTTAGCCATGGCTTTCCTCACGCATTTCCAGTTACCGGTTCGGTATGAGGCCGGGACGCACCTCCTGACTTCCCTGAAGCAGGATAAAGCTACTCACATCTCAGATCACATTCATGAGTGGTGGCGCCATCGTAGACTGATCAAGTTTCACATACCTGATCAGATATTGACTCACTGGTTCACCACCTCCTTTGTGAATAAAATCGCTCAGGATATCGCGATGGGAGCGTGCGTGACTGAGGAGCAAGCCATCGCGCGTGCCCAGTACCTGGATCTTTTCTATTCATAGTCTGGCACGCTTTATGACATCTTGACTGATGCTCCACGGCCCGGAACCACTAAGGCCCCGCCCACCCCTGCGGTGGATGGTGTCATTGGTTCTGTCTCTCAAAATTCGAAAAAGTCTTCGAATGGGAAGCAGAAGGCTAATTCTTCCAACAATACCTCTGCCAATCCTGCCTCATCTGATTCTGGTAAAACTGCGGAGGTGAATGCCGTTCAGGCCAATCCTGCGGACAAATCCTCCAAGGGGAAGAAGAAGGGCAAAGGAAAATCAAAATATGATGCCCCGAAACCAGAATCTAAGTCTCGTATTGAGGATGGCTCCCAACGTAAACCGAAGTACCCTTGCCTCATCTGTGAAGGGGACCACTATACTAAGGATTGTCCACGATGATCCGAGGTTAGTCAACTTCTTAAAGGCCCTAAGGGGACTCCGGCTGTTTTGAAAGAGCCATTTCCTTCTCAGTAGACCCAGATGGTCGAACAGGCGTCACCATCTGTACATTTGGGTCTCAGGTTTTCATGGTGAAGAGTGTTGCACCTATCTCTGTCGCTACGCGGTCGAAGGATTACAATGAACCGCGGCAGGCACCCGGGAAGGCAGTTGCGGATGGGCCGCCTCCCCCACCTGTCTCCGGTCCATTGGAAATCGAGAAGCCTTCTCTGGAACCCGTTGTGAAGCCACCTCCCAAGGGTGTTCTTCGAAGATCTTCTTATAATCCAAACGCTCGTGCCGCTCAACATTACAGTATTGTTGAGGATCTGGCATAGGCGCCATGTGCTATGTCTGCACTTGAGGTTCTTCAAAGTTGTCCTTCACAACGGAAGGCTTTACTGTCTGCGATCGGGGGCATTGATCCCGCCGACTCGAGTCTTCTCACCTTCGATCTGGAGAATTTTACTCCCCGACTTCCACATCAAATCGCTTTGGTTATTCAAGTCGGGATTAACGGTCTGAACATTCATAGGGCCGTCGTAGATGAGGATGCATCTACCTTTGTTATGTCCTCCGCTTGCTGGAAGGCCATCGGCTCTCCAGCCTTGTCGTCGTCTCCCAATGCCCTTGAGGCATTTGATGGTCGGGAATCTAAACCCCTGGGCGTTCTCGAGAGTCTCGCGATCACATTACAGGGAAAAACTGTCAACGTAGAAGTGGAAGTGGTTGACGCTAAACTCAAATACAATATACTTCTTGGCCGCAGCTGGACCCATGCCATGCTCTGCGTGCCGTCCACCGTCTTTCGATTCATTAAGTTCCCTCACGAGGGCAAGATTGTCACAATGGATCAGTTGTCATTTTTCACCTCTAACTCTGAGAACAACGTGCCATACGTGGATCAAATTCCGAATCCCCCAGACAGTGTAGGACCTGGTCTCTTCAAAGACCCAGTCCTCATGGGTATCTTTCCCGCACCGCCACCGCATACCGCTCAAGTCAACATGTTGTCCAGGTCCGATGACCCCTGGCTTATTCCTACACCTGAGCAGGTATATGAGTTTGGAGAATCCATGCCTTTAACGCCAGTAGAGATCAACTACTGTGAGATTGTTGCCGCATCGGATCCTCCACCTCCTCAGCATGCTCCGATGAGCATGGCTCTCGACGTCTACTCCCAATCCCCCTGGCTTGGTCAGGCTGATTCACCTGATCCTCTCAGAGAGACTTTTCCTTCAGATGAGGCTATCATTGAAACTATGTCTCTTGAGGAGCTGCCCTGGGGCGATGGGCATCATCGCTCCTCGTTTATGCCCAGCTTGGGGGCAATGACTGACTGTCTAGAGCGTTATGCTACTCAGGTTCCTTCCCCTCCTCTTCAAACACCGATCTTGACGCACGAGGTCTTTTCAGAGGGTAATCTGAGTAACATTACTCAAACTATTCCAATCAACATCTCCGTTAAACCGGGGATTGTTGAGAATATTCATGTGGGTGTGACTTGTTCTCCCGATGAGATTCAAGTCTATACTGAGCTTTTCAAAGAATTCAGAGATGTTTTTGCATGGTCTTACGAGGAAATGCCGGGGATTGATCCCAGTATTGTAGTGCACGAGATTCCAACATATCCAGGTGCGAAACCCGTGCGCCAACGCTTACGTCCCATGCATCCTCGGAAAGCCGCCGCCATCAAGGCAGAAGTTGAAAAACTTCTGAACGCGGGTTTTATTTATCCCATCCCCCTTACAGAATGGGTGTCCAACATTGTCCCTGTCGATAAAAAGCAAGGTACAATTCGAGTCTGTGTGGATTATCGCGACATCAATCGCGCCTGTCCAAAGGATAATTATCCCACTCCGTTTATCGACCAGATCATCGACGAATGTGCTGGGAGTGAGATCTATTCCTTAATGGATGGTTTCTCAGGATATAACCAAATCAATATCGCACCTGAGGATCAACATAAGACCACATTCATCTGTCCGTGGGGCACTTTCGCGTACAAAAAACTCCCGTTCGGCTTAAAGAATGCTGGAGCCACGTTTCAGCGTGCGATGTCCTACGCTTTTCATGACATTCGTCATATCGTTCAGCCTTATCTGGACGACTTTCCAGCCCACTCGGGTAAGCGAGAGGACCATCCTGAGCATCTCCGCCAGATCTTTCTTCGTTGCAGACGCTACAATATCAGGCTCAATCCTCATAAATGCGTCTTCTGCGTTGATTCTGGCCGTCTTTTAGGATTCATCATCTCGAAAGATGGAATTCGCCTTGACCCTTTAAAGGTCGAGGCCATCGTAAATCTCCCATCACCCTCCTCCCTGTATCAGTTACAGAGTCTGCAAGGGAAAGCGAATTTTCTTCGGCGCTTTATCCCGAATTATGCCGAGGTGGCCAAAGGGTTCACTCGTTTGTTAAAGCAGAACGTTCCCTTTCACTGGGACGAAATTGCTCAGGAATCCTTTGAGAAGCTGAAGACATTGCTAGTCAATGCTCCGTTGCTTCGTCCTCCGGACTACCACCGCGACTTCACTTTGTATCTAGCCGCCGCATTTAGCACCATCGCCATGGTCTTGGTGCAGGATGACGATGCCGGTGATGAACATGTTGTTTATTACCTGTCTCGGAACCTTCTCGACCCGGAAACGCGTTATGCACATGTCGAGAAGTTGGCATTAGCAGCAGTACACGTTGTACAACGCTTTCGCCATTACATCCTTTTGCGCACGATAACAGTGGTTTCAGATTGCAACCCTATGACGTATATTATTTCTAGACAATTACTGGGGGGCAAGTACTCCAAATGGATTGTGATCCTGCAGGAGTTTGACTTGGAGTTCACTACTGCTAAGTCAACTAAATCACTGGTCTTCGTGGATTTGATATGTTCTCTCCCTACAGACTCTGCTCCCTCACACTCTGAAGACCATATACCGGACGAAACGCTTTTCCTCATCAATACTCGTGACCCTTGGTACAGTGACATAATAGTGTATCTTCAAACCTCGACATTTCGGTCTGAGTTGGATAAAGCTGCCCGCCGTCGGATTCAGCACCAGTCCCAACCCTACCATATAGTAGGAGATACCTTATATCGCGTTGGAGTAGATTCAGTGCTCCGGCGATGCCTAACCTTGGAAGAGGCTGAGAAGGTCCTAAATGACTGCCACAGTGGCGCCTGTGGTGGACATATGTCCGGGTATGCTACTGCCCAGAAGATTCTGCGAGCAGGTTATTTCTGGCCTTCCATATTCAAGGACTGTATCACTGCAGTCCGTAAATGTCATCCATGCCAGATTTTTCAGCGCAAGATGCGCGCGCCGCCGTTGCCATTGCATCCCGTTATTACCGTCGGCCCTTTTGCGAAATGGGGCGTAGATTTTATGACGTGTAACCCTCACTCGGCCGGGGGGCATGCGTATATCATTGTCGCCGTCGACTACTTCACTAAGTGGGCCGAGGCGATGCCTACACTAGCTGCTGACGGGAAAACGGCTGCTCAATTTATATTCAACCACGTTATCGCACGGTTCGGGGTTCCTCAAGCCATCGTCACTGATCACGGTACTCATTTCCGAGACTACATGATGGCGGCGCTGACTTCAACGTTGGGCTTGCGTCACGACAGCTCAACACCATACTACCCTCAAGCGAATGGTCAGGTTGAAGCAGTGAACAAGGTTTTGGTCACTATGCTTCAGCGAACAGTTGGTATTCATAAATCCAATTGGCATCTCCAACTGTTCTTAGCTCTCTGGGCATACCGAACATCTGCTAAGAGTGCAACTGGATTCACACCATTTCAATTGGTGTACGGTCTGGAAGCCACTCTTCTGGTTGAATGTGAAATTCCTTCATTGAAATTAGCTGTGGAGCTTCTACCTGGTACTTCTGCCGAGGAAGAACGCCTTCTGTATCTGGAACGGTTAGATGAAACTCGTCGTCTGGCTGCTTTGATTATCGAAGCACAAAAGAAGAGGGTCAAAACTCATTTTGATCAATCTGTTTCTCCCCGTTCTTTTATCGAAGGAGACCTCGTCCTCCTGTACGATCAAGCGCATGATAAGCTTGGAGCCGATAAGCTCCAGCCTATGTGGCACAGGCCCTATATAGTAAAGCGCGTTTTGAAAAATGGGGCCTACGAGCTTATAGATTATGAAGGAGTTCCGCTAGCGCAGCCCAGGAATGGGCTGTACCTTAAAAAGTACTATGCCCGAAGTGATTTCTTGGTGTGGTGTGTGTACATAGGTGTGTGATTTTCATTTGTGTGCATGTATTGTGTGGTGTGCTTTGTAAACATCTTTCTGTTGATCGGGTCTTCCTGGTTGTGCAGATGTCTTTTCATCCATTTGTTGGTTTCGCGGATGGTGCCTCCCGCAGTACCAGGAATCTGTCTTCAGCAGCCTGGGTAATCTATGATCCTGCTGGTGAGTTGATCGACCTGCAAGGAGTGTGTCTAGGACGTACCATGAACAACATCGCGGAATATAGTGCTGTGTTAGAATTATTAACCGAGGCAGTAAACCTTGGTATCCGTGAATTGCTCGTGTATCTAGATTTGCAACTTGTGGTGTTACAACTGAACGAGCACTATTCGGTAAGGAACTCGTCCATCTTACGTCTGTATCTGCGTAGTCGATTACTGGAAAGAAATTTTGACTACATTACATATCATCATATACCCAGGCATTTGAATACACTAGCAGATGCAGTAGCAAATTTGGTATTAGACAGACATTTGCGCAATTTATAAATCATCATCACATGTAAAGAAAGATCCATCCAGAAATAGATATGTATATATATAGATATCGAAATGTTTACATAGAGTGTGTCACATAAAATTCAAAATATACATAGTCATCTTAAGTACATCCGGAGACGGTATGTCTCTCAAAAGATAGGTGTGGTATAAATCCTAAGAGCTAATCCGCATGGTGCTCATGATAGCACGTGACTGCACGCACTAAGCGTCTCAGGATTCGGTGGATCCGACTCGGAACTCCCACCGTGTGGCGCTGGTATGCCATCGATACGTCTGCCAGCCGAGCATAGTCTGGGATCCCGTGGGCAATGCCCTCGAGATTCTGGATCAACTCCTCTCCTCCGGTGCCCTCTCCCTGAGGATCAGGGGCGAGTTGTGTCCTCCGTGAGATTGGAGACATCCTAGCTGGTCTCTCAGGTCCCACATCTGCATGCATATATAAAATGTGTTAGGATGAATGTGTATTAACAAAAAAAAAACATAAAATATAAAATCAAAAAACATGAGGTCTTACCCAACTCCAAGTCCCAGTCATCTCCTTCTGGCAGTGGGAGATCTGGGTCTCCGGTGAAGTCAGTTCCTGCATAGGGCCAGTCTTCCACGACAATCAGCTGGCGCCGTAACCACCTAAAGAATTCCGGCCTCCAGGACATCTGTTGGCCACCTCCAGCTCTGGGCATTAATGCTGCCCAGCGAGCCATTCTTGGCTCTCGTGGTATCGGATCTGCTACTGCGGCCCCTTGGCCTTGGAAGATTGGTAAGCATTCCAGAATGAACGATACCAAGATGGAACCATAACCGAACTGTTTTAGTTAACCCTGTTTACACTTCGTGAACTGCCTTTTCATATTGATTGTTACTGCTGTTGCTCAGTCAAACAGCAGGGGACTCATGCATTCTGTGGCCAGCAGGAGTTGGGCCTTTGTGGCCTCGTGCGGTGCCTGCGACCCAACAGCCCGCGTGATGGTATGGAGGACCACTCTCAATGCTAGATCAGGGATAGTGTGGATATCCACCTTCTTGCTTCCTGATCCCGTTTGAGCTCCTTGGCACACTCGTGCCATCACTTCTTCCATCTTTTCCCCAGATGGTCTGCTTCCAGTCAATACAGGGATCGGACCTCTGCGGGACAATCCAGTGATAAAATAAACATCGTAAACCTTCAGCTCTAATACCTGGTCTCGTAACCTGAACACCTGTTCATGTTCATCCCAGATACTGATTAAATACTGGAGGAGCTCGAGCTGAGCTCGTAGACACGGTGTGAGGAAGAACTTTTTCAGTCCACAGTTTCTAAGTGCATTCATGCAAGCTTGACTTTGCATGGCTTGTTCATCCTCTTCTCCATGCTCTCGTTCTTTCCATTCAATTGCCATTTTGATTGATTACCTACATTCATATGGCCATGAACCCTTAGTTAGATCTCTGATGAGTCTCAAATTCCATGCAATTTGGTCTAAATGTCGAAATTTTAGGCGTATTTTTAGGCTCGGCCGCTGGCGCGGCTGTTTTGTGAACAGTCGCGCCACGTGGCGCGGCTGTTTTGTATAAAAGAGCTCATTGGCGCGGGTCCGTGCTTGATACCCGCGTCAATGAGCGCGGACCTAAATTTTCAAAAATGGCTCTAGAAAACTGATTTACAGGGTAAAACTATTAAAAATTGGATGAAAATGAAGAGCAAGGGAGCGCCTCTTACCTGTAGCAGACGAGAAGCTGAATGGTCAACTGGATTCGTCGCAATCACCGTCAGAAGTTTCTGCTCCAAATGGACCACTGTTGCTTTTTACCAAGGTAAATAGTAAATGTAATTTTATTTTTACCATTTTGACATATTTATAGCTTTTTCGACTTTAAAAGAGTTTTAAAAGTTATTTTTATCAAATATTTGAATATGTTATGTCGAAAATGGGTTTTACGCTTGCTTGGTATGTGCAGCAGCAGGTTTTTGCGACTTTAACGATGGAAACGAGTTGTATTTTATACTTTTTCGGACTCGGTAAATACACGAAAAAGTCACTATGGAGTCATCTTTCAGCTCTTTTTTGACTCTCTAAACATGAAAAGATTGCCGAGGCCCTTGTCGTTTCGATCTCGTTAAATTGGACACGAATCGACATCCACCCAGTATACGTTTACCCCTTTTTCGGGCTGGGATGGATTGATTACGAAAAAGGAATACCCTAGCCTATCGCGACTAGGAGGTTTTCTCGGATATTGTTTTCTACCTTTTCGGATCTGAGGAACTATTTACGAAAAGGGACCCGTGGAGTTTACTTTTCTGCTGTCTTTTCAAACTCTCTAAACATGAAAAGACGCCGAGTTCTCCCTTTGTCAGACTCGTTAAACCCTGATGACATCGGATCCAGTCGAAATGACATTCTCCGAGTTCCTCCTTCCTAGGACTCGTTAAATGCACTAGGATGGATTCGCCCGAAGGGCGGACTTATATTACAAGCATATGCTATCCCCTTCAAGCTTGTTATCAAAAATAATTGGGGTACTCGCCAGAAATGGTGGGGGGAAAATGGAACCATCATCGTTGTCATCGGCAGTATGTCGCTCTTGAACATGGCACTTGTCTGCATTCGTGTCGGGTTGGGGACATCTCATCTCGTTTCTTCACTTTGCCTCCGTGGGTTTGGATAATCCCTTTGACCTCTCTTCTGCTCATTGCCTTGTCACCATGACCTCTGATCTGTTG
Source organism: Pinus albicaulis (assembly GCA_034641835.2). Classification (NCBI taxonomy): domain Eukaryota; kingdom Viridiplantae; phylum Streptophyta; class Pinopsida; order Pinales; family Pinaceae; genus Pinus; species Pinus albicaulis. Next base: position 1,384,622,160 of record CM076570.1, read on the forward strand.
ATGTCAAATACTGCCAAGTCCACTGTCGTGCCGTTTATATGTTCAAGAGAAGTTGGCCTCTGCAAATATCAACCTTCCTCTGATTCTCATACGATCTTGATTCACAACAAAACATCATGTTCCTCTGTCTCGTGTCGATGATGTGGGAAACATTATGGCCCACCTTCGATCAAGGTCACTTCCTGTCGACTTCAGCTCATTATCCAGGAAGCTGATCTAGAGACTCCTTTATGGTACCTTGGAGCATGCATGCCTCAATGGCAGGTTCGTCGCATTCGACGTGAGGTTTTCATCATTGGCCTCCGATCGAGTGATTCTGCGGGTGTTCGACGCCAACTCATTTATTCACACGCCGTAGATTGTACCTGTAGTACCTTGAGGACCACTGTCATTATTGGTGGTTTCTCTCGCGTCTGTTAACGGCTTTCATCATTGGCTGGTAATCAGACGATGTTCTTGCATGTTCGACTTCAGCTCACATATTCGCATGCTTGAACTTGTACTTTGTTTGGGTCGAGATGGAGCGCAAGACCCTAGATTGTGTCTGTTGTAATCCAGGCTGCGATTGTGGATTATTATCATTATGTACATGACTCACTGATTGGATGGCTGCGACCATACCTGAGTCTATTTGTTTGATCTTAGTTGGATGGCTGCGCCCATACCCCGGATCCGGATTATAGCATACTCTGTTTCGGATGGCTGCGTCCATACCACATATACATCATGTACTTGAGATATCAGTTGTATCTTTCTGCGCAGGTTTTCCGACGGCGGGCCTTCAGTTGAACATGTTCTCGTAAAGCATTTCACCCCTCTCTCTCTCGAGCCTCATACTTTAGGGGGCATCTGTTACACAGTAATTTGTCACCGTCCTTACCATTCCCCGTCCCGCACAATGGAGGACCCATTTTGTGACCTGTGAACATTTTCATGCCTTGAAAACATCATCAATGCATTCCTCTAAGCATGAGCTTCATTTGCCCTTAAGACATCTCCTTGCAAAAATCATGAAAAACATCCCTTTTTGCATTGGCGCAGGTATATAGTTCATCACTTGCGCCAATGGGGAAAATCCTGCAAAGAGGCCGCGCCAACTGGCGCTCTGTCCCAGAGCAGTAGTCGCGCCAGCCAATTTAAGGAGTGTTTTTTAAATAAAGATGGTGGAAGTTGTGTTTCAACAAACTCAGAAACCATTGCCTATCTTGAGTTGGGAGGTTTGGCTGCGGGAGTTCTATGGAAGGGAAGTGGTTTGCCACCTCCCATGGAACCTTTCCTGTTGATAGGGCCAATCCCACAATAATAGGGATCCCAACTCCCTCCTTCCCCATCTATAAAAGCCTGCTCAATTCCATGGCAAGCTAGTCTTGAAGTGCCTAAGCTTTGAATCTCCAAAATTCCCAAGAGCCTTTGTGCTGTAAGAGCCCTCTTTCCTCCCTTAAGGCCGATTCAAGTAAGGAGACTATTGTCGAGAGACTCAGGAGAGGTTTTCCCTTTCCCTGGCGAGCTTTGCGAGACGTGAACGACTGGAGACCCATCCGAAGGAGAACACGACGTCAGAACATTGGTTGTAATCTTTCTTCGATTGTTATTTAATGAATGATTACGATTATGGTTCCACTCTGTTTTCAATGATGTTAATATGAGTAATATCCTTTCTGACTGATATTGAGTTACGTATGCCGGATTTTATGCTTGTATCTATTTGTTTCTTGCATGTGCAGGTGTCCATCCGCGGAGATCATGGAGGATCGTGATCTGCCGAGGCTGAGGAACGGGAATGCTCTTTTCTTCAGATCGTAGCATCGGATTCCAGGTAGGCCTCTATCTTTAGTCTTTTCATTCGTAACTAGGAACTTGCGTCGTAACATTTTTTATTGTTGCTAGACCCCTGCTGGGCTAGTAGGG